>SJYV01044791.1:377128-496716 GCA_006410875.1 Neotragus pygmaeus | reverse complement strand
CCCTATCACCAGCCCTGAGAATTCCATGTTTGGTCCTGTCTTCCAAGTTGAGGTTCTCTTGAGGAGCGTGGAAGGCAAAGCCAGTGGAGGTGGGCCCTGGGCGCACCTGTGGGCAGTGTCTGTGTGGGGGAGGGGCTGCTCAGCTACTGTGCCCTATGTTTGCTGGGTGTCCAGGTAGTGGGGGTTTGGGGGTGGGTGATGGCATGCAGGCAGCCAAGCCTTGGCTGGGACATGAAGAACGTCCCTGAGTCTGCCAGTAAAGAGGACCAGAAAGTGGGCCTTAATCCCGAGGGTTTCCTCAGCCATCAGCATAAGCAGCAGCTGGATGCTGGGAGCAGTGTTCCTCCCCCGTCCTGCTGTGGCCTCCTCAGCTGCATCTTCTGGGCACTGTTAAGTCCCCCAGAAATAGAATGTGGGCCCCAGATGTAGCTTTAATTCTTTGGTGACCAAAAAAAAAAAAAATAGAGAAATAGGTGGAATTAATTAATGTATTTTAACCCAGTATAGCCAAGATATTTTCATTTCAGTAAGTGATCAACATACTGCTCTTATTGGCACGATATTTACATTGCTTTGTGTGCTAAGTTGTGAAATCCGGTGTGTAAACATGCCTGTAGTGCATCTCAGGTCACGCCAGAGACGTCGTCTCCCCTACTAAATAGTGCAGCCCTGTGGTGAAAAGTGAAATCAGTTTGCTTTTGTACTGCCCATGGTATTTGATGTAAGCTGTTGCTTCTGTATAGTTGGTTGTTATAAAGGTATAATTTAAAATGAGGCTATGAACATGTTTTACTTAATAATTAACTTGTTTTTAACCCTTTAAAAAATGTGTAGTTGCTTTACAATCTTATGTTAATTTTGCTATACAGCAGATTCAGTTACACACATGCGTGCATTCTTTCCCATGTTCTCTTCTATTATGGCTTGTCACAAGACGTTGAATATAGTTCCCTGTGCTCTACAGTAGGACCTTGTTGCTTATCATTCTCTATATATAATTGCATCAGCTAGTCTCAAACTCCCGATCCACCCATACCTCACCTCTCGCTTCTCCTTGGCAACCATGAGTCTATTTTCTATGTCTGTGAGTTTAACATTTTTAATGTTAAGACAGGTGATGAGTGTGTCTCCATTTGCACTTTTTCCTGTAGATGCCTGAGGTGGTGAGTGTAAGGAGTGGGGGTGACTCGAGCAGCCGTGGTCAGCTAGAGTGACCCAGCGCTGTCCAGGCCTGTGTGTCCATGCCCAGGCACAAGCAGGGACCATTCCTCTGTGGAGCCGCTCAGCAGCTAGGTCTTTGCCTTTTGCACACAGGTAGGTGTTTTACAAAGAAAGAGATCAGAGCTGCCTTGTTCCCCTTTTATATTCCTAGAAATGCTAATGTAATCCCTCATTCACTCAGCTTGTGTTAACTGAGTGCTCATTATGTACTGGGTGCCAGGAAGCTGTTCTAGACTCAGGATACAGTGGTGAAAAGACAGAGTTCCTGCTCTCTTCGAATTTGTGTCCTTGATGAAAAGCCTGCTTGGTGGTTGCTACTAGTAATAATAATAGTGCCACCGCCAGTAATCGCCGTGGCTCAAATGACACTCTGACATGTGACTTATTTTGAAGGCACTCAGGAAAAAAAAAAAGCAATTATCTTGAGCCTTAGAAGTTATAAGTAGCCAGCAGACACACCAGCTATTGAAAGCATCTATAAAGGGGTTCCACTGGCCACACTAGCGGCATGTGAGGTTTGGCTGGAAGATATGAAGAGGACTCCTTTAAGAACACCTGCTGTGAGTCAGCTTTGGGCCATAAGCCAGTTTCTGGGCTGTTATCTGTGACCTGACAAATAGTCGTTTCTTGTTTACAGATCGGGGGTGGTTTCTGGGGCCTGATGGTGTTACCGACCAGGGTTCTTGCCTAGAGGCCAGACAAGAAATTCAGGCTAGGCTTTCTTGGGCCCCCTGCTGCTGCAGGGGGAAGCGAGACCAGGTAACAGGTTCCCTTGCTTGCCCCCTCCGGGAGTGTGGGTGAGCTTCCTCCCACTTACACGAGTTCCTTGTGTGCGGTAAGGGTAGGGGTATGTCCAGGGGTGTTTTGCCCACCCCTTGGGTGATGTGGTGTGCAAGGGGCTCTCGCAGTATCTTTTGCTCCTGACACTCTGTTTTAGCTCCAGGCTCTTCAAAATTGGCAGTTGGATTTTTTGTCGCTTTGTATCTTTGGGGTCCAGAATTTGCCCCAGCTGCGCATGCACGCAGTTATTTTTAGCCCCGTACAGTTGCTT
Source organism: Neotragus pygmaeus (assembly GCA_006410875.1). Taxonomy (NCBI): domain Eukaryota; kingdom Metazoa; phylum Chordata; class Mammalia; order Artiodactyla; family Bovidae; genus Neotragus; species Neotragus pygmaeus. Next base: position 494,444 of record SJYV01044791.1, on the reverse strand, counting down.
TGTATGTTGTTGCTGGAGGAGAGGTGGGTCCAGGTGCAAGCGCTGCAGCCTAGGGTCCCAGCCTGTCTCAATGGGAAGGAGACAGACATTTAAGAGACAACACGGATCAGAAGTCTGCCATCATCTGCCAAATGACACGTAAAAAAGCTGACTTAATAAATACACATGGAAAATGTAGTACTTAAGTTAAAAATCAAGAGAACTATAGAAACATTTTTTTTCCACGGAGTGATTCAACACAAGGAGTTAAAAGGAGATGAAAACTTGGAGCTCAGTTAGGAAAATAACTAGAACCTTTGTGTCTGTGTCGGTGGCTTTCAGATGTGCATGAATTCAGAGTCTTCTGGAGGACTCACTACAGCACACATTGCTGGTCCGCACCTCCAGAGTTTGTACTTTGTAGTTCTGGGGTGAGGCCTGGAAATCTATTTCTGACAGATTACCAGGTGCTAGTGATCAGGTCACAGAATCACACTGAGTCTAGTCTATTTCTTTACATTGCTGTTAGACACCAGAGCTTCCCTAGTGGCTCAGATGGTGAAGAATCTGCCAGAAATTCAGGAGACCAGGGTTTGATCCCTGGGTCGGGAAGGTCCCTTGGAGGAGGACATGGCAACCCACTCCAGTATTCTTGCCTGGAGAATCCCATGGGCTGAGGAGCCTGGTGGGCTAGAGTCCATGGGGTTGCAGAAGAGTCGGACACGACTGAGCGACTAACACTTAGACACATATGGTACCCCGTGCTTTAGTTTCACGTGGCTGATGCAAGCTTGGGCCACACACCCTATTATGCAGAACAAAGTAGAATACTATCTAATGGTGGGTGCAACAAATGCTAAGGGAAAAGGACAGCAACTTCTGCCTGTGTTTTCATCACTGCCTTAGGCTGACCTTGGTGTCTTTGACTGAGTCATTCAGTCGATCTGTTTCCCTGTAGGGATATTAAAATTAGGCTCTCAGTAATCTGGCCCTCCCCTTCAGCTAAAATCCTGACACACTGACCTTCTGCAAAGTCTGCTAGAAACCAGACCCATCGTGTAGCTGTTCATCCAGCTATGTGTGTTAGTTGCTCACTCATGTCCGACTTTGTGACCACATGGACTGTAGCCCTCCAGGCTAGTCTGTCCATGGAATTCTCCAGGCAAGAATACTGGAGAAGGTAGCCATTCCCTTTTCTAGGGGATCGTCCCGACCCAGGGATCGAACCTGAGTCTCTCGAATTGCAGGCAGACTCTTTCCCATCTGAGCCGCCAGGGAAGCCCATGGCCTTGCATAAGTTGCTTCTCTCCTGCCTTAACCCACTGCGAGGTTTGTTCTTCCACAGTGGCCCCTGTGCAGCTGCCACCTTGTGAATAAGCTCCTGGTTTTCCTTTCTCCCTCCATACTCTTTCTTATATGCGCTTTGTATGGACTTCCGCTGCAGCACTTGTTATATTATACTTTGTAACATATGTTGCCTGCTTACTTGGTAGACTCTTCCTGGGCATCAGACCCAGCTTCTTCAGTGTTGTAACCCCCCTCTCCCAGCTGATGTAGAGCAGAGGCACGTAAATATTTATGGACTGCACAATTAGATGCTTTAGTGAAAGCATCCCCGATTTCTCAGTCTATGAAAGTAAGTAGCATGAAATCACAACCAATAAATGGAATGCAGAGTGTTCAAATAACTGATATTTGGAAAAGAGTTGCAGAGTCATGGGGCAAATAAGATAATAATGAGGATTCCTGAGATTTCCACTACAGTACTCTGCATCCCAGTCAAGCCCAAATCTAACTCTGCTGATATTAATCGTTTCATGGAGGAACCAAAGTGTTATTCATCTGCAAATAGAAAGCAATTTGCTGATACCAGCCCAGGGGTATGAGTGAATGTTACAATATCGTTATCCATAAGCATCCGTAATCTCCTTTATATTTTGGCCACAGCTGATAGGTTATCAAGTGAATCAGAGGACTGGTGTCTGAAGCCTCAGCTCCAACATAATCACTTGGGAAAATATTTGATGAGACAGTAAAAAGATTACAAGAATGAAAATTTCTACCATTTACCTAGAAAAAAGTAGCTGCAGAACTGTAATCATCTAGAATATTTCAAAATCCATTATCAGAGGGTCTGTGATCTCTTATGTGTATTTTCAGTTACAGTGCTTATCACTTCTATGCTACACATACAAAAATTTAAAAAATCATAACGGGATGGGGAGGACAGAGATTTAAGCCAAAGGAAAGTGGGGTTGGGGGGTGGCGAGGGGTGTTTGTTTTTTTCTTTTTAAGAGACAAGCGTTGGCCAGGGGACTATTTGCAGTGTTGACAGGGGAAAGCAGAGTTTGTTTTGAAGAAATTGTGGTGTGCTAGAGTTTTGTGAAATGCTTGGCTATGTTTTGTCTTTTTCTCTAATTCATTGCCTGAGATAAAACAATAGGTATTATAAAAGAGGAGGATGTCCGGGGGAAAGAATGAGGGGAAGGGACAGTTAGGGAGTTTAACTGCTGTACACACTGCTGTGTTTAAAATGGATAACCAGTGAGTTCCCTACCGTGCAGCACAGGGAACTCTGATCAGTGTTGTGTGCAAGCCTGGATCAGAGGGGAGTTTGGGGGAGGATGGATACATGTATATGTATGGTTGAGACTCTTTTCTATCTACCAGAAACTATCACAACATTGTCAATTGGCTGTACCCCAATACAAAACATAAAGCTTTTTTAAAAAAACTTTTTTTTACCAAAGAGGATGGCAGGGTTATCATCACTGTCCCAGGAGTGGGCACATTAGTGCCCCCTGCCAGCAGCCCATGGCAAACTTGGTTTCCTGGTGCCCCGTTCTTGACTCACCTATTCTTCTCAAACTCCGGATCCAGCTTTACTTCGTCTGCCTCTGGGAGTCCCTGAGGGACTGTTCTTCCCTCTGGCTCTTTCCTATATGCATTCAGTTATACATTTACAAATGCCACTGGGACCTCTCCACTTGGACGTCCAAGCTTAAAAGAAGAGAAAAAGACAAAGATCCCTCAACTAAACACGAGTGCTTTAACCCACCTCTCTTTCTGGATCATTCCTCTTATGCAGACATGCCTTGATCAGCCCCTTCCCACTGCTTTTGCTCTTGGTTGCAATGCCTCCCAACCCCACTCTGGAATGGGGCTCTCAAATGCCAATGCCTACAGAAACCAGGGAGAGAATCTGAGTGTGTGGTGCTGGCAGGGGTGGGGTGACAATGGCAGCTGACAATTCGCTTCGGTGTTAGGGAGCGGTAGGGCCTGGTGGGCGCAAGTGCCCTGGCTGAAGCAGGACAGCTCCTGTCCACCCTTGTGGTTGTTGTTGAGTCACTCAGTCATGTCAGGCCCTTTGCGACCCCATGGACTCTAGCCTGCCAGGCTCCTCTGTCCGTGGAATTCTCCAGGTAAGAATACTGGGGTGGGTAGCCATTAGCTTCTCCAGTGGGTCTTCCCGACTCAGAGATTGCACCTGTGACTCTTGGGTTGCAGAAGAATTCTTTACCACCGAGCCACCAAGGAAGCCCCCTGGCCATCCTTACCATCTAAGAATGTGCGATCCCGGACCCAGTGTTACCAGATTGCTTTGTTTTTAAAGATACTGTAGAATCTGTTTCTGTGTTTTGAATGACCTGATTTTATAAGTGATAATTTTGTTTGAAATTAAAAGCATCAGCATTCTTGGGATTGTATGAACACAATGCTATATTTAAAATATATAACCAACAGAGGTCTACTGTATAGCACAGGGAACTCTGCTCAGTATTCAGTAGCAATCTACATGGGAAAAGAATCGGAAAAAGAATAGATACGTGTGTATGTGTAACTGAATCCCTTTGCTGTACACCTGAAACTAACACAACATGGTTAATCAAGTATGTTCCAATATAAAATAAAAAAATTTTTAATTCCAAAAAAAGCAGCCTTTGGCCTAACATTGAATAGCTCAATATCTGTCAGTCCTTTGTGAACCTCAGCTGCCAGTTTGCAATCTCTAATTTAGAGATACCCAGTGCTATCTGGTAAACCACAGGTAGGGTCTAAAATGGTGTGATAGCTACATTATAAAAAATAAAAATGAAGAGGAGCAATTCATTTTAATTTGTTTAATTTAACCCAGTATTTCTCAAATATTTCAACATGGAATCAATAGGAAACAAAATGCTAATGAGATACTTGGCATTCTGTTTTTGCACACTGGGTCGTTGAAGTCTGGTGTGTGCTTTACACTTTTGATGCATCTCAACTGCATGAACCCCATGTGACTACTGGCTATTGTATGGATCATCAGAGCTCTGATGGTGAAGGACAAGAGTTAATTACATACATACAAAATAAGGTGAGGCTTGCGTTATTGTTCAGTCGCTAAGTCATGTCCGCCTCTTTGCAACCCCACTGACTCTAGCACACCAGGCTTCCCTGTCCTTCACCATCTTCCAGAGTTTGCTCAAACTCATGTCCATTGAGTCACTGGGTAATGCCATCTAACCATCTCATCCTCCGTTTCCCCCTTCTCCTCCTGCCTCCAGTCTTTCCCAGCATCAGGGTCTTTTCCAATGAGTCAGCTCTTTACATGAGGTGGCCAAAGAATTGGAGCTTCAGCATCAGTCCTTCCAATGAATATTCAGGACTGATTTCCTTCAGGATTGACTGCTTAGATCTATGCTTATTTGCATGCTGCTACTGCTGCTGCTAAGTCGCTTCAGTCGTGTCCAACTCTGTGCGTCCCCAGAGACAGCAGCCCACCAGGCTCCCCCGTCCCTGGGATTCTCCAGGCATAGAGCTAGATAATTTGAATCTTAGGTTAAACCAAAGTAGAAGAAGCAACTGTTGAGAATGATGAGTCTAAAAATGACATAAAGAACTGTGTGGAAAAATTCTGGGTGGCACCAGAGAGATCAATTACAGACTTTCAAACGCCCCTCATGCCTGGCTGATGGGAATTCTTTTATAGGACTTTCGTACTCAGAGCTCTGCTTGTCACACAAGAGTTCACAGCTGATGTTTGAATTCACACTTCAGGGTGGGGTTACACTTTGGATTGTTACAATGCTGTTGCCCTTCTGAAATGTCAGGGTGAGCATTTGTCCTTAAGCAAATCTAAAACAAAGTGAATGTCATAGAAGTCAGTGTAAAATGGGGATGAATATTCTGAATTCAGTGATGACTTTGTCATTCAGCCAAGATTTAGCAAATATACTCACTGCTAAAGAGGAACATTTCTGTTCAATGTTTGCTTTCACTGTAGTTTCCTATTGGGGAGCCAAGTCCAGCAGCTGTTGTCAGCTTTGGCCTAGAGAAGATGGTGACCACTGGTGAGCCCTTTCTGAGTCCCAGCTCCATGCTTTTTAGGTTTTCTTATGACTCCATCCATGGAACATTTGAGAATATACTGAGGTCCCTGACTCCTGCTTCTTAGGAGCTGAGAGAACGTGGGAAAGTCAGATCTATGCCTTGGGTTTAAGACACAGGGACATGCCACAGCAATGGCAGCTGGAGGAGGTCATGACGGTCAGACACTGGCATCTTCCAAAAGTAAAGACAGTGACAGGCCACAGAGTGGAACATTCTGGACACACGGTGCTTTCCTCGGGCTTCTGTCCTCCTAGTAAAGACCAAGGTCTAGTCATTTTTGCTCCTTTGCTACTGGAGAAAACCAGCGACAGTCTGTCAGTATTTGGTAATTTGTTTGCACCAGGTCTTTGGAGTGGCCCGCAGGGTCTGTAGTTGCAGCATGAAAACTCTTACTATGGTATGTGGGATCTAGTTCCCTGCCCAGGGGGTGAACTCAGGCCTCCTGCATTGGGAGCTTGGAGTCCCCGAGCTTGGAGACCACCAGGGAAGTCCCAGTATGAGTTTCTGAGTACTGTCTGCCGTACCTGTTTATCCTGCGTGTGATGACCTCATACACATAAGTAACATAGAAGATACTCACCATCAGAAGACACTGACCATCAGTGCTTTCCAGGAGCCTTTGGTTGCATCTCTGGTAAGTCAGGGCAGTGGCAAAGTCAAGAATATCATTCTGGGTTGAACCGACAATGCTGTTGGAAAGGCTGTCCTGGGGGTTGGCGGGGGCAGCTGCCATTGCCGAGGCGTGTCCCTGTGTCTTAAACCCAGGGCGTGGATCTGACTCTCCCACGTTCTCTCAGCTCCTAAGAAGCAGGGGTCAGGGACCTTGCAGTCACCCCAGACCCTCGGAGAGGTGGTGTTTCCCCGTCTTTGCTCCGTCTGTCCCTTCTCCTGGGCCCCCTCTAGGTTTCAGCCTGACTCCTGTGCATGGCTCTGGTGAAAGAGGAGGAAGCAGATAGTCTGCTTTTGTGTGGGGAGGCCCTTTCCCACAATTGTCTTGGGACACACGCTGGTCTCCGCAATCATGTTAGTGCAGACATGTCAGTCAAGGCGAACAATTTCAGTTGGCTTTGAGCCTTATGAATTCTGGTGATGATTTAATTGCTAAGTTGTGTCCGACTATTGTGACCCCATGGACTGTAGCCCACCAGGCTCCTCTGTCCATGGGATTTCCCAGGCAAGAATACTGGAGTGGGTTGCCATTTCCTTCTCCAGGGGATCTTCCTGACCCAGGAATCGAACCCAGGTCCCTGCATTGCAGGCAGAATTCTGAATTCTAGAGGAAGTATTTCTTAGTGATATACTTGGTGAAGGAGAAAGTTGCAGAGCACTTCGAATTTGAGGTTACCGCTCTGAACATTTTTATAGGATGATTAAAATTTGAAAACTAATTTATAGAGAAAATTATTTCAAATGGAAAATGAGACCTAATAGTTGCTTCCTTGGAAATGGCTTAGAAAAGGAATAATAAAACAACAGAGAGCAACAGTGGAACTTGACTGCATCTGGTCTCCTGATAAATGTGCATTGATCATCTCACCAAATGCCAAGCACTTAAAAGGCAAGGCCTTTCTTCACTTAGCTGACCTGGTGCGATGGTAAGCAGCCTGCTAGGTTGGCCTCCAATAATCCCTGCCTCCTGGTATTCATGCCCTCCCATGGTGAATAGTGCTGTAACCAGTGTGACGATGGGGTAGTGATGACGTGTGACTTACAAGGTTAGGTCATAAAAGATGCTTCTGCCTTGCTCTCTGGAATCACTTGCTCTGGGGCAAAGCTGGCCACATGTTGGGAGGACTCTTCTATGTGGAGAACTGAGGCCTCCTCCTCGCTGCAGTGTGCCCTTGCCAGCCATGTGAATGAACTATCTTGGAAGCAGATCTTGCAGCTACAGTCAAGCCTTCATATACTTGCAGCCCTGGCTAATGTCTCTTTTTTTAATTTTTAAATTATGTATTTTTTTATTTGGTTGTATCCAGTCTCAGTTGCCAGGCATTATCTTAAGACCTTTGCAAATATGAACCTCTTAACCCTCATAACAGTCCTTTGAAGTAGGTACTGTTGCTGTATCCATTTTATCCATGTGGAAACTGAGGCCCAGAGATGCCTTGCTCAAAGTCACAAAATGTGTAAAAGGCTGCAGTGGGATTTGAATTAAGCAGTCTGAGCAGAGTCCATGTTCTCAACAAGTACGTTGTATTGTCCTTTTAAAGGAACCACCTTTTTTCCAACTGTTTTTCCAAAACAGTTTTAGGAAATCAGTTCTGAGATCAGATGGTTGATGAAGGGCAGGATTAAGATCTAGGATGGGGAGAACTGGATGCTGAACTCACCCAGGATTGGGGGTGGGGGGAGGCGTGGAGCATGGGTGGAGTGGCTTCAATAAATCCTTCCCTAAGCCTCTGTCCACTCTACTGTAAAGTTAATAGCAGTTCCTATTGGGGACTTTTTTTAGGGTTAAATAAGATAAGGCATGGAAGGCCTCTAGCCGGGGGTGGCGGGGATCAGCACGCCTGAGTTCCTGCCTCTTGCCCAGCACCTTGTTTGCCATTGCCAAAGCGAGACTCGCTCATCCGACTGCTGTCTGCCCTGGCCCCTGCAGCTTTGCTCTTGGCCTGGATGCTGCCTGCTCTCTGAGCCCACGTGACCCCAGCTCTCCCATCTGGTACACTGCCCTGAATTCCCACATAGGAGAAATCAACTTCCTGATCGTCCCCTGACCTTCATTGCTAGGATGCAGACTAATAACAGCAAACCATTTCCTGTGCTTAATTACATTATTCACAGTGCTCTGCAGAGTGGGCGGTTTGGAACCCCAACCACTGATTCACAGAGTAGTTGGGAAGACAAAAATAAAACAAAGGAGAAGGGCTTCGGTGGCTCTGTGAGTTGGGCATTCTGAAGCCAGAGGTAGTTCTGTTGGGTGTACAGTTATCCCTGGTATTTGTGGGAAATTGGGTCCAGAACCCGCTATGGATACTAAGTTCTGAAGGTCCCCAGGTCCCTTGGATGACCCTCTGGATCCAGGGTCCCACATCTGCAGACTCAGCCATCAGCAGATTGTAAACATAGTACACGATCGATACACGGCTGATTGAGGCTGGTTGAGGTATGGAACTGACAGGTATAGAAGAGTGAAAGTGTTAGTCGCTTAGTATGTCTGACCCTTTGCAACTCCATGGACTGTAGCCTGCCAGGCTCCTCTGTCCACGGGATTCTCCAGGCAAGAATACTGGAGTGGGTAACCTATCCCTTCTCCAGGAGATCTTCCTGACCCAGGAATGGAAGTGGGGTCTCCTGCATTGCAGGCAGATTCCTTATCATCTGAGCTGCCAGGGAAGCCCAGGACCCATCACATTTGGAGATTCAGGGACAGTGCCACAAGCAGTGGAAAGTGCGGGGTGTGGAAGCCACACAGATGGAATCCCAGTTCCATCACTTTATGATATGAGGCTTTGGACAAGTTATGTAACTTCCCCAAGTAGAATCATGATGCTGACCTCATTCATTCCTTGTGAGGTTCCCTTACTCTTTATAATGACTGTATATGAGCTAGTGTCATAAACAGCTAATGGTTGGGCGTTAAAAGCTCATATAAGAAACCCCTCTACCTCACAAAGAAAATAAAGGATAATTTCAGATCAAAACAGTATTGCTCAAGGCATTCCAACAGGCAGCTGTAGAAATGCTGCTGACCTGTATGGTCCATGGAGGTACCTGGTGGGAGGTCAGCCTTGGATACTTAGAGCAGCCTGGCAGGAGGCGTAGAGGTTTACTGTCTTCTTGTCTGTTTCTGACCCTGAGTAAGAAAAGTAGTTATGTATCCTGACAGCTTTTCTTTAAAAATCTTGTACATCTTTTACATAAGGTAGGTGGGAAAAAATGTTTTGCAAAGAATATAGTATGCGTTCACAATTAAAAACACAAAATAAGAAAAAACAAATCAGAAAAATCTGGACAAGTTAGAAATAGTAGGGAGCTTCTTCTTCTGATTTTTAAAAAGTCTTAAAAGCTATGGTGAGCATGACACTTCATTGAGGAACCTCAGGAAAGATTTCAGGATGCTTTTGTTTCTTCCATTCACTATCACATTGTATGTTCTAGCTACTTCATAAGACAAGAAAAAATGGGAGTGTAAAATCAGGAAAGAACAAAGAAAATTGCCCATATTTGCAGATGATATGATTATCAATGTCAAATGGATAATCTGTAAACCATTAGTAAGAAGTTTGATAGATACAAGATCTGTGTACAAAAGTCAGTAATGCTCCTATAGATGAACCCAAACCAAGTAGAAAAGGCTATTTGTTGTTGTTGTTGTTTTAAAAGAACATTTACACCAGCAACAAAAACCAAAAAGTACATTAGGAAAAAAATTGACAAAAATAAGCAAGACCATAATGGACAATATTATTAAAAAACACCCTTTTGAAGGGCTTCTCTGGTGGCTCAGTGGTACAGAACCCACCTGTCAAAGCAGGAGACACGGGGTCCATCCCTGATCTGAGAAGATCCCACCTGCCAAGGAGCAACTAAGCCCACGCACCACAACTATTGAGCCTGTGCTCTAGAGCCCAGGAATCGGGACTACCGAGCCCACGTGCCGCAACTGCTGAAGCCCGCATGGCCTCCAGCCTGTGCTCTGCAACAGGAGAAGCCGCCATAATGAGAAGCCTGTGCACTCCAAGTAGAGAGCATCCCCCACTCTTCACAACTGGAGAAAAGCCCACGCGGCAAGGAAGACTCAGCACAGCTAAAAACTCAAAACCCCAAATTTAGACCTTTGAGGAAGAAAAAAACAAACCTTTAACTAGAAATTGATTACATTAAAATTAAAACCTTCTTAATAATATACACTGAATTAAAAGGCATAATGTGAGATGATTATAACAGTCACTGCATAATTAGTCAGGAATTAATATGCAAAATATGTAAAGAATTTCTACAAATCAGTAAGTAAAAGATTATGCCATAGAAAAATGGGTACGGAATGGGAGCATGGAGAAATCAGATGCAGGAAAACTGAATGGACAGTAAGCATTAAAAATGGTCAGACTCACCAGTACGAGGCTTCCCTCATAGCTCAGTCAGTACAGAACCTGCCTGCAGTGCAGGAGACCCAGGTTCGATTCCTAGGTCGGGAAGATCCCCTGGAGAAGGAAATGGCATCCACTCAAGTATCCTTGCCTGGAGAATCCCATGGACAGAGGAGCCTGGCAGGCTATAGTCCTTGGGGCCACAAGAGTTGGACATGACTTAACTAAACCATCAAAACTCACCAGTAGTCAGGGAAATGTAAGTTAATAACACAGTGAGGTATAATCCCACACATCTCAAATTTTGAATTTAAAATCTGGCAAAAGTTAAAATCCCCAAATACCAAGAGCTGCCAAAAAAAAAAAAATAGTAGATATTTTCATACAATGCTGCTGGGAATGAAAATTGGTAAAGTCACTTTGGAGAGTAAGTGGCAGTTTCTACCACAAATAAGCAATTCCGCATTTATAGGTACACTCCAGAGAAAGTCCGTCTACAGACTGATTCCAGAGGAAATCCAGCATGTGTACATGAGTAAATATATTTCTGTAACGGTGTTTGTTATAACGTTCCTCATGAGAGTTAAAAACTGAAACTGATCAAATACGCATCATTTAGAAAATGTATAAAGTATTTTGTACGTATAATATAGAATTAGTCTATAGCAATTAACTCAATGAGTTAGCTAAATCTGTATATCTTATTGCTGAGTCAGAAAAGTTGCAGTCAAGTAGTAGTATGTTTATGTAAATTTTAAAAAATAGAACTTTTATAAGAGAGAAGGAGAAATAGTGTGTGACATGCCTTATATGCATAAACTAAAAAGAAATGATACAAATGAATTTATTTACAAAACAGAAACAGACTCACAGACCTAGAGATCTTATGGTTACCGGAGGGGAAGGGGAAGGGATAGTTAGAGAGTTTGGGACTGACATGTGCACACTGCTCTAAATAAAGTGGATGACTAACAAGGACCGTAGTGTGTGGCACAGGGAACTCTGCTCAATGTCATGTGGCAGCCTGGATGGGAGAGGGGGTTGGGGAGAGGGGATACATGTATATGTATGGCTGAGTCCCTTCTTGTTCACCTAAAACTGTCACAGCATTGTTAATTGGCTATACTCCAATTTTTAAACAGTGCAAAATGAAAAAGAATGTGTGAAATAATAGAGTTAGGGTTAGGGAAGCCTGGTGCTGCAGTCCATGGGGTTGCAAAGAGTCGGACACAACTGAGCAACTGAACTGAATAACGTAAGTACCAAAATTATAAAATTATACATGGGAAAGTCATGTAGGAGATCATAAAAGCAGTCTTCCCTGGGAAGGAAAGGTGAGAAGTTTGGACTGAGCTGAAGTAAAAAGGAGGCTTCAACTCTGTAAAGTTTTCTTTAAGAAAAATAGAATGAAACCGAGAGGCCTGAGAGCAGTAGTACAAAATATTATCAGCATTTGTTAGATTTAACCTTGCTTGTGTCTCAGTGATTAAATTTTGTGCTGTATTTTTATGTTCAAAATCCTTCTGGAAGCAAGAGCCATCATCACCCTTCAGGTTTGCCCAAAGGAGCAATGTGGAAATGAGTCCCTTGCTTTCGGGGCATGTCCCTGCTCACAGGGAGCTGTTATGCTCGGGACGGCTGCCTGTGCCCACACGTGTACAGGCTTGTATTTGTTGATCAGCTGGTGTTGCCTTGGCAACTGGGATGCCCTGTCATCTGCTGAATTGAGGGTAGGTGAATGACTTTGCATATCAGCTGTTTATTTCCTTCTGAGGGATTCAGCCTAAAGCAAAGGTGATCAGCCTGTCTTTGTCCCTGAGCCTTCTAAATATGCAGGGTTTCCCTGGTGGCTCAGATGGTAAAGAATCCACCTGCAATGCAAGAGGCTCGGGTTCAATCCCTTGGTCGGGAAGATTCCCTGGAGAAGGGAATGGCTACCCACTCCAGTATCATTGCCTGGGAAATTCCATGGACAGAGGAGCTTGGCAGGCTACAATCCATGGGGTCACGAAGTGTCGGACACAACTGACTAAGCAACAACATGCTTTAGAGACTGCAGGGATGAGATGCTGTATTTGCATTGTAGACCCTCTTCCCAACACTGGGGGCNCAGAGCATGGTGGCATGGTGGCATGGTGGCATCAGGGCCTGAACTTCTTACCCCTTCGTGATCACGGCCTCTAAAGCTAATGTCCCAGAGCAGATGGCGGAAGCTGCATGGGCTTTATGACTCTGCCTCAGCAGTCACCTAGGGTCTCTTCCACCATATTTTGATGGCAAAGCGATCACAAACCTGCTCAAACTCAAGGGAAGAGGACACAGACCCTAACCTCAATGAAAATACTGTCAAAGAACCTGAGGCAATACGTTAAAACTGCCACCTTTCCATTCAGTTTAAGGACAGTGCTTCCATTTGGGAAACGGTTCCAAAGTTACATGAAAAAATCAAAGGGAAAAAAAGCGCTGATCAAATCCAATCCTGCTCTTTTGCAGATGAAGAAAGTGGTCTTAGCTGAAGGAAAATCATATATAACATATTTCTTTTCCTCTCATCTTTTGAACTGGGTGGCATGCATTTCTCTCAAATTTAATCTCAATATGCTTAGCACTTTAAGGAAGAGGACTTTCGTTGTTAATGATGAGAATAACTCATCCTATGTACCACCTGGAAGCTTCACAAAAGGTATAAAGTCACACCACCTTTAATGATATTTACCTACCAAAGTCACTGTGAATGCCCTGAAAGGTTAATCTTAGGAATAAAGTAGTTTATCTCTGTCCATTTACAATGTTCTTTCCCCAGACATAGAAAGACAGGTTCTCTCCACACCCTGTATCTGTTGGAGTCCCCAGTCACTCACAGAGGAGATAGAGTGGAAACGTACTCAACCAGGTAGAGGCAGCATGCAAACAGTGGGAGTCTAGAAACCAGACAGGAAGCCAGTGACCTTTCTCAAGGTCAAAGGAGAAAAGGAGTTTTCTGTAAGGAGAGTGAGGAATTTCACTGCTATAAAGAACCATAATAAACGCTACCTGGGAGGGAACTTCCTGGTGGTCCAGGGGTTACGAATCCATGCTCCCTGGTGGGGNGAGTCAGTTCCAGAGGAGTCAGCTGTGTCTGGACTGAACTGCAAAATGGGGTCTATTTAAATGGTGGCACGACCGCTGGAGTTCCTTTCGAGTGTCAGGTTGAGACTGTGTCCTCTTGAGTTGTGACGGGAATGCCGGGATACCTTTCCGGACTAAGCAGGAAAACAAATCTTCCTCTCAGGACAAGGAGGGAAAACCGGGGCTCTTGTGTTATTGCAGTACCCTCGGTGTTCCTCTTGATTGGAGACGGGTATGTCAGGGAACTTCTTGAGTTGCCTGAGGGTTGTCAAGGACACTTTTGAGGCTCAAGAGGGAAGGTGGGATTTCTCTCGAGACGCCACAGCAGAAAAGGGCCTCATCTCGCATTGAGGGGAGAATCTCCTGGTTTTTCTCGAGTTGAGGCAGCAACCTCGGAGTACATCTCAAGTCATGACGGGGATCTCAGGGAACCACTCCTGGGGATCTCAGAAACATCCAGTCTCCATGCAAGTTGTGACGGGCCTCTCGGGATTCCTCTGCAGTCACTGCTGGGGCCGAGGTCCTCATCTGGAGTTGAGGCCAGAACCTCAGGTTTCCTCTCTCGTGCTGACATTGTACTTGGGCTTCTGCTGGGGTTTCCACTTGGGAATCAGGCCTCGTCTCATGTAGAGACATGCAAGTCCGCTCTCCTGTCTAGCTGGAAAAGCAGTGTCAGATTTCCTGGTGGGTTGACATAGGGATTGTTGTCTTTCTCTCGAGTTTCCACAGGACAGTCACAACTGCCATCATATTTTGAGTCAGTTCTCANTCAGGCCTCGTCTCATGTAGAGACATGCAAGTCCGCTCTCCTGTCTAGCTGGAAAAGCAGTGTCAGATTTCCTGGTGGGTTGACATAGGGATTGTTGTCTTTCTCTCGAGTTTCCACAGGACAGTCACAACTGCCATCATATTTTGAGTCAGTTCTCAGGGTGACCATCGAGTCAGTTGCAGGGGAGTCAGGTGTATCTGGAGTGCATTGGGACATAAGGGTCTTTTGAAATGGTGGCACGACCAATGGAGTTCTTCTCAGTTGTCAAGTTGAGACCGCCTCCTCTTGAGGTGTGACAGGAACCCTGGAATTCCTTTCCTGAAGCAGGGAAACGGACCCTCCTCTCGGGATGAGGAGGGAAAACTGGGGCCCTTTTTGAGTTATGGTGGGACCCTCAGTGTTCCTCTTGAGAGGAGATGGGTATGTTGGGGAACTTCTTGAGTTGCCTCAGTGGTATCAAGGACCCATTTGAGGCTCAAAAGGGAAGGTGGGATTTCTCTCGAGACACTGCAGTGGAAAAGGGCCTCATCTCACGTTGAGAGGAAAATCTCCTGGTTTTTAAGACAGGGACCTCAGGGACACGCTCCTGAGGGCCTCAGGGACATCTAGTCTCCATGTGAGTTGCGAAGGGCCTCACAGGATTCCTCTTCAGTTGCTGCCGGGGCTGAGGTCCTCATCTGGAGTTGATGCCAGAACCTCAGGGGTCCTCTGCCGTGCTGACATGGATCTCAGGGTTCCTCTGGTGCTTCCACAGGGGAGTCAGGCCTTACTTCGTGTGGAGACATGCAAATCTGCTCTCCTCTCAAGCTGCAAAAGCAGTGTCAGGCTTCCAGTCTGGTAAACAGGGATCGGTGGCTTTACCTTGAGGTGCCACAGGGCTGTCCGACCTGCCATCATATTACAGGTCCTTCCTTGGAGTGACCTTCAAGTCAGCTGCAGAGGAGTCAGGTGTATCTGGAGTGCACTTGGACATTGGGGTCTTTTGAAATGGTGGCACAAACTCTGGGGTTTCTCTCTAGTGTCAGGTTGATACCGTCTCCTCTTGAGGTGCAACGGTAATGCTGGGATTCCTTTGCAACGAAGCAGGGAATGGACCCTCCTTTCGAGATGAGGAGGGAAAACCGGGGCTCTTCTTGAGTTGTGGCAGGACCCTCGGCATTCCTCTCAGGTGGAGACGCATATATTGGGGAAATTCTTGAGTTGCCTCAAGGGTGTCCAGAACCAGTTCGAATCTCAAGAGGGAAGAGGGTATTTCTCTCGAGATTCAGAAGCAGAAAAGGGCCTCATCTCACACCGAGGGGAGAATCTCCTGGTTTTTCTTGAGTTGTGGCAGCAAACCTGGGGTCCACCTCGAGTTAAGATGGGGACCTCAGTGACACGCTCCTGAGGCCTCAAGAACGTCCAGTCTCCATGCGAGTTGCGAGGGGCCTCTTGGAATTCCTCTGCAGTCGCTGCTGGGGCTGAGGTCCTCATCTGAAGTTGAGGCTGGAACCTCAGGGTTCCTCTTCCGTGCTGACATGGATCTCGGGGTTCCTCTGTGGTTCCCACAGGGGAATCAGGCCTCGTCTCGTGTGGATACATGCACTGGCCACTCGAGCTGGAAAAGCAGTGTCAATCTTCCTGTCAGGTTGACATAGGGATCTGTGTCTTACTCTCGAGGTGCCACAGAGCTGTCACACCCACCATCGTGTTTTGATTCGGTCCTCAGGGTGACCGTCGAGTCAGTTGCAGGGGAGTCAGTTGTATCTAGAGTGCATTGCGACATCAGGGTCTTTTGAAATGGTGGCACGACCCCTGGAGTTCCTCTCTAGTGTCAAGTTGAGACTGCCTTCTCTTGAAGTGGGACAGAAACATCGGGATTTCATTCCCCATGCAGCAGGAAAATGGACTCTCCTCTCGGGATGAGGAGGGAAACCCGGGGCTCTTCTTGAGTTGTGGCGGGAACCTTGGAGTTCCTCTCGAGTGGAGACGGGTATGTCAGGGAAATCCTTGAGTTTCCTCAAGGGTGTCAAGGAACCTTTCGAGGCTCAAGAGGGAAGATGGGATTTCTCTCGAGATGCCACACCAGAAAAGGGCCTCATCTCGCATTGAGGGGAGAATCTCCTGGTTTTTCTCGAGTTGTGGCAGCAAACGTGGGGTCCCTCTTGAGTTACGATGGGGACCTCAGGGAGCTGCTTGTGGAGGCCTCAGGAACGTCCAGTTTCCATGCGAGTTGTGAGTGGCCTCTCGAGATTCCTCTGCAGTCGCTCCTGGGAGTGAGGTTCTCATTTGCAGTTGAGGCCAGATCCTCAGGTTTGCTTTCCATGCCGACATGGATCTTGGGATTCCTCTGGGGTGTCCACAGGGGAGTCAGGCCTCCTCTCGTGTGGAGACATGCAAGTTCGTTTGCCTCTTCAGCTGGAAATGCACTGTCAGGCTTCCTGTCTTGTTTATATAGGTATCCGTGGCTTTCTCTCAAGTGTCACAGGGCTGTCACACCCGCCATCGTATTTTCAGTTGGTCCTCGGGGTGACCGTCAAATCAGTTGCAGGGGAGTCAGTTATGTCTGGAGTGCACTGGGACATCAGGGACTTTTGAAATGGTGGCATGACTGCTGGAGTTCCTCTCGAGTGTCAAGTTGAAACTGCCTCTTCTTGAAGTGTGACTGGAATGCGGGATTCCTTTCCCAATGAAGCAGGGAAACAGACCTTCCTCTTGGGATGAGGAGGGAAAACTGGGGTGTTATGCCCAAAGTACGAGTCCCCAAAACTGAGAGAATAAGACGTCCACAGCAATGCAAAAGCATGAAGGGGTTTTATTGCTAGCTCGAGCTAGGGCTCCCATCTCATCCAGTGCAGTAGAGTCTTGACAAGAGCCCCAAGCTCTGAATCACAGCTACTTTTATACAGGTGGTTCTTAGTACAGCTGATGGTAATGATTGGCTGAGCCGTACACTCTCACAGTTTTCAAATCACAAAATCTCATTGGCTCAGGTTTGGCACCATTGGGAACTTTCCCAGGGTGTGGTTTTTCAGAATCATGACTCAGGTTCTACAAGAATCAGAATCTTAGGCTTAGTATAGCCTGTNCTGAAGTTGAGGCTGGAACCTCAGGGTTCCTCTTCCACACTGACATGGATCTCGGGGTTCCTCTGTGGTTCCCACAGGGGAATCAGGGTCTTTTGAAATGGTGGCACGACCCCTGGAGTTCCTCTCTAGTGTCAAGTTGAGACCACCTTCTCTTGAAGTGCGACAGAAACATCGGGATTTCATTCCAAATGCAGCAGGAAAATGGACCCTCCTCTCGGGATGAGGAGGGAAAACCGGGGCTCTTCTTGAGTTGTGGCAGGAACCTTGGAGTTCCTCTCGAGTGGAGACGGGTATGTCGGGGAACTCCTTGAGTTTCCTCAAGGATGTCAAGGAAATTTTCGAGGCTCAAGAGCGAAGATGGGATTTCTCTCGAGACGCCGCACCAGAAAAGGGCCTCATCTCGCATTGAGGGGAGAGTCTCCTGGTTTTTCTCAAGTTGCGGCAGCAAACGTGGGGTCCCTCTTGAGTTACAATGGGGACCTCAAGGAGCTGCTTGTGGACGCCTCAGGAACGTCCAGTTTCCATGCGAGTTGTAAGTGGCCTCTCAAGATTCCTCTGCAGTCGCTCCCGGGAGTGAGGTCCTCATTTGCAGTTGAGGCCAGATCCTCAGGTTTGCTTTCCATGCCGACATGGATCTCGGGATTCCTCTGGGGTGTCCACAGGGGAGTCAGGCCTCCTCTCGTGTGGAGACATGCAAGTTCGTTTGCCTCTTGAGCTGGAAATGCACTGTCAGGCTTCCTGTCTTGTTTATATAGGTATCCGTGGCTTTCTCTCGAGTGTCACAGTNGGGATTCCTCTGGGGTGTCCACAGGGGAGTCAGGCCTCCTCTCGTGTGGAGACATGCAAGTTCGTTTGCCTCTTGAGCTGGAAATGCACTGTCAGGCTTCCTGTCTTGTTTATATAGGTATCCGTGGCTTTCTCTCGAGTGTCACAGTGCTGTCACACCCGCCATCGTATTTTCAGTTGGTCCTCGGGGTGACCGTCAAATCAGCTGCAGGGGAATCAGTTATGTCTGGAGTGCACTGGGACATCAGGGACTTTTGAAATGGTGGCATGACTGCTGGAGTTCCTCTCGAGTGTCAAGTTGAAACTGCCTCTTCTTGAAGTGCGACTGGAATGCGGGATTCCTTTCCCAATGAAGCAGGGAAACAGACCTTCCTCTTGGGATGAGGAGGGAAAACTGGGGTGTTATGCCCAAAGTACGAGTCCCCAAAACTGAGAGAATAAGACGTCCACAGCAATGCAAAAGCATGAAGGGGTTTTATTGCTAGCTCGAGCTAGGGCTCCCGTCTCATCCAGTGCAGTAGAGTCTTGACAAGAGCCCCAAGCTCTGAATCACAGCTACTTTTATACAGGTGGTTCTTAGTACAGCTGACGGTAATGATTGGCTGAGCCGTACACTCTCACAGTTTTCAAATCACAAAATCTCATTGGCTCAGGTTTGGCACCATTGGGAACTTTCCCAGGGTGTGGTTTTTCGGAATCATGACTCAGGTTCTACAAGAATCAGAATCTTAGGCTTAGTATAGCCTGTTGAGCCTGTCACGGCTCTGGTCTGTCTCCAACATCCCCCCCTGTCTTTTGACCATATAGAGGAATCCTCCTTTATATCCTTGGGCAGGGTCTGACGTTGCTGTCTTAATACCATCAGTCTTTCCCTGGAAAATAGGACATATTGAGGGAGGACTTCCGTAGACAATCTCGAACGGTATCAAGTTCAATTTATAGGGGGTGTTGTGTGCCCAGAAGAGTGCGAAGGGAAGGAGGGTCACCCAGTCCCCACCAGTCTCTATTGCCAATTTTGCTAAAGTTTCTTTTAGGGTCTGATTCATCCTTTCTACCTGTCCTGAGCTCTGGGGATTGTATTCACAATGCAGTTTCTGTTTGGTCCCCAGGGCTAAGGACAGTCCCTGAACAATTTGGCTCACAATAACAGGTCCATTATATCAGAGCCCATAGTTACTGGCAGCCCAAACCTAGACACTATCTATTCTAGGAGCTTCTGGGCAACCATCACTGCTGTCTCTCTCTTAGTGGGGTAGGCTTCCACCCACCCAGAGAAGGTATCCACCAAGACTAACAAGTAACGGTAACCATACTTGCCTGGCCTTATCTCAGTGAAATCTATTTCCCAATGTTGTCCTGGCCTCTCCCCTCGGTACCTTATACCTGTGTGCTGTCCCTTCCCTGGTCTCATCATCTGGCATGCTTTACAGGCACGGGCTATGTCTTGTATAGTTGCCTTTTGTCAGGGAAACTGCAGACGTGCTGTTTGTAGAAGTGCCAGAGTTTTCTTTTCTCCCAGATGTGTGTGTGTGCAAAGGTGCCAACCCAAGTTGGCAGAGAGCAACAGGTTGTCATTCTGGTCCCGATACCATCCATCTTCACTCACTGGACGGCTGGTATTTTCTTGAATCCAATTCTGATCGGAGGAGGAGTACTTGGGGGTCGGGGGCAGAGTCCCCATTCCCGGGGATGGCAACCCCACAGTCAGTATGCAGATCTTGCAGTCTCTGATGGCCGCTTCACGAGCCGCCACATCGACAGCACGGTTGCCTTTAGCCTTGATATCTTCCCCCTTCTGGTGTCCTGGGACATGTACTATGGACACCGCCCGGGCCTGATAGACCGCTGCCAAGTGTCAGCGGATCTCAGGTAAGTTTTTAACTTTTTTTCCCCTCTGCCGTCAGGAACCCTCGCTCTTTATATATTGGGCCTTGAATGTGTACGGTGCCAAATGCATACCGGCTATCAGTATAAATGGTGACCTTTTTGTCTTTTGCTCTTTCCAAGGCTTGTATTAAAGCTATTAGTTCTGCTTTCTGAGCAGATGTTCCAGGGGGCAGAGCCTCGGCCCAGATGACCCTCTCAGAGTCATCTACTACTGCTGCTCCTGCCCTTCTCTGTCCTTTTTTCATGTAACTGCTTCCATCTATAAACCATATTAGTTTACTCTCTTTTAAGGGCATGTCTCTGAGGTCTTTTCATATGGCCTTCACATCGGCCCAATACCTCAACACAATCGTGGAGGGGTCTATCTGTCTCAGGCATTGGTAGGAGGGTGGCCGGGTTCAGGAAGCAGGGCGTTTGAAAGTGAATCTGGGGGATGTCCAGCAGCAAGGCCTGATAATGGTTTAGACGGGCATTGGAGAGCCACTTACCTGGTGGCTGCTTAAGAATCCCTTCAATGGCATGAGGACTGTAGACCAGGAGCCGCTGTCCATAGGTCAGTTTGTCAGCATCATGAACCAGGAAAGCAGTGGCCGCAATGATACGGAGGCAAGGCGGCTACCCAGCAGCCACTGGATCCAGCCTTTTTGAGAGGTAAGCCACAGGTCACCTCCAAGGTCCCCACTGTTGCGTCAGGAGTTTTTCGTCCACAAACAGTTGAAAAGGCTTGGACGGGTTAGGGAGAGCAAGGGCTGGATTTCTAGCAGAGCCTGACAGAGCTCTTGAAATGCCTGTTTCATTGGCTCAGTCCAAGTCCAGTTTTTACTCTCCCTACTTCCTTCGTATAGTGGTCGAGCCTTCTTGGCGAACCCCAGGATCCATAGCCTGAAGTACCCAATAGTTTCAAGGAACTCCCTCACCTGACAGAGAGTCGTTAGCTCAGGGATATGCAAAATAGTCTCTTTCATGTCCTGTGTCATCCGTCTTCGCCCCTGCTTTATCTTATATCCTAAATAAGTGACCTCCTGTTTAGCAATTTGGGCTTTCTTTGCGCTAGTCCAGTATCCAAATGTCCCCAGAATTTGGAGGAGGTCGCCAGTCACCTCTAGGCACACCTCCTCGGTAGTAGCGGCCAGCATAAGGTCATCTACATATTGTAACAAGACAATGTTGAGGTGGTCAGCCCAGTACTCACGGAGGTCTTCACCCAGAGCCTCATTAAATAATGTTGGTGAGTTTTTGAATCTCTGTGAGAGGCGACTCCAGGTTAGTTGTCCTGTGGTCTGGCTGTCCTCCTTGGTCCATTCTAAAGCAAAGATCTCTTGGCTCGGAGGGGCCAGAGGCAAACTAAAAAAGGCATCCTTCAAGTCCAGGACCGTATACCAGACATAGCTTGGCGGCAGGCCACTCAAGAGGATGTACGGGTTAGGGATGGTGGAATGAATGTCATCACCCGTTTGTTGACTTCACAAAGATCCTGGACCGGTCTAAAGTCCATTCTCCCAGGCTTTTTCACAGGTAACAGGGGAGTGTTCCAGGGAGATCGACACATTTTGAGAATCCCTACCTTCAGGAGCCCCTGTATATGTGGCGTGATTCCTTGCCAGGGTTCCAGACTCAGGGGGTACTGTTTCACCCGTATAGGGGTGGTATCTGCTTTCAGTTCAATGATGACGGGGGGTCTTCATTTGGCTAGTCCTACCCCTGCCGTTTCTGTCCAGGCCAGAGGGTATTTTTGGACCCAAGGTTGCACAATAGGGTCAACAGCCATGGGAGGCCCCGGCTGATACAGTCTGTATTCGTCTCTCAGCACAAGGGACAGAACGTGAATTGGGTGTCCAGCCCCATCTGTGACTGATATCCCTCTGGGGGCAAAGTGGATCTGTGCATTGACCTTGGATAACAGATCCCTTCCTAGCAAGGGTGCCAGGCATTCTGGTATCACTAGAAATGAGTGGGACACTCGTTGGGCCCCCAAGTCCACCTGACGTTTAGTGGTCCAGTAATATCATTTTGTCCCGGTGGCTCCTTGTACCCAGCTAGTCTTTTTGGACATTTGTCCATCCTTTTGATTGAGGACCGAGTACTGGGCTCCCATATCCACCATGAAGCTGATCGATTTCCCCTCCACATGAATAGTTACCCAGGGCTCGGGGAGGGGTGCCAGGCCCTGACCCCCCTAATCACTATCTTCTCCTGCATATAAAACATGGGTTGCTGGAGAAGATTACCCCTTCCCGTTGGGTTTCCCTGTTTGGTTTCATTTGGGGCATTCATTCTTCCAGTGTACCTTCTCCTTGCAGTATAGAAATTGGTCCTTTTTCAGTGCCTGCCTGACTGGTCTCTCCTCATCTCTCATCCTAGTGTCCCTAGTTCTCGGGAAATCTGGCCCACTCCTCACCCCCGCAAAGAAAATGTGGGCTAGTTCTTTCTAATTCTTTTGGTTTTCCTTGGCCCTATATTCCCTCTCTTCCCCCTGATCGTTTCTTCCCTCTCCTCGGAAGTCTCCCTGTTGTTAAAAACCCTTTCTGCCACCCTCACTAGATCCTGTATTGATTGTTCCCCTAACCAGTCTATTTTCTGTAACTTTCTCCTAATGTCCGGAGCTGCCTGGTTCACAAATGCTAGTATAACTGCCACACGTAACTTATCAGCCTGTGGGTTTATGGGGGTGTATTGTCTAAAAGCTTCTATTAGCCTCTCTAGGAAGGCTGCTGGGCTCTCAGTTGGCTCCTGTCTAACCAAATTTATATTGGCCAAATTGATTCGTCCTGGAGGCTGCTCGCAGGTCAGCCATGAGAGTCTGGTGGTACACTCGGAGACGCTCCCTTCCTTCAGCATGCTCAAAATCCCAGGGGGGTCGCGTCAGAGGAAACCCCACGTCAATTGGATTAGGCTGCATGGTAGGTCTTCCGTCCATCCCTGGGACATTTGTCCGTGCTTCTGACAAGATCCGTTCGCGTTCCTCTGTAATGAAGAGCACCTGTAACAGCTGCTGACAATCATCCCAAGTGGGATTATGAGTAAAAGGTCAATGAGGACAAAATTATACAGATTTCACCGCTCAAATAGCAGACAGGTTGATGGTCCCTGTCAGAGCCTATTTAGTGGTAAAAGTAGCTTATTCAAACTAGCAAAATATTATGGAGTAAAACACAGGAGACAAGACAAACACACAGAGAGTGGAGACAATGCCGGCACACACAAAGATGCGACAAACAGAAGACAGACGAATATCGGCTGAAAACACAGTACTCGGTCTTTCTAGGACCCCCTGAAACTTCTTATCCCTCGAGGTTACCTTACCAAAGGGCATCCACTGCCCACCAGATTCGGGATCAAGAGAAAAGCTCTCTTCCCCACAGAGCCAGGTGCCTTCCAGCATGCTTGCTCGGCCTTGGTCTTACACTGGCTAACCAAACTTAACACCAGTGTTCAGATATGTTTCCTCCTAGTGAGGAAACCCCTTCTACTGGGAGAGTGTTATTCTTCCCAGTTAAAGGGATCCCGGACGAGCCCCCAGATGTTATGCCCAAAGTCTGAGTCCCCACAACTGAGAGAATAAGACGTCCACAGCAATGCAAAAGCATGAAGGGGTTTTATTGCTAGCTTGAGCTAGGGCTCCCATCTCATCCAGTGCAGTGGAGTCTTGACGAGTGCCCCGAGCTCTGAATCACATCTACTTTTATACAGGCGGTTCTTAGTACAGCTGATGATAATGACTGGCTGAGCCATACGTGTGCACGGTTTTCAAATCACACAAATCACAAAATTTCATTGGCTCAGGTTTGGTGCCATTGGGAACTTTCCCAGGGTGTGGTTTCCCGGAATCATAATTCAGGTTCTACAAGAATCTGAATCTTAGGCTTAGTATAGCCTGTTGAGCCTGTCATGGCTCCGGTTTGGCTCCAACATGGGGCTCTTCTTGAGTTGTGGCGGGACCCTCTGTGTTCCTCTTGAGTGTAGATGGGTATGTCAGGGAACTTTTTGAGTTGCCCCAAGTGTGTCAAGGACCCTTTCGAGGCTCAAGAGGGAAGGTGGGATTTCTCTTGAGTTGCTGCAGCAAAAAAGCGGCTCATCTTGTGTTGAGGGAAGAATCTCCTGGTTTCTTTTGAGTTGCAGCAGCAAACGTGGTGTCCCTCTCCAGTTATGATGGGGACCTCAGGGACCCGCTCTTAGGGTCTCAGGAATGTCCAGTCTCCATGTGAGTTGCAAAGGGCCTCTTGGGATTCCTCTTCAGTCGATGCTGGGGCCGAGGTCCTCATCTGGAGTTGAAGCTGCAACCTCAGGTTACCTCTTCCGTGCTGACATGGATCTCGGGGATCCTCTGGGGCTTCCACAGGGGAGTCAGGCCTCGTCTTGTGTGGAGANCACTCCTGGGAGGGTGTGATTCTCTCTCTGAGCTCACCCGTGTGTGTCTATTGACATGTACCGTTTTCCTCCTAATCAACACTTTACTTGTTCCACCACTTTCCATCTCTGTGGAAATGCACTTCTACAAGGCCCACCGGCGAGGGCGTTGTCACTGACCGCTGGCTTCAGTGGCTAGGATCGGCGCTCTCCCTGCCGCAGCCTAAATTCAGCCTCTGCACGGGAGTGAAACCCTGCTTCAAGCTGCTACAGGCCGAGCTGCCTGAGATCAGAGTTGCAGAAGAGTGTTGCCATCCTCTATTTCTTCTGCATCTGGAGGAAAGGCCGGGCTTCTCTCCAGCCTAGTTATAAGACTTGGTGGTCTTGCCGTACCAAGATCAGTGAAGAGATGGCAGGAGCTAAAGATCTGTGATATGAGCTAAGACTTCCACGCAAGCCGGATAACGCAATTTCCTTGTCAGACGCAGTACGTGCGTGTGTGCCCAGCCATGCCTGACTCTTTGCGAACCCATGGACTGCAGTCCACCAGGCTCCCCTGTCCCTGGAATTCTCCAGGCAAGAAGACTGGAGTGGGTTTCCATTTCCTTCTCCAGGGGATCTTCCAGATGGGGATGCAACCCCCATCTCTTGTGTCTCCTGCATCAGCAGGTGGATGTTATACCACTGTGCCACCTGGGAACACATGAATGAGGTTTACTGGACTTAGTACAGCTGCTGAGTCAGGTCAAGAGGAAAAATGCTTTTCTGTTAAAGAAAAATAGTGCTGAGTTCTTGCTGTCAACTGTCTACTGTTCAGATCAGACATATTTCTGCCCAATCCTGCCTTTCATGCTCCCAACACTCTTGTCTGTCAAGTGTTTTAAAGTACACTGACTTTTTTTTTAATCCAGCTGGAAAAAAAAACAACCCTAAAATCAATTTTCTATTTGTTTGAAATGACTGCAGTCGTTGATAAAGACTCAAAACGTGAGTCCCAGAGCCCCAAAAGATGAAACGGAGTAAACTTAATAAACAGGATGGATGAATTCTGTGGTGAGTCACTCATCTCTTCACTGACTAAGTGTTCATTAAGTACCACATCCAGAAATGGAGTTCCCCTCTAGAGAAAATGCTAATTAAGATGCCTCTTTGAGCCCCCACGTTTATCCTCTTAGCAGTCTCTCCTTTTATTTGATGTCCATTTCTGAAGGCTGGGGCCCTTTATTTAGATGAAGTAATTTCTAAAGGAAGGGGCAGAAAGGCCAATTAAATGATAGTTGGGGAATTGTGTCACCTCGAGTTATATAACTTTCCGTTTTAGATCATACTAATTAAGCACTCATGCACATTGTCCAAGAGTTTATAGATGAAATAAGCCACTTTCCAGCCATACCCTGGAGAGCTCGAGTATGTTTGTGGTGAAATGCGTGGGCCAACGTCATTACCCACGAGTCCTTTTCTAAGTAAAGGCCTGCTTCCTGTCAAAAAATTAGGAAGCGACTGCTGCTTCCCCTCAAACCTATCTGGTTCATGTTAAAGCTGGTTGGATAACATGCAAACCCTAATTAGGTAGGCGTTGTTCTGTAGCAGAAAGTCAGCAGCTTTCAAGCACTGAGACTGGGAGCTGGAGTTGACAGCGTGGCACGTGGCTGGGATGTGAGGCCGGGGGGCCTCTCTTACACTGAGCCCCTGAAGCCCCCAAGTAGGAGGCATGTGAGAGAGGAAGAGAGGGTGTCAGATGCAGCTTAAGGCCAACACAAAGGAAGGGGCGTTGTTTTGAATAGGGAGACTGTGGTGGGGGCTTGCCTGGGAATGAGTCACAGAACCTCTTGAGGGAGGCGCAAGAAAAGCAGATTTTTTTTTTCATTACTTATTTATTTCCCTGGTGGCTCAGACAATAAAGACTCTGCCTGCAAAGCAGGAGACCTGACTTCGATCCCTGGGTGGGGAAGATCCCCCTGGAGAAGGGGAATGGCTACTCACTCCAGTATTCTTGCCTGGAGAATTCCATGGACAGAGAAGCCTGGTAGGCTACAGTCCATGGGGTCGAAAAGAGTCAGACACCACTGAGTGACTAACATTTTCACTTTCATTTATTTAATTAATTTTATTTTGGGTTGTGCCGGATCTTCATTGCTACACGAGCGCTTTCTTCAGTTGCATCGAGTGGGGGCTACTCTCTAGTTGGTGTTGTGCAAGCTTCTCATTGCATTGTCTTCTCTTGTTGTGAAATGTGGGCTCTAGGGTGTGGTTGCAGGCTTAGTTGCCCTGCGACATATGGAATCTTCCCAGACCAGTGATCAAACCCGTGTCCCCTGCCTTGGCAGGCAGATTCTTATCCACTGGGCCACTGGGGAAATCTGAGAAGTGGATTATTTTAATTGGTGATAAGAACCTCTCACAGGTTTTTTGGAAGCCTTGGGGTCAGTAGGATCTTCTGAAAATCAGAACTGATTGGGGTGGGGGTGGAGGGGGTAGAGGGAAGGAAGGTGCTACATTAGTTTTTCCTGTTCTGTAATTTTTGAGGTATCACAAGTTAAATGTACTAAAATAAGCCCTGAAATACAAAACAAGGCTGTTCTGAGGTCAATATGAATATTTTACCCAAATGATGGAGATTCAAGCTCTCCTGGTGTGCAATGTACTAGTTCATAAAGAGTGCAAAGTTATTTATTTTCTAAAGCTTTGAAAGAATCTCTCTAAGAAGTAAGTCAGTGGCTTTATTTTAAAAAATGAGCTGCTATGCATTTTTAAAATATTCGCCTGTTTTGCAGTCAGGCCTTAGTGGCAGGGTCTTTGCTGCCGACTCTGTGGCTGTCCCATGAGCTCAGCAGGTGCAGCACACAGGTTTAGTTAGTTGCTCCACAGTGTGTGGGATCTTAGTTCCTGGGCCAGAGATCAAACCCCCAACCCTGTGTTGCAAGGTGGATTCTTAACCACTCAACCAGCAGAGAAGTCCTGACGTTGGTGCCTTTAGGAGAGAAGCCAGATTGACAGCCCTTAGGGGGTTTGCCATTCCTGCACTAGTGGGCCGTGCATCCAGTCTCCAGCAGGACCAGAGAGGTTGCCTTTGAAAAAGAAGTCAGCTCACCGAACCAGACCACCCCACTGCGGATACCATTCCTGGCATGGGTATGTGTGACAGGTCTCTTCAGAGATGCCCAGCTCTTTGCAGCCCCGTAGACTATAGCCCACTAAGTTTCTCTGTGCATGACATTCTCCAGGCAAGACTACTGGAATGGGTTGCCATGACCTCCTCCAGGGGATCTTCCCAACCACATACAGTAACCTAAAAAATTATAGTTAACATTTTTCATTTTAAATACTTTGATCCATGACCTCCTTTCTAAGCGAGTTCATTAAAATGATCTAAAATGGACAGGTTTGGAGAGTCAATATTGATAGTAAAATAATGAGTTAGGTTTAAAATTCTATGTTCAAGTTGGTAGAACATAAGGAGTATACATACACACACACACATATATATAATATAGACACACAGAAACACATGTGTAACATGTAGTAAGTACCAATTGTTTTCTCAATGATACTTTTCAATGAAAATTGACAAGTGTGATTATTATGCATAGAAAACAGTAATATGAACATTTATATGCTAAGTGCAAGTGTAAAATTGGAACTAAAAGTGAATATTTTTGTAAAACCAGTCTGCTTTGGATAGCACCACTTGTGGCCAAGGAAGTCCAGTAAATTCTCTGCCTATCCGAAAGAGCAATGCTGTAGCTGTAGAGACTCTATTGGAGAGATTTTATGGATTTCTGGATTTCTGATGTGTAAAATGAGTTTGTACCATGTCATAGATGGAGTCATTTGTAGGGAGAATGAAAAATGTATTCCTTCTGACATCTCTTTTTTTTTTTGCAGTGACATTTGTATACCATGATATTTCTCTGCTCCAACTTATTTTCCTTCTCAGTGACCCCAACCATCATCCAAGGGCAGGTCAAGGGCTGCCTGTGCCCCAAATTTTGTGCCCTACTGAACCTCTGTTGACTTACAGTTGGGAAGTCTGTGAACCTTTAAGTCTCGCCATCAGTGTTTTCAAGAGAGACAGCTCTGGAATTGAAAGAAATGAGAGCTGGTTCTGTCAGGGTTGTATGTTGGGGCCCACAGTTCCATCTTGGAGAACACGTGCAAGATGCCCTGGGCCCTGCCCCGTCTCCATCTTTCTACCACTTTAGGGTCTGGTTAGGTAGCTCGGGCTCTGAACGGTGCCCTGAGGTAAATTTCTCCAGTTTACTCCGTCTCTGGGCCTTGCTGGCCCATTTGATACAGTTTCCAGCAGGGCTTTCTGCCTGCTGGGCAGCTGTGCAGTGAGTTAACCAAGCACTGGGGTATCAGGAAGAGGGCGTATTTTGACCCAGACCCCGCTGTGGGTTGGGCTCTGCCACTGTGAGCCGTGTGATCTGGGGCAGGTCTCAGAATATCTACAGGGCTCTCTTTTTCTCCAATTTGAGTAACAGTACCCACCTCCTTCAAAGGGATCTTCTGAACTCCAAACGATGGTACAGGGAAAGGCTTTCCAAAAGACTCCTCAAAGTTTCCTTAATGTTAGCTCCTTGGGAGCTGTAATGAAGACTTGGAGGCTTTCGCTAAGTTGTGTCCAACTCTTTGCGATCCTGTGGACTGCAGCACGCCAGGCTCTGTCCTTCACCATCTCTGGGAGCTTGCTCAAGCTCATGTCCACTGAGTCGTTGATACCATCCTACCACCTCATCTGCCACCCTCCTCTCCTTCTGCCTTCAGTCTTTCCCAGCATCAGGGTCTTTTCCAATGAATCAGCTCTTCACATTTAGGTGGCCAAAGTATTGGAGTTTCAGCATCAGAAATTCCAGTGAATATTCAGGGCTAGGGATCTATGTCAAAATGGCCCCAGAAACTTATTCTACACGTGACATTCTCTTTTCCTGTGTTCCAGTGTGATTAGTGCAAGTAGGCAAGTGATGAGAGAAGAGGAATGTGCTTTAAAAAAAACGTGCAAGGACTTCCCTGACTGTCTGGTGATTAAGACTCCATNTATTCTACATGTGACATGCTCTTTTCCTGTGTTCCAGTGTGATTAGTGCAAGTAGGCAAGTGATGAGAGAAGAGGAATGTGCTTTAAAAAAAACGTGCAAGGACTTCCCTGACTGTCTGGTGATTAAGACTCCATGTTCCCAATGCAGGGGGATATGGGTTCAACGCCTGGTTGGGGAACTATGATCCTGCATGCTGCAAGGCATGGCAAGATAATGAATGAATGAATGAAGAGATGTGCATTCCACAGAGGCCTTTTCCAGAGAGGAGTACAGGGCCAAGGTGACTTGTGGAGGAGATGCACCCTGCAGGCTGGATTCCTCCAGGCTTTGGTCCTGATGACTTTAATAGCTGTTCCTGTAACTTTGTTGTGAAGATGCATCCAGGATGGCCTCTACCTCTCCCCAGCCCTCTTAACCTGTCCCCCTGCTCCTACTCATTCTGTCTCACTTGGACCATCTCAGTAGCTGCCTAACCAGACTGTTCCCAGCAGAGCAGCCCGGGGGTCCTGCAAACACGCAAGTCAGATCAAGTCACCCCAATTAGTATTCTAGAAACACGAGTGTCCTAATGATGAGCGGAGTCCCTGCCACCCTCCCAGTCCCCCATCCTGCTACGATTTCCCCCAGACTCCTCACTCTTAGAATGCTCCCGGCAGGGTCCCACTGTATGAGCTTTGCATGTTCTCTCCCCTCTGCCCGAGGACACACTTCCCATGCGATACCCAAGTGGCTTGCCTCCTCTCCGACTTCCAGTGTCTGTCCGATGCCACCTTAGTGGTAGGGCCTGCCTGTGCTGCCCTGGTTGATTCACTGCAGCAGTGGCTTTTGTTGGACAAGTGAGTTTTTAGAAAGAAACACATTCCTAGTAACTCCTTGCTAGGAGCTGTCTGACCTCGGCCTAACCAGGTAATAACAGGAATGCCCTCACCACATGCTTCACTGTGGTTAAAAACAGCAGCCCTCCCCCGCCCCACCCCCTTCCCCATAGTTAAACTCTACCCTCCTCCCTGCATCTTTCCCCTCTCAACACCCACCAACACGTGCTGTCTTTATCCATCGGTGTTTTATTGTCCCCTCTCCCCGCGGGGGTGTCCGCCGACTCAGGGCAGGACCTTGTTCCCCAGCTCTAGCACTGTGCTTGTCACCATGTCGCCTAGGCAGACCTTAGGATCTGGCAGTTCCGTGGATGAATAAGAGCCACCCCCCATCCTTCACGAGTGACACCACTGGGACGAGGTGCACACGCGGGGCTTTGAGCATCAGGGCACTTTCCAGTCTGCGGTGTTGTTGGGGGCTGCTCCTCCTGGTGGCTTTTCCCAGGGTCAGAGGCTGCTGCTTCTGAGTCAGGTGGTTCCAGCTGCAGCCTGGTGAGAGCCGCAGCCTCAGAAGCACATGGGCAGGGACTGGGGGGAGGCTGGTGAGCAGAGACCATCCGGGGGAGAGGCGGCTCAGAGCAGGGCCTACAGAACTGCCGGCTCCTCTGCATCCCTTTCGGTGGTTTTCCTTTCATAAGATGCTTTTTCAGGCGTGCTTTTTGGCCAGAGTCTGTCCTTGTTGCCTCTTAACACATACCATCGCACCTTAACCTTCTCTTTTACAAACCTGAGATTGCAGTGGTTTGCACCTAAGCAAACAGCTCACCACTGAGGGGGTCACTTTGATAAACAGAGCAGAAAAGGGCTTAGTCTTTCCAGGCCTCAATTGCCTTGCAGTGAAATGAGCAAATCTGAAGTGAAAGCTGGGGACTTCCCTGGTGGTCCAGTGGCTCCTCCAAAGCAGGAGGCCTGGGTTCGATCCCTGGTTGGGAAACTAGATCCCACATGCCATAACAAAGATTTCACAGGCCACAGCAAAGATCAGAGATTGTACAAAGATCAAAGATCCTGCTTGCCACAGCTGAGACTCGGCACAGCGAAATAAATTCTTCTTTTTTTTTTTTTTTAAGTAAAGGCTGCAAAAGGCCCCTCATGTCCTGGACATTCCATTATTCTAGGAATCAATTATCTCTAAAGCTTGGGACCACTCGTCATTCATTCCATGCTCAACCTATTAAATGGCAACTATGTCCTAGTAAATGCCTAAGAAACAGCAACTACGTCCAAAGATGCTGGCGGTCTTGGGGAGAGGACTTGCCACCGCCTGTTTGGCTCTAGAAACGGTTCGGTTCCGAGACTAGGGCTGCAGTGAAGGACCTCATCTGGGTAGAAAGGACCTCCTGTGATGGAGATACTTCTGAGTTCAGGCTGTGGAGTTGTTTCTACTCTTGGCCCCACCAGACTGAAGTGCAAGCAAATTCAGAGAAGCCCCAGGTGGTCAGAGAAAGCACAGAAGAATCACAGATGAATACAAGCCTGAAGAATTTTGGAGAAAGCCGTTATGAGAAAGAAGATGCATTTGTTGAGCTTAAAGGTGCAACTCTGGTAGCAGCTCACTTCCCAAAGCTGTCACAGACAGTAAGCTGGAGGCCGGACCATTCTGGCTCCCACGACCTGTGGCCCCACAGTTCTGACAACTCAGCTTCCACGGCTGGCCAAGATTTTGTCTTTCTCTGCCCGCCAAAGATGAATAAAAGTTATGGAGACAGAGTTGGGAGGAAATAGAAAGGTAGCTCTAATTCTCAGCTGGCAGAGGGAAACAGAGTAGGCATAGACCTCAAGAACTGCACCCTCCCCTCTCCATGAGGAGTCCAGGGGCTGATATAAGATGAGGGGTCGCAGTCAGGAGTCAGTGCTGAGGAGCAAAGGTGTCCGCATCTTGATTTCTTCCTCTTGCATGGTTTCAAAGGCAGTCATAGGCTGTATCAGTAACCCCGTAGTCGAGTCTGGCAGTTCGGTGGCTCTGTGGCCTTTGTTCTGATCTGTAACTGCAAGGGGAAGGCTGTGTCAGGGTATACACCAGATATGGGATGCGTTAGCATAGAGTCCCTGGTGACTCAGACGGTAAAGAATCTGCCTGCAGTGCAGGAGACCAGGGTTCCATCCCTGAGGTGGGAAGATCCCCTAGAGAAGGGAATGGTTACCCACTCCAGGTTTCTTGCCTGGAGAATCCCATGGACAGAGGAGCCTGGTGGGTTACAGTCCATGGGGTCACACAGAGTCGGACAAGACTGAGCGACTAACACAAAGGAAAATGGATGTGAAGTGTAGTTCCTGCAGAGTTAGCGGGTAGAAAAGCAAACTTAGTTACAGACATGCAGAGTTAAGAGCAGTTAAAAAAAAAAAAAAGCTAGGAATGTTCAGGCCTGCCCACTGTTCTCTTTATCTTCTTTGTTCTCAGGAAAAGGAAAGGAAAAAACCTCATTTTTCTTTTTTTTCCTTTTCACTGCAACACCTCTAGAAGGACTAGTGTCCCTGCCAGGCTGGAGAAAAAGAGGGAGCCTCTGTGTAGGGAGTTCCTGCCCAACAGAGCTTCAAGCTAGAAGAGAGAGCAGCTCTTCCAGACTCCCTGAGGAGGGCTAGAAGGGGCCTGGCTCAGAACAAAGGGAGTGTGAATTCCAAGGTCAGATTCCACCGTTGACCTCGGTGTAAACTGTGGCAAGCCCCGAGAGGCAAGCTGCTTCAGGATTTGTGGAGGAACTGCAGCTCTGGACAAGCAAATGGGAGCAGCCTCAGGCCAGTCGCTGAGGTTTTGGGACACAGGTCGTGTTTATGGGCAGGGAATATGAAGACAGGGGAGTTCAGGTTCGAGTAAGTTAAAGCTGAAGACAGAAACCAGTCTTGAAAATATCCCCAGTGGACCAGTCCAGCCACACAAACGAAACTCAGTTCAGCCTGCTTGGTGAGATGGCCCGCCCTGGGTCATCTTTCGTTCGTGACTCCGGCAGGACTTCCCAAGGTTGATAAGGTTGATTGCAAGGTTGATTGTGGATCATCTAGAAAATTCCGCAGCTATCGTTTCTCTGTAAACCAGGCATTTACTTGAAATCAGTCTGAGTCCTTCAGTTTTGTTTTCCTGAGGATACAAGAATGAGGTTCTGCATTTTATATTCTCTGGGTCTACATTAAGTTGAAATTCTTTCCCATTTTTAACTCATCAGCTCTCTCGGCAGTGCAGAGTATTTGGTATGGTTGTCCCCATTTCACAGATGGGAATGTGGAGGCTTCCGGATGTGAGTCTTGTCTTACACAAACGCTACTGCTAGCGAGCATGAGTATTTCACTCCTCTGATATTTCCAAGATGCATGGCCTGTACTTTCGCTGGGTGCTGGGTTGGCTGCTGCCTTGATGGAAGTGGGAGTGAGATGTGATCTCAAGCCTGAATGCCATCTATGATAGAGACCCCACTGTGGCAAAAGGTCAGCGGTGGATGGCGTGAGTTTTGTTCCTGTGATCTGATATGCTCCAGCGAGCCCTTAACTGGTGAGGCAAGCTCAGGTCACCACCTGAGTGGGATTGTACTTGTCAGCTAAGGACCTAAACTATTAAGAATAAGCAAAAGGTCATTTCCGGTGAGATAGAAATTGCCACTTAAAATCAAACTTTATTGTTGTTGTTCAGTCGCTCAGTCCTGTCTGACTCCTTGCAACCCCACCAACTGCAGCATGCTAGGCTTCCCTGTCCTTCACCACCTCCTGGAGTGTGCTCAAACTCATGTCCATCGAGTCAGTGATGCCATCCAACCATCTCATCCTCTTTCGTCCCCTTCTCCTCCTGCCTTCAACCTTTCCCAGTACTGGGGTCTTTTCCAATGAGTCAGCTTTTCACACCAGGTGGCTAAAGTATTGGAGCGTCTGTCTTGGTTTCAAATCCCACCAAGATATAGACCCATCATACAACTATGGCATCTGAAAAGATCTTCAAAGATCCCCCTTGGCAGGAGGATGTTGGGGGAGGGTTTGGACTTTTTCAGACACACAAGGGTTAATTCCTGGACCTGCCCCACACAGCGCTGTGACCTTGGGCAGGACACTGAGCCTCTCTGAGGCTTAGTTTCTCACCTTGTCAAATGGCATAAGAATAGTGCTTTCCTGGGACTTCCCTGGTGGTTCACTGCTTAAGACTCTGCTTTCCAGTGCAGGGGGTGTGGGTTCACTTCCTGGTCAGGGAAGTAAGACCCCATGTACTATGTGGTGTGGCCAAAATTAAAAAAAAAAAAAAAAAACAANTCCCTGGTGGTTCACTGCTTAAGACTCTGCTTTCCAGTGCAGGGGGTGTGGGTTCACTTCCTGGTAAGGGAAGTAAGACCCCATGTACTATGTGGTGTGGCCAAAATTAAAAAAAAAAAAAAAAAACAATAGTGCCCTTAGTGTTTCCTGATGGTTGACAGAGACTTGGCTGGGATTGAGGTGGATACTGTACTAAAAGACTAGGCCTGCTGGAGGTGCTCCCTCCAAATAGAAACAGAGATGGAGAGGCCTCATTGGGTCCTCTGCTGTGTTTTCAATACCTGCTCCCAAGAGTCCAGCTGAGGCCTCCTCATCTCCCCCCACACCCAGGCAGAATTTTCTGCTGGTAGACACATATGGAGGAAGGTCAGTGCCTTTCTTACCTCCTCATTAGAAAACACCCTGATGCTGGGAAAGATTGAAGGCAGGAGGAGAACGGGATGACAGAAGATGAGATGGTTGGATGGCATCACCGACTCGATGGATATGAGTTTGAGCAAGCTCCGGGAGATGGTGAGGGACAGGGAAGCCTGGCGTGCTGCAGTCCATGGGGTCACAAAGAGTCGGAGACGACTGAGCGGCTGAATAACAACAAAACAAAGGGAGGGGACGTAGCAGCTGTTGGGCAGCTCCCCCAGGCTCCTGCAGTTCGCAGGCTGTGCGTGTGGGCAGCCGGCTGCCCGCTGATTCCGCTAAGTGCCGCCCGGGTGTGAGCCGAACTCCTGGGCCCGGATGTGAGGCGTGGGTGCAGAGAAGCGGGAAGGTGCTGGAGTGGAACCTGCTTCTCTTTGGAGGCCTTCGGGTTAGGGTTTCTTTCCAGGCCGGAAGTTTCAATTACAGCCATAATTGATTGCTATTATGGGCACTGAACTGTATTTGCCCTGGGCCCTGGAAAGAGGAAATCAGCCAGGCCTATTAGAAGTGGTGTGCAAACAGTTCTCCAAAGAAAAAGAGACTTCATGGTTCAAGAGCAGTGGGAGAGAGCCAACCTGCCCTCTCCTCCATCCTGGGGATGGAAGCATCCGCTTCCTTTGCTGCATTCACCCACAGACACTTCCTTCAGAAATCTGCAGAACTTACTGAATGCATAGTGTGTCAGGCTCTGAGCTGGAGGCAGCGGGGGAAATGGAAACTTACCGGACATTGACCCTCTTTGTAGAGGGATGGGGAGGGGGGGTGCCTGGGCCCAGGCCCAAAGCATGCTGGGAACTCCGCAGCATAGCCTGATGGAGGACAGCAAGGGGAGGATCGAGGGGCAGGGGGAGGAGGAGGGGCAGGTGGCCAGGAGCTGATGTGCAGGAAACAGACCTGGCTGATGGGTAGGTTCCGGGGGAAAGAGGTCCACAGTCCAGGGTGCAGGCCCCCCAAAAAGGGCCTGATGTGCTCTGATTCGGTTCTGTATTTAAGGAAACACAGCAGACAGATGCCTCGGAAAGTGGGAAATATTTAAAGTCAAGGAAGCAACAATGTCTAGATCCAGGTGGAGAGCCATCTGGAGTGGCATATGACAAGCTAGGTCTGTCCTCCAGGGGCTGGGCCACACAGAAGCTAGGCCAGGGGGTGAGCGCTTGGGTAGATGCCCTGCTACTAGATGGAGTTTTGCACACATCCCGCCAATAGGCTGGGGTCCAGGGCAGCTTCCATCCCCGAGGGAGAGCTGAAATGCTAAGCTAGCAGAAAGTTGAAGCAGAAGCCAACTACTGCTTGATTCTACTCCTCCGTGAGATAGCAGGTGAATGGAGTGCCCATGACATTGGGGCACTGCTCCTGTATTCCAGCTTTTAGACTAAGTCTTGTCCCTTCTTGCTGGTGGGGCTGGCATGCCTGACCACTTCTGCTCATGAGCCAGGGAGGGCCTGAGCTCATGGGGAAAGTGAAAGAAAGTCGCTCAGCCCTATGTGACTCTTTGTGACCCTGTGGACTGTAGCCGTCCAGGCTGCTCTGTCCATGGGATTCTCCAGGCAAGAGTACTGGAGTGGGTTGCCATTTCCTTCTCCAGGNAGGGAGGGCCTGAGCTCATGGGGAAAGTGAAAGAAAGTCGCTCAGCCCTATGTGACTCTTTGTGACCCTGTGGACTGTAGCCGTCCAGGCTGCTCTGTCCATGGGATTCTCCAGGCAAGAGTACTGGAGTGGGTTGCCATTTCCTTCTCCAGGGATCTTCCCGACCCAGGGATCAAACCCAGGTCTCTTGCATTGTGAGAAGATTCTTTACTGTCTGAGACACCAGATAAGCCCCTTAGGTGGGAATGGCTTCTGAAACAGTGGCCAGGAGACCTCGTGAAGGCAAGAGCTGAAAGTTTACTGGGAGAAGTAAGACATAAGCTTGGGGCAACTGGAAGAGCTCTGATGAGCTGGCACATGAGTAATGACCAAGTGAATTGAGAAGCCCTTGCTTGTTGGAGGGTTGAAGGACAGCAGGAAAGGATTTCTGGCAGGGAGAGTTCCAGGAAGGGCTGAAGTTTCAGCTGGGCCTTAGAGGAGGGAGGAGAACATTCTAGACAGGAATGCAGTGTGGAAGAGGCCCAGGCGTGGGAGGCTGGGAGGTAGCAAACCACATTCGGATGTTGCAGGTTTGTGGGATGTGATGTGGAGAGGCTCCGAAGGTCAAGGGAAGGACATGGTCCTGACCCCATGGGACTCTCTAGCTTTTATAGGCGGATGTGATAATAGCATCAAGCAGGCGACATTGTGGGGCTCTAGGTGGAGAGCAGCCCAATGGGAAGAGCTGCTGCGTGGGCCAGCGAATGAATCAGCAAGGGTCTGGACGAGGAGAGTGGAGTAGAAATGGAGAAGGGATGGATTCCAGAGATTTATCAAAGCAAGAGAGGAGGAGACTGGGGGCAGAGCCCACACAGACTGAGCGGCAAGTGGTCACAGTCATAAGAGGAGGAGGAGATTTGGAGAAAACAGCGAGGAGCTTTGAGCAGGTGGACTGATGGTGGCCACAGGCATCTGAATGTTGATATCTCAAGGTGAGTTAAATGAGGTTAAGCGGCAGGAAAGGTTAGACCAGGTTGTATATTTGAAAATCTCTTCCATGGCATAGATCTCACATAGTTGCAGCAGAGACTGCTTGCTTTGAAGAGCATAGAAAGAGAATACAGCCACTCGATAGCAGGTGTGAGGGGCCAAAGAAGCAAAGTGAAACGTGAAAGCCTTAGTCCCTCAGTCATGTCCGACTCTGCAACTGCAGCCCATCAGGCCCCCTGTCCATGGGATTCTCCAGGCAAGCATAAGAAGCAGCTAAAGGAAAAATCCAGCGTTGAGAGGGAGCCACACAAAGCAATGCGGTGCCATTTGCAAAGAGGGACAGTGTCCAAAGAAGAAAACATCAAGCGTGAGCAGTTTCAGCTGCTGCTGGGGGATTAGAGAAAATGAAAATCCATTTCTAGTTATTAGAACTGACACCTCAAAGGCCTAGATCAGCAATCTCCAACCTTTTTGGCACCAAGAACCAGTTTTGTGAAGACAGTTTTTCCAAGGACAAGGAGAGAGAGGCAGTGGTTGAGAGTGATTCAAACACATTATATTTATTGTGCACTTTACTTCTATCATCATTACTTCAGCTCCACCTCAGATCATCAGGCATTAGGTCCCACAGGTTGGGACTCTTGGTCTAGAGGATGTTTGAGTATGTTGTTTCCATGGAGTCAGAGAATCCGGGGGTTAAGGAGGTAGTAGTAACCTTAAGGATAGGGGGAAAGAGTGGGTGGTATTGAGAATAGCCTAGGAAAGGATGCAGAAGGGTCACTAAATTTGCAAAGCTGAAAGTGAGACCAAATTATGTTCCCAGATGCAGGGTAAGATGAGTTGAACAGGTTGGAGAGAAAGGAGTCCTGCAGGAAGTGTGTTCTGAAGATGCCGTGAGCAGGGAGTTTATCCTTTGAAGGGCAAAGACACTGGCATTCTTAGAGGCAGGGCAGTAGAAGAAATGGGATACAAGTGAATATTTGGGGTACAGAGGGCTGAAAAGGGGATTCTTGCACCAAATAGCCACTGCCTTCTTAGAAACAGGCAAGGAGAGAGTGGTGGCCCTGGGTGGTAGGGGAGGGTGAGAGAAGGCAAGAGGGGGATTGGCTCAGGAATCCATGAGGGGAGAGAGAAGGGGGAAGCAAGCCCCAGGGATGCATGAAGCTTCTCGTGATGGATGGTCAGAAGAAAGTCTACAAGGGATGCTGAACCGAGTGCTTGTCCCACCAGACCAGGCTGGAGGCTTCCAGAGGGCTAGGTGAGCCTGGGATGTACATGAACCAGCTGAAGCACAGGGAGAGGCCCCAGACAATGCAAGGTTTGGAGAAACTGGAAGGGAGCTTCTTGAAGGAGGGAAGCTAAGCAGGTGATGGGAAGAGAAGCCAAAGGGGAGGAGAAGGGGGATGCAGCGGGGTGGACCGCAGAGATGGGGCAGAGAGGGTGGTGGTGTGGGTCAAGGCTGCGCAGGGGCCGACACAGAGCCAGGTGGGAGGGCAAGGCCCCTGGGGGGCTGAGACCCACGGGCAGAGCTGAGAGGTGCGAGGCCAGGCCTGGGGAGGGCGTGCGTGTGGGGGGTGTAGTCAGGAAGGCATTGACTGGGGGTCATTGCTTCCATTTTACCAGCTCTGCTGCTAAGTAGCTGTGTGGCCTTGGGCAGGCTGCTTGC
Organism: Neotragus pygmaeus; assembly: GCA_006410875.1. Taxonomy (NCBI): domain Eukaryota; kingdom Metazoa; phylum Chordata; class Mammalia; order Artiodactyla; family Bovidae; genus Neotragus; species Neotragus pygmaeus. The sequence goes on along the minus strand of SJYV01044791.1, from coordinate 455,317 downwards.
ATTTGCTGAATAAAGGGCTCCTGTCAGCATCATTCCCTACATCTCTCAGGCCCAAAGTTACCCTGGAGGGGCTTCAGAGCAGTGACCAGGGATGCTCTTCACAGCCAGGGCCGGCACCCCTTACAGCCTGGCTCCCATTCCGTCCCTGCCCTCAGAAGCCTTGCTCATGGTGTCAGGAGCAANCTTATTTGGCTGCACCAGGTCTTAGTTGCAGCATGTGAGGTTTAGTTCCAGACCAGAGATCAAACCTGGGCCCCCTGCATTGGGAGCCGGGAGTCTTAGCCACTGGACCACCAGGGGAGTCCACGGATATGATTTTCTTTTTCTCAGTTCCCCTTCCTCTGCCAAAACATCCCTCACCCTTATTTGCTTGCTGAGCAATTTTTCACCCCTAAGAATTCTGGGCAACTGACTTTCTAGGGAGAGCTTGCTGATCTTTGCGCTCCCATAATGCTGTGCTTTGATCTACTACGTGGAGACGCTGTGTAATGCGACCCCTTATTTCTGTGCTTCTCTCCTCCACTAGACTGTGAGCCCCAGAGGGCAGTGCCTGTGAGATTTATCTTTGTAGCTCTAGTGCCTGGAGTCGTTGTGGTGCATAGTAGGCACTTAATAAATGTTTCTTGCATTAAAGGGCTTCAATGAAGCTGCAATTTATCTAAGCCTTGCCAGTGTTCCCGGTCACACATCACTTCCCTATGTCCCAGAGGATACTGGGAAGATCAATGTGGTACTATTACAAAAGACTGGGAGCCCAGGGCAGCCAGTGAATACGAGGTTTTGTCATTAGTGGCATATTGCTTATGAAGAGACCTTGGCACATGGCATCTGCCGCGGGGGCAGGGGTGGAGGGGGGCTGGTTTGGACAAGAGAATTGGAAAGTCGTGATGAGAATGTCAAAGTGGAAAAAAGTTCAGTTGGCAAATGCCTAAGACATCGGCTAGAAAGCCCATAATTTACATTGGATTAGCAGGTGAAAGATTATGTGCCCATTGCAACAATTCCTTCTTGGTGTATGAACAACTCATTTATAAAAATATTGATTCCACTTCTTTGCACAGAATTGATTAATTATATTTGGGGAGAGAAAAATCGTTTCCCGGTCTCTGCAGGGGTTGCCTTGTCTCAACTTGGCGTGTCCTGGTCCCTGGACTGCTGAATAGCCTTATTTTTCAAGACTGCAACCTCTCCCAGCCTGGAAATGGGACCCACAGAGTCTCCAAGAAAATGGGGAGAAAGTGTCTCAGAGAATTTCTTAAACAGGTTGTGGAAGAGAAATAGTCTAAGCATAGAATATCAGAGTCAAAGCCTTAAGAAGAGAAAGCATCTTAGAAATTCTCTATCTCAGGGATCCTTGACTTTCAAATCTTACAACCCATCAATCATTGCATTTTAAGGGAGGACGGGCCAGGAAAATGAAAAATCCAAAACACATTATAACTCTACTTTTCCTGTCATTAAAAGCCTTGTGCATGTTCTCTATGGAAAATTAGAACACCATAGAACAAAGAAGAAAATAAAAACTACTCTTCTATTATCCTGTCACATTAAGAAAATCACTGTTAATATTTTAAAGTATGTATTTTCAGTAATGCTTATTTTTTTTTTTACAATATTAGAATGATTCTCTACATATTACTTTGTAGCCTCGTCTTTCATTTATTATGAAACATTGTGGTGATTTCTTTTAGCTATTCCCCTTTTGCAACATGATTCTTAATGGATGGATAATATTTTTTTCATGTATTTGTATAATAATGTCTTTGTTGCCCCACTGTTGGATATTTAAGATGCCTCTAATTTTCTTGTTTTGCTATTAAAAACAGCTAATGTAATTAGCATTGTGATATATAAAGTTTGCATTGGTCTCTAGATAGTTCCTTAGGCTGGGTTTCCTTGAGAGANGCTTGGTTAATCACTTCTATTAAGTGATTAATAGCCCAGCCCAAGGGCCACGTGTGCTGTTGGAGGCTGACAGGCTCAGGGGGCAGCGGGAAGACTTTTGAGCTGAGCCTTAAGGGGTGGTCAAGAGTTTGTTGGCAGAGATTCAGGGGTTGGGGTCAGAGAGAGCATCCTCCTCTTTTCATGGGCAGGCAGGAAAGAGAGGCCTTTGTCCCTTTGCATGAGGGTCGCCTCCAGTCCCCGAGTCAGCCCCACACGAGCCCGTCAGCAGCGCTTGGGGAGCCTGCCCTCCTCGTCCGGGAAGACGCACCCCAGTGCTCGTGGGCGGGCTTGCCCTGCCTGGTCCTTCGATCGGGCACCCTGTGGCGCAGGCTTCAAGTTTCTGTGGGTCATAGTGGCCTCCATGGCGGGGCAGTGAGGACTGCATGTGTGCACAAAGGCTCACTCAGGCGCGTCCGACTCCTGCAACCCCACGCACTGTAGCCTGCCACGCTCCTCTGCCCATGGGATTCTCCAGACAAGAAGACTTAAGTGGGTTGCTGCTTCCTCCTCCAGGGGATCGTCCCCACTCAGGGATCGAACCTGGGTCTCCTGCACTGCAGGCAGATTCTTTACTGCTGAGCCACCCGGGAAGCCCACCCAAAGAGCAGCTGCCCAGTTATTATCCTTTTCCTAAGAGTATGCCTCCAGCTCCAAGGTGAGGACTGTTGTGTGTCCAGTATGGGAGCTTCTCTCTAATTACATCAAGTTTTTCACCAGTCATGTAGATTTATAGAAGAGACAGTATTTCTTCTGCAGTGCCCCTGCCCCGGCACACACCTTTGTTATGTCCTAAAAGTTCCGGTTGGAAGCAATGTTGTAATCTGTCAGCTCCATGAGTGAACACTCCATCTCAGCAGAGTGATTTGACAGAAATACTAAATTCCAGAAACCATGTGGGCTGGCCCGCATGAGCCCTGCCCTGGGAGAATTTAGAAACAAGAACACGCTGCAGGTTTGGGGGCTAACGAGCTTTGAAAAGCCGTTGTTTTATCTTTATTTTGCCGTCTCTGTGGGGTGACCACACTGGCTCTCCTGTTGCGTTCTGTGGGGCCAGAATCGATGAAGGAAGAGAGCAAGGTCAACAGGGTGAAGGAGATGAAGGAGAGATGCCCAGTTCATGCTCTGCCCTGTCCCCCGCCCAGAAGAGAGAACTGACCCGACAGGCCGGGGACGCAAGCCCAGCTGCCTCCTTTTTGACATCAGAGCTCAAAAGAGACCTGTTTACCCGTCTTATCACTGTAATCAACAGGAGAGAATTTAGCAAGTGCAGAAGGTAGTATCGTGTACAGGGCAGCGTTTTCCAAAAATATAACCTCTCTCAAGCCGCCTTAGAATCGTTTTTAATGATTTCATTTATTTCTGACGTATATAATCAAAAGTAATTTAAAAATGTTTTTGGCCGTGCTGGGCTTGTCGGATCTTAGTTCTCCGACCAGGGATTGCACTTGAATCCCCTGCACTGGAAGCATGTAGTCTTAACTGCTGAGCCGCCAGGGAAGTCCCCAGAAGTGACTTTTAAAAAAATTCTGATTGATTTATTTGGGGCCATGGTGGATAGTCATTGCTGGGTGGGCTTTCTGTTTGTGGCCCGGGGACTGCTCTCCAGTTGCGGGCTTCCCATTGTGGTGGCCTCTCTTGTTGCAGAGCACAGGCTCTGGAGCGCTGACTCAGCAGTTGCGGCTCAGGAGCTGTGCTCCCGGGCTTTGGAGTACTGGTTCAGCAGTTGTGGCGCACAGGCTTAGCTGTCTCGAGGCAGCTGGGATCTTCCCAGATCAGGGACCAAACCATGTCTCCTGCATTGGCAGGCAGATTCTTTACCACTGAGCCACCAGGAAAGCTCCTCCCAGAAGTGATTTTAATGACAGGTTAAAAAAAAATCCTGGCTCCACTGGTGTGTGATGTCATCTCAATTGCCTATTCTTTCCAAGCATAGTCCTTATCTGTTCAAGGGATGTTAAAAACGGGGTATCTACCCCAGAGAATAAGGATTAGATGAGATAATATGTGGGTTTTCCTAGACACATAACAAGCACTTAACAAATGACAGCCACGTGTTTGTCACCATGATTGGGGTGCCTGTTGTCCCCATCGTGTCCTCACATTTTAGGGTGGCCCAGGTGTACTGTGGGCTGCCAGGTGGCTCAGTGGTAAAGAACCCACCTGCCAAAGCAGGAGACTCAGGTTGGATCGTTGGGTCAGGAAGATCCCCTGGAGGAGAAAATGGCAACCCTCTCCAGTATCCTTGCCTGGAAAATCCCATGGACAGAGGAGCTTGGTGGGCTACAGTCTGTGGGGTCACAAAAAGACAGACATGACTTGGCAACTAAACATCAACGAAAAGGCATATTTTACCTTGAATGGTGTAGCATCAAAGACATGGTCTTCATTCATTCATTCTTTCGTCCTACATGCACCAAGGATTAAGACCACAAAAATGAGTGAGACACAGCCCTGCCCTGCAGCAGTTTCCCCTCCAGAGAGATGCTTGCAGAAGCAGACACATCATTTTTTCGCTCTAATGATGACTCCAAGGGAAGCAGGCAGTAGGGGCACTGGGAACCCAGGGAAAGTGAAGAAGTTGGTGAGAGCAGGCAGAGTGTCCGAGTCCCCTTTCCTCGCCACTCCGTGCCATTTACTAGATTAACGCCCAAATTTTGGAAAACAAAAGCCAAAACTGATTTGTAATGAGGGTCTCACACTTGCTGGGAGTGGCAGGAAGGCAAAGTCAATACATTTTATTGCTTTGGGACTCGACTGAGCCAGAAGGTGTAGAGATGAGGCAGGAAATCCTGTCTGAAGCCAAGCTTCCCCATCCATTGGCATAAAATCCTGATGAGCCCTTAAGGGGAAGGGAAAAAAAGTTTTCCTGAGAAATCCCTGACTTTAAAAGGGTGAGATTTTTAGCAAAGGAAGTTGGATATTGAGAAATGCTTGCTTTCCCCGAAATTATTTTTAGCCCCTAGTATGTAGTTTCTCTTGTCCACTTAGGTTCAGCATGCAGATTAGGCCAATTGTGCTTGAGAACAAAAACAAGCCACATCCTCCTGTTAAAGGTCAGAATATTTTAAGCCACGTGCATGCGATTGTTGTGAAAGGGCAGCACTGGAGTGAGGTGGGGAGGGGCAAGGTAATAGTCCAGGGTAATCGTTGTTTTAGTTGCTAAATTAAGTCCGAATCTTTAAAAATCCACGGACTGTAGCCTTCCAGGCTCCTCTGTCTATGGGATTTTTCAGGCAAAAATACTGGAGTGGGTTGCCATTTCCTCCTCAAGGGGATCTTCCTAACTTGGGGTTCAAACCCACATCTCCTGCATTGGCAGATGGATTCTTTACCACTGAGCCACCAGGGAAGCCTTGCCCAGGGGAATATCACCCGTAAATAGTTACCAGTAAAACTCTTAAGAGCATCAGTGACCTTAGCCCACTTGCTCTAAAGAGTGAGGAGTTCTGGGATGGAAGAAAAAGCTCATGCCGTGTCAAAGTGGTGATTTTCTCAAAATGCATCATTTTTGCCTTATTATTAAGTGCTTGCGTGAAAAGACATAAAATGAAATGTTCTTTTGTTCCTGAATTCATCCATCGAGGGTTTGCCCAGCTCATCTCTCTCTGCACCGGGTCTCTTGCTCTTGGGGGCACAACCAGAACTGCAAATACACAGTTAAAAGTAGCTTTGACGAGCAGTATAGTAGGTGCATGTAAAGTTGAGACAGGATGGGGGAGACTTATCTGCGGGGTCCACCAGGGAGTGTATCTCTGAAAAGACTGATGACATGGGAACCAGGACTTCCAGAATTGCCAGGAGGTTGCCAAGGAAAGAAGGATGCTGGGCAGTAGGAACCGTGTGGTACTGACGTGCCTTCAAGGGAAACTTGGGGGTGTGGACCCTGGAATAGAGCTGCCAGAGAGGATCTGATTCCTGGAAACAGAAATCATGGGCTCACTGAGCAGATGGTTATCTTGGCAAAAAGAAAGTAAAAGTGAAGTACTCAACCGTGTCCGTCTCTTTGCCACCCCACAGACTGTAGCCCACCAGGCTCCTCCATCCATGGGATTCTCCAGGCAAGGATACTGAAGTGGGTTGTCATTCCCTTCTCCAGGGCATCTTCCCAACCCAGGGAACAAACCTGGGTTTCCTGGACTGCAGGCAGATTCTTTACCATTTGAGCCACCAGGGAAGCCCTGTCTCAGCAAACCCATTCATTTTATAGGAGAGGGAACTCGGAGCTGGTAGGTGGCTGGCCCAGGCTCCCACAACTACAGGGAAGAATCTGAGACAGAATTAGGATGAACCCTTTGGTTCATCAAGAAACTTCAAGTGTGACGTGAGGGTTTGGGTGGTAAGTGTGCTCAGGCCTCTGAAGGATNTAGCCCCTAGTATGTAGTTTCTCTTGTCCACTTAGGTTCAGCATGCAGATTAGGCCAATTGTGTTTGGGAACAAAAACAAGCCACATCCTCCTGTTAAAGGTCAGAATATTTTAAGCCACGTGCATGCGATTGTTGTGAAAGGGCAGCACTGGAGTGAGGTGGGGAGGGGCAAGGTAATAGTCCAGGGTAATCGTTGTTTTAGTTGCTAAATTAAGTCCGAATCTTTAAAAATCCACGGACTGTAGCCTTCCAGGCTCCTCTGTCTATGGGATTTTTCAGGCAAAAATACTGGAGTGGGTTGCCATTTCCTCCTCAAGGGGATCTTCCTAACTCGGGGTTCAAACCCACATCTCCTGCATTGGCAGATGGATTCTTTACCACTGAGCCACCAGGGAAGCCTTGCCCAGGGGAATATCACCCGTAAATAGTTACCAGTAAAACTCTTAAGAGCATCAGTGACCTTAGCCCACTTGCTCTAAAGAGTGAGGAGTTCTGGGATGGAAGAAAAAGCTCATGCCGTGTCAAAGTGGTGATTTTCTCAAAATGCATCATTTTTGCCTTATTATTAAGTGCTTGCGTGAAAAGACATAAAATGAAATGTTCTTTTGTTCCTGAATTCATCCATCGAGGGTTTGCCCAGCTCATCTCTCTCTGCACCGGGTCTCTTGCTCTTGGGGGCACAACCAGAACTGCAAATACACAGTTAAAAGTAGCTTTGACGAGCAGTATAGTAGGTGCATGTAAAGTTGAGACAGGATGGGGGAGACTTATCTGCGGGGTCCACCAGGGAGTGTATCTCTGAAAAGACTGATGACATGGGAACCAGGACTTCCAGAATTGCCAGGAGGTTGCCAAGGAAAGAAGGATGCTGGGCAGTAGGAACCGTGTGGTACTGACGTGCCTTCAAGGGAAACTTGGGGGTGTGGACCCTGGAATAGAGCTGCCAGAGAGGATCTGATTCCTGGAAACAGAAATCATGGGCTCACTGAGCAGATGGTTATCTTGGCAAAAAGAAAGTAAAAGTGAAGTACTCAACCGTGTCCGTCTCTTTGCCACCCCACAGACTGTAGCCCACCAGGCTCCTCCATCCATGGGATTCTCCAGGCAAGGATACTGAAGTGGGTTGTCATTCCCTTCTCCAGGGCATCTTCCCAACCCAGGGAACAAACCTGGGTTTCCTGGACTGCAGGCAGATTCTTTACCATTTGAGCCACCAGGGAAGCCCTGTCTCAGCAAACCCATTCATTTTATAGGAGAGGGAACTCGGAGCTGGTAGGTGGCTGGCCCAGGCTCCCACAACTACAGGGAAGAATCTGAGACAGAATTAGGATGAACCCTTTGGTTCATCAAGAAACTTCAAGTGTGACGTGAGGGTTTGGGTGGTAAGTGTGCTCAGGCCTCTGAAGGATATCCTGATGCTTCTCTGCATCCTCCCAAGGATAGTACTCAACTTGAAGGGAATCCACCGTTCTTTACAGAATATACAAGAAAAAAAGTCAAGTAGCCGTTTATATCCTCAGTGGCCACATTTGTGCCAAACAAGCCAAGCCAGCCCTGTTTTCAAGGTGAGGGGATTGAAATTCACTGCATTAAAAAAATGTTTCTTCTTTCTCATCTTTTGTTAATCTATGTGAGAAGAAACCTGGAACTTTCAGGAAGGAGAGCTGCAGAGGAGCGAGATTGATGTTTAATAAACACCTTTGAAAGTGGTTCTTACCCTCCTCCATTGGGAAGTCATCCTCTGAAGGCTGGATTCTTATCCCTTGATCTTTACCTTGAATGCTTTTGAGCTCTGTCTTTTGGGGCTGAAACCTTTTTCTTTGCATTCACCGTGGTGGCAGGGAGGGTGTGTTTTCTATTGGGCTTGGTGTGCAGTATTTGGAACAATCTAGTGAATCGGCTGGGCAGTCTGTTCCCTGGCACTTCTGCTTGGTGGGCATCCCACCATGCCTGGTTAGCATGTACATGTGCATGGGTTTAGTCATGTACAGCTCTTTGCGACCCCATGAACTGTAGCCCACCAGGCTCCTCTGTCCCAGGGGTTCTCCAGGCAAGAATATCGGAGAGTGTTGCCATTTTCTCCTCCAGGGGATCTTCCCTACCCAGGGACCAAGCCGAGTCTCCTGCATTGACAGGCAGATTCTTTAGTGTCTGAGCCACCAGGGAAGCCCACTTTCATCTTAGGCTCTTTTTTTAAGGCCACGGATGATATTTCATAGGGTTCTTGTGAAGAATAGAGTGGTGGGCGGGGTGGGGGGCCTGTAGGCACTGGCCGTGTGAGAATTATAAAGGGCAATGCCGTTGCCACTGGGAGGCATACTAATGGCCACCAGTGGCTCGGGAACAGTGCTAGGCACTGGAGGCCCCGTAAATCCTTGGTTTCTAATCGGTGACCTAATTCTGAAAGGCAGGTTCATCCTATTTCACCTGAAAGGGACATAAGGCCATAGTTCCAGCCACTGTCCAGTCTCCTTTTTCCCTGCCCATCCTCGCACAGGCTTCTGTTCCTGTTGGCCTAACCTGGGGTGACGAGATCATCTTCTCAGTCCTGGAGGAGGGAGGTTGTCCTGGTGATCCCATCCGTGAGTGGTTGCTAGCCACGTTGCTAACGCCCTCTGATTGATCACAGGAGCTAAAGTTTCCCAGGGGCCCTTTAGCAGCAGCAAAGACTTAAAAGAGTGGGACAGAGGTTTCTAAGTGACTTAAGAGATTTTCTGAGCCGCTAATTACTTCATAAAAGCATTTTATTGGGCTAGCGTGATCAGTTATTGGCACTGTCTGTCTGCGTGTCTCAGTCCTTCTGCCCCAGCCTGTGCATTGCTGGGAAGCTCTGCTCATGTCCTGCAAAGGAGGCTTTGATGTAGTCCTCTGCCATGCTCACACATAAGCCAGTGTCTGCCTCTGGCCACCATCTGTGGGGACAGGGGCTCTGGCTCTGTGCTCAGTGAGTTACTTGAGTTACTATCAGTAGGACATTCCAGCAGGGGAACTACAGCCTGGGTGGGTGTACCTCTCGACCTGACTGATTTCACTGATTTGCCAGTGGACAAGAATCTTGGTTTTTACATCTGTAAAATGGGTTTAAGAAGGAGGAAAAGGGGCCGGCTGCGTTTTCTTTGTTGGTTGGTTCTTTGACTGGGATCTTCTCCCTCTTGAGTATTCAAGGAGTTTCTAAGGGCACAGAAATGACCAAAGTAGGCAGTAGGTTTAACATCCAGCAGAGAGAAAAATGGAACTAGCCTGATCCTGTTTCATTTTTGTTTTCCCAATGATGAGAACAGCTTCCCATGAACAGGGTGGGGCAGGCAGGTGCAAGAGCCACTGGCGTCCGTGGTGATTACCAAAAAAAGCAACAGGCTCCTTGGGGCCCTCTGAGTCCTGTTTTCTCTTTCCTTTTAGAGGATTTGGAGATGTGAGCACAGAGATCCACTGCCTGGTTCTTTAAAAAGAGGAGGAATGAGGAGAAGGAGGTGGGAAAGTTGTCATGGTTTTATTAAGCAGAGGATGGATCTTAGAAGCAGACAATACACACAGAGTTGCAGGCAGCGCTGCTCTCAGATGCCTGGAGTGGATCAGCAAACAGATGGGAGCGCTGACAGATTACTGAGAGTTGTCATGAGCGCTCTAAAAACAAGCAAAGTCAAATAAATGCTTTAAAAAAATAATAAATGCTTTACATTTTTGATCTGGTTGCTGTTATATCAAATGTAATGTTGTCTCCTGGAGACGTCTAACAAATGTTCCCCTAGTAACCTGATGAAATTGTTATAGACAATAGTACTGTGTTTCGATTTCTTGAGAGAGAAGTTGTCAGAGGCAGGCTAAGACCTTTTGATGGCACTTGTCCCCCAGAATCCTCAGGTTGCACATCTAAAGAAGGCACTATCATTGTTTTCCCTATATTGTGGATGATCAGTTTGAGGCTCAGAGAGATGAAGCAACTTGTCCAAGGTTGCACAGCCTGTGAGGGCAGAGGTGATGTCGTACCCTGGATTCTCTGCTTCCTCCACCCCTACTCTTGACCATGACACTACACTGCCTCCCAGGGACTTTGGAAGCTACACAATTTACCTTCCAAGCACTCACTAATGGATTGACATTGGTCTGGAAAGTGTATTGTGCCATAGGCGTCTCCTTTTGCTTGGAGCAGTCAGTGTTTTTGCCTATGACCCTAGTGAAAACATAAGGGAACACTCTTCCATGTATGCTAAACCAGTGGTCCAGGCTGGAGGATCCCAGATCACACACAAGATAGCAAAAATAAAAATAACCTCACCTGTCCCAACAGTGGGCAGAAACCACGGGCACCTTTGCAAAGTGTACGTTTGTGTGTCTTAGCTTTTAGTTGCATCTTTGGCACTCAAGAGTGGAGTCCATGAAAGGGATGAGGATGCTGAAGAGCCTCTGTTGACTCAAGTCCACCCATCTCAACTGCCTTCTCCATCTGCACAAGCCACCTATTTGAGAACCGAGAAATGGAGTATTTCCTGCCATATCAGTAAGCAAGGATGTCACAGTCGACAGCAGTTCCAGCCCTCCAGGGCAACAGGAGGAAAACAGGAAGGAAAACANGCATTCACCTCCCTGACCTCATCTTCTCTCTGAAAGGGAGAAATCGGGCAGCGTGTGAAATTTCCCCCAGCTCTTGTGGCTATGTGGAATCACAGCTCCGCATCCTGTGCTGTGCCAGAAAGCCCCCAGATTTCATGGTGAAATGACAGTCTTCATTCACCAGAGCATTAGAATTTAGACAAGCCTAGGGGAGGCAGGCTGCGGCTGTTACGGTTAACATTTCTTGAAGCCCTGTTCCCTGGGGGACCAACTCCAGGTATTTGTTCCTTTTTGCCGATAAATAGCGACTGAATGCCTTCTGGGGGCCACCCACTGTTCTGAGTGCTGAGGACACAGCAGTAAACAAAACCAAAAAAGTCAGGACCCAGGAGCTCGTACTGCAGCAACGCCCCTGGATGCTTGATTGCATCCTGTAAGCCTTGGGGCCTTGACCCTCTGTGACCTGTCTGCTGCTTACAACCATCCTTTTTAACCTCCACAGACATTTTCACCCACCTGATGTTTTGGTAATCATGTCTATGGCAAATGATGTGTTTTATGGCTAAACTGTCTTTTTTTTTCCAACCTGACTTTTTGCACTAAAATTCATGCATTATTCATTCGACCCTGCAAACAACTCATTTGTGAGTAGATAGAAACCCAGAGTCTCAGAGGCTGGTGCATGGTGACAATTTTAAGAAATGGTCAAGCTAGCTGGCCAACCCAGAGTCTTAAAAATTCTAAGTCCAGGCTTCTTTTGATGAAAATCTCAATAATAAAGTCATGTGTTCGCATGTAGGGAGTCAGTTTCTAGAATACTAAACCTAGAACCTGTTGCACAGGTCCTGTGTGCCAGCTTTGCCCCTCCACCCCTAGCATCAGTCAAATTCCTAACAGATTTGAAGCATTCCTGTCAGTGCTATGACACCTGTTTTGAGTTGCCAAAATCCCTGCCATCACGTCACTTCATTCTCATTCGGTGTGAAACTGACTGCAGGATCCCGTGGAGGACACAGCCTGAGACCCAAACTTCTCAGCAGCTCACACTGCCTTGTTCCATCAGTTCATTCAGTTGCTAGAACATTATCAGGCTCCTGAGACCTACCTATGCACAAGGCTTCCTTTCTCTTAGCTTTTGTTTTTGATTCCCCTCCCCCCACACACATCACTTTCCAGCATAGCAGCCTTGTGGTCAGTATTTTAGCAGTCTTGACTTCGACACCATCACATGGGTCTCTGTTTAACTATATGGTGCCTGCTGAGAAGTCGCTTCAGTCATATCCGACTCTTTGTGACCCCATAGACTGTAGCCCACCAGGTTCCTCTGTCCATGGGCTTCTCCAGGGAAGAATATAGGAATGGCTTACCATTTCTTCTCCAGGGGATCTTCCCAACCCAGGGATGGAATGCTGGTCTCCTGCATTGGCAGGTAGATTATTCGTTACCACTAACGCCATCTGATAGGGTGGTCGACTGTCCTTAACCACTAGTGTCTGTCCTGGACCATTAGTGTTCCATGTAATGAGAAAAGTAGTTAGCCTCACACATGCAGTAATAGGACCTGAAGGCATTCTCTACTCACTGCAAAAATTATTTGGAGGTGAGTGTAAGCCTCCCATGAGGATCAGACCCAGCAAAATGCACTGGAGCTGGAAGACCTGTGTTCAGGTGCTGCTTTCTCTCTGCATACAGGTAGAGCTGGGTGCATGGATGTGATGCTTTTGTCTGGGGTCCTCTCTAAAACACAGATAAAGACCCCAATCTGAACAGCCTCTCCTCTTTTCTCTCTCTGGTCTGGGGTCCTCTCTAATATGCAGATAAAGATACCAGTCTGAACAGCCTCCTCAGCTAGCCAGGAGAACATATATGAGTACTGTGAATAAAAGTACTTGGCAAATGGGGAAGTTTTATACAAACGTGAGAGGTCATTAGTCATCTTCTGCGAACAGAAAAAGTGATCTGTGGAAGAGGGCCTGGGGATGTAGAAGCTCGAAGGATGTTTGCAGTTTTGATACCCAACTTCACCGATACTGGTATTACATCTCCATATGCCATAATCTTTGCCAAAATAATAATTATAGTCTCAAGAAAAAAAAAAAAAGTTTCTCATGAAAGAAACAGGTCAACTATTCTTTGAATAGGTCAGGTTCCATCCAGGTGTTGGTTATCCTGCTAGGCCAGTAGGTTTTGCTGATCTGATTTCTTATGGGTATCTGTAGTGCCAGGAGGTATTCCAGGGTGAGAGGGCAAGTAAGCACATATCTACATCAAGTTCCAAAGAGCCGAGCAGTGCTAAAGGCAGGGCGTCCAGGAGTCAGTCAGTCTCCTAACCTAGAGGCCTCCTTCCTGGGGTCTGGCCATGCAGTGGTAACCAGGGTAGGACCATGAGCTGCAAACCTGCCATGTCCTGAGAGCAGCGGCCGCGGCGACGCTGGGGCCACCCTCCCCCACAGCCCTGCACAGTATTCCATTTGTTCAGTGATATCTGACGAGGGCGTGGAGGTGCCTGGACGGTGCCACCCACCCCCACCATTGCCTGTGTCGGGCCTTAAGGAGTCTGAAGAGTAGGGTGATTGCACTGATAACGGCAGGTGGGGTGGCGAGATCAGCGTGGGCCTCAACCTGGAATTGCCACCTTTGGCTGTGGGTCTCAAGCAGAGGTGTACATCAGAAGCGTCTGGGAAAGCTATTTAAAAATGCCCATTTCCAGATCCAAGGGTTATTTTTTAAATTTATTTTTTATTTACTTTTATTTATTTGGCCATGCCAAGTCTTAGCTGTGGCATGTGGGATCTAATTCCCCAACCAGGAATCCAGCCCGGGCCCCCTGCATTGGGAGTGTGGAGTCTTAGCCACTGGACTGCCAGGGAAGTCCCCAGATCCCACTGTGAGAGGCTGAAATCAACTCAGTCTGGAGCACAGCCTGGGAATCTGCATTTTGACAGACAGCAGAATTGATTCAGGTGCAATCCTAGACCTTTGGGTGTATGACCTGACTTGTCCCCACATGCTGTGGGGCCAGGGCTCTGCTGGCCTGGGGACTGTCTGCTTTACTCTTGGCAACACCCATCCCATGGGGCGACAGGGAGCATCAAATCGAATGGGACATCCAGCCTACAGAGGGACTTAGCAAATGTTCGTGTTCGCTCTTTTTCATAGCAATCCTCAACAAGAGAGAGAACTAGATTTATTTAAGCTTCCCTCAGAGGCATGGGGCTTCCCAGGTGGCGCTAGTGGTAAAGAACCTGCCTGCCCATGCAGGAGTTGTAACAGATGTGGGTTCAATCCCTGGGTCGGGAAGATCCCCTAGGGGAGGGCGTGGCATCGCTCCAGTGTCCTTGCCTGGAGAGCCCCATGGACAGAGGAGCCTGGCGGGCTGCAGCCCATGGGGCCACAGAGCTGGACACGCCTGAGACAGCTGCACGCACAGGAGGCAGGCAGCCCTCGGTGCTCTCAGCCCTGTCGGCGCACGGGTCACACAGCCGAGCTGCCCCCACTCAGCAGGTGCTCATCCGGGGCAGCACCTTGCTCAGCAGGCAGGGCAGGGCCCGGGAGCCAGACACAAGCGATGTGGGGGAAACAGTTGCCAGCGCCGTGGATCGGAGGTGAGACGGCAGCACTGGAGCCAAATCTTGTTTGCTAAATGGATAGCACTCAGGAAATCACCTAAAATGCAGCAGAAGACTAAATCATGCCGATTCGGAAAACAGGAGAAAGCAGCGGCAGGCTTCCTTGTTTCCGGGATGAACTGTGCCACCTTTGGACACAAACGTTCTATTTTATTTTTAAAGAAACTTTTGATTTTGTAATGGGGTATAGCCGATTAACAAGCAATGTTGTGATAATTTCCGGTGAACATCGAAGGGACTCGGCCATACATATGCATGTATCCATTCTCCCCCAAATTCCCCTCCCATCCAGGCTGCCGCATAACATTGAGCAGAGTTCCCTGTGCTAGACAGTAGGTCCTTGTTGGTTATCCATTTTAAATGTAGCAGTTGACGCGTATATTTTAAATCTAGATGGAGACAGGTTTCTCCAAATGTATATGTATACATGAGATTAGAATCAGAGTTTCAGAATCTGAAGGGATCTCACACTCACCCAGAGGCAGCCCCCCAATCCTTCTTACACACGCCGAGTGTTGAACATCAGAACCCTAACAGCCCACGGTGCTGCAATGTCTTGGGTGCTAAAAGAGACAAAGAATTTGAAGCGTATAAACACAGAAGGTAACTGGAATGATGTTGAGATATTTAATTTTAATCTTTTAGAAAATCTATGGGCCAGAGATTCCTAGCTAAGTGATGCTGAACACATTCTAATCATTTAATTGGAGGGTTGGCAGGCGGGAGTGGGGAGGTTTAATTTAATAGCCATGAGGCTCAGCTTCAGGCTGAGCAGAGTTCCCCCTGGTTCAGTGGGAGTGGGCAAGTGGTCTCTCTCCACTGAGCCCCAGGGAGCTTGGGGTTCCTTTAGCTCTTCCTGGAGCTGTGCCTCCAGCCCCTCTCTCCTGCCAGTTGCTGGAGGACACTCTGTATCCCATAAGAGTCATGGGCTTGATCCCTGGATCGGGAAGATCCCCTGGAGGAGGGAATGGTAACCTACTCCATTATTCTTACCTAGAGAATCCCATGGACAGAGAAGCCTGGTGGGCTGCAGTCTATAGGGTCACAAAGGGTCAGACATGACTGAAGCACCATAGCATGCATGTGTGCATGGTATCAAAAACATGCCAGGCAGAAGCTGTGCAAAACATCCTGGGATCATTTTACTTGGCAAACCTAAACTTAATTTCAAAAGCAAGATGTTGAATATTGAAGACAGTAGTAGAAGATGACTTAAAGAATGGGATGTGACTGTTGTGCTGTGGTATCTGGAAAACAATGGGGGAAGCAGACGTCAGGCCAGTTCACACAAGGATAGACTCTAAGGTCATGAGTTGTTCGTGTGCCTGGGAACACTGATGAGCCTGGGGGTGAACACTCATGAGCCTGGTGGTAGGCACTGTGAGAGGCAGGAGGCACCTCCTGCTTCAGAAGAGCTCAGAAGGGAACCCCACGTTGCCTGTGCCCAGTGAGAGCAGCTCTCACTGGACTGGAGCCATGGGGGTCTGCAGGGTCACAGGAGGCCTCACAGAGAGGGTGCGACTTCAGCTGAGCCTCTGAGGGTGAATAGGAGTTCAGCAGTCAGGCAAGGGAGAAGGACAGATGTCCCATGCAGTGGGGGTGGCATGTGCCAAGATGCAAAAGTGTAGGCGGATGAAAGAGCAATGCCCGTCAAGAACCCAGCAAGCAGAGGACAAGGTCAGGGAGAATTGCAAAGTCAATGTCAATGTTAGAGGGCGCACATCCACCCGAGGGGCTCCGGTGATCTTGGCCACAGGAAGTCACCAGCAGGTTTAAGACATATGTTTTAGGAGGACGGCTCAGGTGGCCACAGAGTGATTAGAAGATAGGGGAGAGATCCTAGAAACAGGATGGCCAAGCAGAACTCTTCACTCCTGGGTGAACTGTGTGATTTCTTGTGACCTGCCTCTGTGCAGTCATCACAGCTGTGGCTGCCAGATCAGCTGAGGGTCATTGGCCCCGTTGTTTGCACTAAGATGTTAGTCACTGGCCAAAGGCATGCATTGGCTTTTCATAGATTCCAGTCAACCTGACTCTTTTCCTTGGAGAGAGCCAGCCTTCTGCACCTAGCAAGGCCTTAGCCCAAGGGCCAATGGTGGGAGGAAGAGCTTGGCTAGAAGAGCAGACCCATGGGATTGTAGCTATTCTTTATCTCCACAGTGCAGGCCATGAAGGCCAACGGATGCCAAACAGCTCTCTCCTGACAACTGTCAAGTATCCTTAATGCATTCACTATGTGTTGGCACTGCTTGGTTTTGAGTCCAAACTCAGAAGCTTTTGATTCATCTGGTGGTGAGTAGACCCAAGGTTTTTGAAGATCAGAAGAACGAGTAGAGTAAGATCCGTCCTTGAACCACCCTGTCCAACCCCCTGTGAAGAGCTCGGCGTCACACACACACATCCTCAGCTACCTTTTTGTTCAGTGATGCTCAGATTTGAACGTGTGTGGGTTAGTCACTCAGTCACATCCAACTCTTTGCAGGCACATGGGCTGGAGCCTGTGAGTCTCCTCTGTCCATGAGCTTTTCTCAGGCAAGTGTACTGGAGTGGGTTGCCGTTCTCTTCTCCAGAGGATCTTCCCAACCCAGGTTTCAAACCTGGGTCTCCTACATGGCTGGCAGATTCTTTACTGTCTGAGCCATCAGGGAAGCCAAATTCACCAAATTTGTATGCGAGGTGGTAAATGGACTATATACACCAAAGAACTGAGTTTCATCTGCAATCTTTTCCAACGTTAGGATCTCACCTGGTTCCCAGTTCACTTTAGGATCTGCCACCTTCTTGAGCATCTTCTCTGGTTACTTTCATGTGATGACAGTCACTTCTGTACATTGTCTCTTGTGCCAGGCATTTTACATGTAGTAGCTAAGTCCTTCCCCGGAACTGGCAGAGGTCGAAATTATAACCCTGGTTCTGGGGATCAGTCTGGGGAAGCTCAGAGCAGCTTAGACAACTCTTGGCCTCCCTCCCTGTCTCTCCTCCTCTGTCTCTCACTAGTGTTTGCCATCCCCGATGAGGGCCTTCTGCCTTCAGACACACTTCTATCACTTCTACCTCCCCTCTTTTTTGTAAATTTTTTACTGAAGTATGGTAGAATGACAATGTTGTGTTAATTACTGCTGTACAGCAAAGTGATTCAGTTATACAGATACATACATTCTTTTTCATATTCTTTTCATTATGGTTTATTTAAGCTGGCTTAAAACTCAACATTCAAAAAACTAAGATCATGGCATCCAGTCCCATTGTGCATATGTGCTAAGTCGCTTCAGTAGTGTCTGACTCTCTGCGACTCCGCCTACCAGGCTCTTCTGTCCATGGGATTCTCCAGACAAGAATACTGGAGTGGGTTGCCATGCCCTTCTCCATGGGATCTTCCCAAGTCCCGTCACTTCTTGGCAAATAGATGGGGGAAAAATAGAAACAACAACAGACTTTATTACTTGGATTCCAAAATTACTGTGGATGGTGACTGCAGCCCTGAAATTAAAAGATGCTTGCTCCTTGGAAGAAAAGCTATAGCAAAGCTAGACAGCATGTGAAAAAACAGAGACATCACTTTGCCGACAGAGGTCCGTCTAGTCAAAGCTATTTTTTTCCAGTAATCATGTATGGATATGATAGTTGGACTGTAAAGAAGGCTAAGCACCAAAGAACTGATGCTTTTGAACTGTGGTGCTGGAAATGACTCAGATTCTCTTCCTTATGGTTTACTGCAAGATATTGAATATATAGTTCCCTGTGCTATCCAGTAGGACGTTGTTGTTTATCCACTCTCTTTTAAAGGGAACTTTTCTCTTGACTCAGCTGCTCCCTCCAGCTTCAGCCTGGGTCTCTGTTTCCCTTCCCAGCACCGTACCCAGTACGTTGTACAGGGTACACATTCTTGGCCTCTTTAGATGAGATTCAGCCCCACCTGTCAAAGGTGACGCCCCGTCTCATCACCACCATTACCCTCCTCCGGGCCACGCTCTCCTCTCTCGGGCTCCAGGGGTGGGGCAGCCCACTTCCTTCCCCACTGGTGGATCCCTGCTCCCTTGCCCTCATCCTCCCCTCTCACCTGTCTTCCTCCTCCAACCCCCAAAGGATGAGGACGTGTCCCGGATCCCTGTCCCCGCCTCTCCCAGAGTGCACCTGTTCCCCTGACCAGATAAGCCCCGCTCCAGGCAGGCTGTGGACCGGCCTGCAGATCCTCCTCCTCTGTGGGTTTCTCGGGCGGCGCAGCTGCTTGTGCACTCAGCCTCTCAGGCCAGCGAAGGGGAGGCCGCTTGGCTGCTCCCTGCCCTTCCCTTCTTCCCAGAGCAGACGGGACATCCTGCTGGATCTTCAGTCCCAGAGGCCTCCCAGCCCCAGGTCTCCGTCCTCTGCATCCCAGGTCCGTCAGCGGCTCCTCCTCTCCCTCCATCTCTACCCCCAAACTCAGGGGCTATATCCACATTATATTGTAGATAATGTCTACATCATATTGTCTCCCTACTTGAGAATCTGCCACGGCTCCTCAGTCAGCGATTGCATCCAGTGCAGCCTGCCGGACGCTCCAGCTTCTTTCCAAACAGCCTCTCGGTCTATCCAGTGAGATGTTTCTACCCCGACTCCCAGCAGGCTCTTCAGCAGCAGAAGGTAGGGCCCCAGGTGCCCAGCTGCACCCCCACACCGGCTCTGTCTTCCCTCTGCTCCACCTTCCTCCCTGGCTGGAACCCCCTCTCTGCACTCATCTGCCTCCTAGCCACTCACCAAGCATTGCCTCCAACCCTGCTTCCTCTTGTTTCTAAAACTTAACAAGCAAAATGTACCAGCTCTTCCAGTTCATCCCACATNCTTCCTCCCTGGCTGGAACCCCTTCTCTGCACTCATCTGCCTCCTAGCCACTCACCAAGCATTGCCTCCAACCCTGCTTCCTCTTGTTTCTAAAACTTAACAAGCAAAATGTACCAGCTCTTCCAGTTCATCCCACATCCCTACCCCATGTCCCTTTCCTCCACACCTTCTCCAGCATTTATTTTTTGTAGATATTTTGATGGTGGCCATTCTGATAGGTGTAAGGTGATACTTCATCACAGTTGTGACCTGTATTTTTCTCATAATCAGTGATACTGAGCAAACATATAGCTGATTCGCTTCATTGCACAGCAGAAAGTAATACAACACTGTAAACCAACTGTACCCCGATTTATAAAAATAAAAATTAAAAAATCAGTTCTTAGAATAACACATGCTGCTGCTGCTGCTAAGTTGCCTCAGTCATGTCCAACTCTGTGCGACCCCATAGACGGCAGCCCACCAGGCTCCCCCATCCCTGGGATTCTCCAGGCAAGGACACTGGAATGGGTTGCCCTTTCCTTCTCCAATGCATGAAAGTGAAAAGTGAAAGTGAAGTTGCTCAGTCATGTCCGACTCTTAGCAACCCCCATGGACTGCAGCCCACCAGCCTCCTCTGTCCATGGGATTTCCCAGGCAAGAGTACTGGAGTGGGGTGCCATTGCCTTCTCCAGAATAACACATACTCATTGTAAAATGTGTTTTAAAGTACAGAGAAGTATATAGGAGAGAAGAAGAAAACTTAAAATTTTACCACTCGGAAATTAAGATTATAATTTGCATGTCATTTCCAAGATGAAATGCACAGGCGTATATAAAAGTACAGGTTATTTTTACATCACTGATGTTGTGCTATTTGTACATTTTCTCTTTCTTCACTTATTGTCAAGAACTTTCCCATCCTACTAATTCATCGTTAAACTGCAATTTTTAAAGCCATATAATAGCCCAATATATGGATGCGCTTTTGATTTATTTAGCCCGTCTGCTGCTGTAGGTCAGGTCCTGGCTCCCAGCTCTCTGGTTATAAATAACAAACATCCTTGTCCCCTGACTCGAGCCATTTGTTTCTGTGTCATATGATGTGGCAGTTTTTAATAATGCAGAGGCCAGTCTCATTTATTGAGCTACTACTGGGTGCTATCCTCTCTGCTGACTGCTTTTCCTTTCTTCCTCAAGCCTCACAGCCTCCTTGCAAAGCAGATATCCTCAGGTCTCGAGTCACTTGACTTAAGTCACCCGCTTAGTTGGTGATGAGGTCCCATCATGAGATTCAGGCTCAGCCTTTGATCCCACACACAGCCCCCATTGCTGTGCCCTCCACAGTGATGTTCAGAATGCATAGCAGTGCGCATCTGAGGGCAGACGCTAAGACTTAATGAAGGCAGTGGATGACCTCATGGATTGACCATCATTTCCCAGCTGGATTATAAGATGCTCTTAGATGTCTGATGCATACCTCTAGGCTTAATCTTTGACCTAATTAGAACTAGCCGGGACTTTCTCATCTTATAAATGCAAACACCAAGAAGCTTAACAGACATTTGCAGTGTCAGGGTGTCAGCTCTATTGAATAGCCTTATGATAGACACGTGAAAAGTGATCTTTAAAGACTTATTCTCTTTATTATGTAGACTTAGCTCTCCTGTGCTCGTGTATTAGAATCTGTAGCTATAGTGATGGTTGAAAGAAGCTGTCTTGTCCAATGCAGCATAGACCATGGCCACTGAACCATATTAGCATTGGAGAGTCGAGAGTCNTTTAACAGACATTTGCAGTGTCAGGGTGTCAGCTCTATTGAATAGCCTTATGATAGACACGTGAAAAGTGATCTTTAAAGACTTATTCTCTTTATTATGTAGACTTAGCTCTCCTGTGCTCGTGTATTAGAATCTGTAGCTATAGTGATGGTTGAAAGAAGCTGTCTTGTCCAATGCAGCATAGACCATGGCCACTGAACCATATTAGCATTGGAGAGTCGAGAGTCAGTGCTGAGCCTTGAGATCCTCAGCTGCATATGTGTTGATTCCAGGTAGATTGTTGATTCCAGAGTCATGAGAAGAATATGACCCCAACCTAGAATTTTATTTCCCTAATTGTCAGGAATTTCCCCATCCCATGAATTCATCTTTAAACAGCATTTTTTTAAAGCCATAGAGTAGCCCATCTTATGGATGTGCAGTTGCTATATTTAGCTCGTCTCCTGCTGTAGGTCAGGTCCTGGCTTCCAGCTCTCCAGGATTATAAATAACAGGTTTTGTTTGTCTGTCTGTTTGTTTTGCTGTGNCTTCTGCAGCCCCTCCGGCTTGCTGCACCCAACAGTCAGCAGGAGCTGCATGTGGTCTTCCTCAAGCAGCTTTTCACCATCTTTTTTAAAAATATATTTTTTTATTTATTTATGGCCATGCCCCATGGCATGCAGGATCTTAGTTCTCTGACCAAGGATCAAACCCATGCCCCCTGCAGTTGAAGCAAGAAGTCTCAACCACTGAACCAGTAGGGAAGCCTCAGCATTTCAACATCTTCAATCAAGGCTGTCAGGAAAGAGATTGTCAGATAAGATCCACTCTCCGTTGGCTTTCTGCTAGATTATGCAATCTAGTGACCTCATGAAGATAGGAAATGAGGTTTGTTGGATTCAATTTGTTTTTAGGGAATCCATTTTCAACCATATTTATTGCCATTTTTCCCTTAAAGGTCCATAAGCCATTGGTTAAATCCCCTCTATGATTCCACTAATGTGGAAATTTCCAAAATCTATCAGTCTTTAAAAACCAAACACTTGCCTAGTGCCAATTTGGTGATATTTTCTCGGTGGTATTTTTACACTTCTTTCCCCATGGTCTCTGTGTGCTTCTGAGCTTTTGTTCACATTCAGTTTGCAGAGCAAGCAAAGAGCCTTGAAGTCATTGGAAAGCATGTTTAGAAGTCTTTTCCTTCCTTTTTACTTTATTTCTGGATTCCAGTTCCCTCAGAACCACACTTGTTCAGCCTTTTGGGGTTGAAGAATATTTACCCCAACAGAACATAGTTGAGTACACTTTCTTGCTGAGTCATCTGCTCTCAATCGAAGATGCCACTTCATCCTTCTCCAGAAACGCCTTTCTGGGGTCTTTCCTTTTTAAACCTCAGCCCCTTCTGCGCTGTAGCAGTGCCAACACTTTGCTTAGAGGTTCCTGCCACACTTTTGTATCTGTGCTTCAAACAAGTCACTCATTAGCAACCCTAAGCTGATCTCAGAGTTCCCATTTCAACTATAGACTCAGCTTGCCATTTTCCTCCTGTGAGGTGGTGGCGATACTATTTATCTGGAGGTTTGGAGGTCTTCTCTCCAGTCATATTCCCCATAGGCCCTCTTTCAGACTGTTTACCATCACTGCCCTAANTTTCAACTATAGACTCAGCTTGCCATTTTCCTCCTGTGAGGTGGTGGCGATACTATTTATCTGGAGGTTTGGAGGTCTTCTCTCCAGTCATATTCCCCATAGGCCCTCTTTCAGACTGTTTACCATCACTGCCCTAACACCCAAAGCCAACCCTCCCTTTGATGCTGGGACACGGTGGGGCCATCAGATCTTCCCCACTGCCCCCATTGGTGAGAAGGTGTCCCTCTTGTCAGCCTAAGAAAGCCTCACCGACAGCGGGGTTGTCTGATTTGTAGGTTCCTGGACATCATGACGCTCAGGTCAGCTCCATCACCTGGATGTTCAGGGAAAGAACAAGCTTTGCCCCTTCTCATTTTCGTCTCCGGGTGCATTTGCCTTCCAGTCCCCTTTACCATGTCACCCAGTCGGTTCTTTCATTGTGGATGGACAAACATCGTGCCATCTTTGCCCCTCTGGCCAGAAAAATAGATGCTCAAATATCCAACGTCTCCTGGTCTGTCTCCTTCCAGGAGGCAGTGCTCACCTGGCAGCCGCCCTTGTCTTTTCTCAGAGCTATTGTTTAGAGCTAAGAATGTTGGCAGGCACCAGCCTTGCATGTAGTGCTTGGAAAAGAACATATACAGTGAATTTTCAATCAGATTATTGAGGTGGGTCTCAGGGACTGAGACCAGAGTGGCCAACTGGCTCCTCTGCTGTGCCAGCCTCAGGAAGCCCTGTGGCTCGTGAGTCAGTCCTCTGCTTCCTGTCACTGGAAGTGGGGTGCTGGGCCAAACTTCACCTGGACTGCAGGTGAGAGGGCTCGGGCCGAGGGAAGGGTGGATCCCACATCTGCTTCCTCCTACAGTCTGAGCAATGCATCGTTACACTGAGCAAAGGGACCCAGGAAACGCTAGCTCTGGGTGACAGTTTATGATGGTCGTTTTCTCATTGCTTTTGAGCTACTTGCTTTTTTTTGAAAATAATGTTCAAAGCTAAGAAATTGGCAGGCACCAAACATCACATGCAATGCTCAGAGAAGAAAACATACAGTGCATTTTCAATCAGAATATTGAGGTGATGGAAGCAACCTAGATGTCCATCATCAGATGAATGGATAAAGAAACTGTGGTGCATGTATACAGTGGGATACTACTCAGCCATAAAAGGAACGCACTGGAGTCAGTTCTAATGAGGTGGATGAACCTAGAGCCTATTATACAGAGTGAAGTGAGTCAGAAAGAGAAAAACAAGTATTGTATATTAATGCATATGTATGGAATCTAGAAAGATGGTGCTGAGGAACCTGTTTGCAGAGCAGCAATGGAGATGCAGACCTAAAGAGCAGACTTGTGGACGGGACAGGGTGGGGCAGGGCAGGAAGAAGAAGAGGGTGGGATAAATGGAGAGATTAGCATGGAAGCATATACACCACCATGTGTAAAACAGACAGCCCATGGGAATTGCTGTGCGACTCAGGGATCTCAACCCGGGGCTCTGTGACAACTAGAGGGATGGGAGGGGCACGTGTATTCCTATGGCTGACTCATGCTGATGGACAGCAGAGGCCAACGCAATGTTGCGAGGCAATTTTTCAATCAAAAATAAGTTTGGGGGGGGGAATATTGAGGTGACTCTCAGGGACCGATATAACTGTCTCTCTGGAGGTGATAAAAGCCTCTGCGGACATATACCTAACTCCATCCACGTGACCCTGAGTCCCAGGGAGATGAGTCTCCCTTGGGCTCCCCCTCCTCAGGGCATGCAGAGCCCAGCTGGCATCTCCTTCTTGAGCCTGACTGTCTCTGGTCTTCAGAGAGCAAGGAAGAAGGCAAATGAGCAGTATCCAGATGTTGACTGACGAAAGTATTTGCTGCGTCTTGGTGTGAGTTTTCCTATAGGACCTCCTTGGCCATCTTACATAGGAATCACTAGTTGTCAGAGGCTGTATGGGTCCTCAGAGCTTTCCTAGCCCCTTTTTAGTGGATAGATGGGACCCCTGGGTTGCAGAATGAAGAGGTTCCTTGACCCAGCTGATAGCAGAATTCCAGAACTGGAGCTCCATCCCAGCTGTTAATAATGGTTAATAATCATGTGTAACATAAATGAAGATCTGTTGGGTGCCAGGCAGTGTTGAAGGCTCATGTCACTTGTCATCTTTCATTTTTATGCTAACTCTGAAAGATACATAGTATTATTCCAAGATTTGTAGTTGAGGAAACTCAGGCCCAGGGAAAGGATATGACTTGTATGTAGTGACACAGATGGGGAGAGGTCAAACTGGACTTGAGCGTCATCACTTCTGATTAAATGCAGTCATCTTTGAGTGAGCTATCTAGTCGTGATCCATCCAGGATTCCCCTACTAGCAGAAATACACACACTCACCCACCCCCCAACACACATCTTATCCATACAGCATCCTTGGGTCCCTGGGAGGTGGGGGAATTATTCCACAGACTGAGAAACTGTGATCAAGTCCTGCAGATATAATTCAAGAGCCCTTTCCACTCTTTAGCATCAATAGATCTAAAGCTCTGATCTGGCCATAGAGTTAAAGAGGAAACAGGTTTCATTCCTTGAGTTTTCCTCCTCTGATTCAGGGAGTTAAATGCAACCAGAAGGCTGAGATGAATGCTTTAACCTGTGTTATCAGTCTGTTCCCTCTGGGGATTTGGGGGTGGCTTTCAGATGACCTTGAAGGCACGTTGCTGGATGCCCTTCAGAGTGTGGCTCTACTGCTCTGGGTGGCCCCATGGAAGAGGAGAACAGGCAGATGTGTTCCACTGTTCAGTCCACTTAGGATGCCTGCCATCTGGGAGACAGTTATCCCAAGCCCCCATCACAAGCCCCATCAGAGACAGGTACAATGGAGGTCCTCAGAGGCTGTCAGAGGCAGTATGGAGTTTCTAGGGCTGCTGTATTGAAGAAGCACAAACTTGGAGATGGAAAAACCGCAGGAATGTGTTCTCTTACAGCTCTGGAGACCTGAAGTCTGAAAAGGAGGTGTCAGCAGGGTCCCTTCTTTCTAGACGTTCTGCTAGAGTATCTGTTCCGTGGCTCCCCCTAGCCCGGTGGTTCTGCAGACCTTGGTATTACTTGGCATCCCTCCATCTTCACATGGCCTTCCCCTCTGGGTCTGTGTCCCTCTCTCCTTTCTCTTATAAAGACACCTGTCATCCATGGAATTCTCCAGGCAAGAATATTGCAGGAGTTGCCATTTCCTACTCCAGGGGATCTTCCCGACTCAGGGATTGAACCTGGGTGTTCCACATTGCAGGCAGATTCTTTACCAGTTGAGTTTCCAGGGAAGCCCATTGGATATAGAGCCCTCCCTACATCTGGGGTGATCTCAGCCTGAGGTCCTTAATGAAGTCAACAATGACCTTGTTTCCAAACAAAGTCACATTTGCCTCCCTGGTACCCAAGTTAGGATTTGAACAGATCTATTTGGGAGACACTATTCAATCCACTAGGGCTTCCCAGGTGGCACAGTGGTAAAGAATCCACCTGCCAATGCAGGTTTGATCCCTGGGTCAGGAAGATCTGCTGGAGAAAGAAATGACAACTACTCCAGTATTCTTACCTGGGAAATCCCATGGACAGAAGAACCTGGTGGGCTACAGTCCATGGGGTTGCAAAGAGCCAGGCACAACTGAGCGACTGAGCTCAGCAGCACAACCGCACACTGAGTCCATTCGATCAGTGTTCAGGTATTGTTTATCAACAGTCTGGGCAGCAATGAAGGGTCTTGGGGTCAGGAGGAAGGGGGTGAGCCTTTCTGCCCCAGCCTCACTTACCAAGCACATCACCTCCCTTCTCAGGGGCTGAGTTTCAGCAGAAGAGAAAGGCTGAAGCCACAGCCCTGGAACAGGTTCTAAAAAGAGCTGGTTTGCCGTCCATCTGCTTTCTAGGAAGCTGATGCGTGTTGTGCAGCAAGGCTGGTGTTACCTTCCTGCTGCCCTGAGGCAGGGGGCTGGACTCCCCAACCTCCCAAAGCCTTCCCCCAGCCTTGGTGCACATCACTGCCTCTGACTGTGTGCATGCTTCCTTGGAGATGTCACCTTTGTCACCCTGCCTCCATCACCCATGTCAAGGGCTTGGCAGGACACATGCCTGGCCTGTGGACAGGCTTGTCACTTTACTCGTTATACAGCATGTGAGCAGCGAATGGCATCTTGCCTGCTCTGGGTTCCATGCCCCTGACCAGATGGCACACAAGGGAGTCCAGGGCTCCACTTTCCACAGTAAGCCAGGTGGCCAGCGTCCCTGGATCTAGAAACCAGAACCTTGACAGGTGAGGAGGGGTTCAGACACAGTGGCTCCGCGAGTTCAGCAGGCCCATTACTGACTCCAACCAGCACTGAGCACTGTGCTCGCCTAACGCGGCACGGAGTCCATGCTGAGAGGAGCCTCTGAAAGGTGTTGGATCTAAGTTCCCTCAGGCACTGGTCTGCACATTTTTGTACCCACAGTACCCAAGGATGCATTTTACTCATTTAAATGCATTGCAATTCAGTCACTCAGTCATGTCTGACTCTTTGCGACTCCATGGACTGCAGCATGCCAGGCCTCCCTGTCCATCACCAACTCCAAGAGTTTGCTCAGACACATGTCCATTGAGTCAGTGATGCCATCCAACCATCTCCTCCTCTGTCATCCCCTTCTCCTCCCACCTTCAATCTTTCCCAGCATCAGGGTATTTTCCTATGAGTCAGTTCTTCGCATCAGGTGACCAAAGTATTGGAGTTCCAGCTTCAGAATCAGTCCTTCCAATGAATATTCAGGACTGATTTCCTTTAGGATGGACTGGTTGGATCTCCTTACAGTCCAGGGGATTCTCAAGAGTCTTCTCCAACACCATAGTTCAAAAGCATCAGTTCCTTGATTCTCTGCTTTCTTTATAGTCCAACTCTCATCCATACATGACTACTGGAAAAACCATAGCTTTGACTAGACAGACCTTTGTCAGCAAAGTAATGTCTCTGCTTTTTAATAAGGTGTCTAGGTTGGTCATAGCTTTTCTTCCAAGGGACAAGCGTCTTTTAATTTCATGGCTGCAATCACCATCTGCAGTGATTTTGGAGCCCCCCCAAAATAAAGCTCCTCACTGTTTCCATTGTTTCCCTATCTATTTACCATAAAGTGATGGGATTGGGTGCCATGATCTTAGTTTTCTGAATGTTGAGATATAAGACACCTTTTTAACTCCTCTTTCACGTTCATCAAGAGGCTCTTTAGTTCTTCTTCGCTTTCTGCCATAAGGGTGGTGTCATCTGCATATCTGAGCTTATTGATATTTCTCCCGGCCATCTTGATTCCAGCTTGTGCTTCATCCAGCCTGGCATATCTCATGATGTACTCTGCATGGAAGTTAAGTAAGCATGGTGACATACCCCTTTCCTGATTTGGAGCCAGTCTATTGTTCCATGTCCATTTCTAACTACCTTTGTGAATTAATAAACATTTCCTCTTTTGGGTCTGATTTATAGTAGATGCCCAGTAAGTGAGCCTTATTCTTCTGGGACTCTCCCTGCTCCTTGCTTGTGTCTGGGAGTGTGTTTGAAGGTGTATTGGCTTGAGCCCATTCGTCAGTCCTCTCAGAGTTACAGGGCTGCAAATTACCAGACTGAGAGCAGACAGAAATGAATACAGACCAGAATGAGAAGGAGGGTGCAGCTGAGCTCCATCTCAGGGATTAAAGAGGAAAAAGCACAGCAGAAGGCTCTCCCCCACTCACGTTTGAATCACTTCTGGTTCATGAATAACTAACTGCTCCCCGCCCCCAGTAGTCCTGAAAGTCTGAGATTTCACCCAGTTGTTCACTGAATCACTCCAGATTGAATCACTCCATTGTTCTGCTGCAGTGATAGATTAGCTAGGAAATCTCTAGAACCCCAAGAGCTGGTGGAACTGCTGGGCAGATCCCAAGAAAGCTAAGCAGTGGAGGGTGTGCACTCCCTGCCTTGCTGACCGTCTTGATGGGGACAGAGCTACAGGGGGACCATGGC
Source organism: Neotragus pygmaeus (assembly GCA_006410875.1). NCBI lineage: Eukaryota > Metazoa > Chordata > Mammalia > Artiodactyla > Bovidae > Neotragus > Neotragus pygmaeus. The sequence continues at coordinate 426,638 of SJYV01044791.1, read as the reverse complement.
AATGCTGAGAGGTGGACAGAGTGCTGGGGAGAGGGGGCCTGGCAGGGAGGGCTCCCAGAACCCAGGTCACCCCTGCAGACACCCCCACGGGCTTGTTCCCGAGAGCACTGCCCACGCTCACACGGAGGGCATCCCCTTTAGGGGAGCAGGACTTGGCTGCAGAGTGATGCTGAGGCTCTGGACAAGCCTTCGGTAGCCCCCTTCCTGCTGCCATCCAGAGAGGCACTGACGGGCTCCCCTCCCACCCCCACACACACAGGGCCCTCCCTGGAGATCCCACCACTGTCCACTGCCTTAGCTGCCCGGGCCCTTCCCACAGGCCCTACCTACAGTGATGACAAAACTNGAGCCCCCTTCCTGCTGCCATCCAGAGAGGCACTGACGGGCTCCCCTCCCACCCCCACACACAGGGCCCTCCCTGGAGATCCCACCACTGTCCACTGCCTTAGCTGCCCGGGCCCTTCCCACAGGCCCTACCTACAGTGATGACAAAACTCCAAACATTAAGGAAATCCAACCAGAAGGAAGACCTGAGCCACTAACTCCAAGCTTTCAAATACCTGTGCAAGGCAGACAGACACACCACATACACATATATATACACATTTACGTGTATATGCATGCATACACATTCATGAGCACACTCATATACATACTCACATGCTTACATGCACATATACATGCATGCATGCACAATTCATGCACACACACATATATGCTTACATACACACACGTGCAATTTACATCTCATTCTGCTCCAGAAAGTTTTCCAGGTGACAAAATCCTTGCAGAATGAGTGTGAGTGAACCCCCTGTGCCTCAAACTAGTGAAGTGAAGTCGCTCAGTCGCTCTGACTCTGTGCAACCCCATGGACTGTAGCCTACCAAGCTCCTCTGTTCATGGGATTTTCCAGGCAATAGTACTGGAATGGATTGCCATTTCCATCTCCAGGGGATCTTCCTGACTCGGGGATCAAACCCAGGTCTCTCACATTGTAACCGGACGCTTTACCGTCTGAGCCACCAGGGAAGTGCCTCAAAAGCAGGCCCTAAATGGCATGAGAATCTCCTAGTGTGAGTGAGGGCAGTTAGAGGACACTCAGTGAAGTCACCCAGCAGAGCACTGGAATCTGAGGGCCTGAAAAGGCAGCTCTTATTTGGGTGGGAACAGGGGGAGCTCTGGAAATACTTGGCTGCTCAAGTGAAAAAAATCACTGTCAAAAATAATAGTAGATGCATATTTGTAATCATCTAATTCATCATTAGCATCTGTAGGATGGAGTAGGGAGGGGTATTTTCATTTTGGAAAACTATTCAGAAAAGCCCAGACACCAGTCAGGGAGAAAAGATGGCAGTCTAGGGACCAGCATCCGGCTTCCCCACCTTCATCTCCAGCCCAGACTGAGGTGTGCTAACCCCAGACGTGGTCCAGGTGGGCTGGCTGCACCTCCGCCAGTGGTTGACCTCACCCAGGAAGAAAAAGTTAGCATCCTGGGCTGAGTGGAGCCATGTGCTCGTAGCACCTCTCCTTGCAGGCAAAGGAGGGAGCAAGGTCAAGAGCAGTGAGACCCCCAAGCCCACTGCTCCACCCCGGTAGCCTCAGAGGTGCACCCTTGACCCATGATATCCATAGGGGTTGGCTTTCCCTGGCATTTCTGAGGAGGAGGGCCTGTCTGTGCTGAAGCTGGGGTACAGGTTGGACAGCATCCATGACTCCCCAGAGCCCAGTCTGGCAGGACCTGTCGTATGACTGTTGAGGCAGTCCAAGCACTAGTTGGAAAAGAATTTCCAGACACAGAGCATTTCAGAAGGGAGGGTTTATTAAGAACAAAGAGCAGGGATAATGTGCACACTGTGAATGCAGCAGGCCGACCTCCGGACCAGTCAGGGAGAGTCAACCGTTTTTATGAATTAATAACTCATTTTGTAGCCTCAAGACAGAAAATTCCTGCTGGAAGGTGACTGGCTGGGGCACTACTAGGCTTCCCAGGTGGCACTGGCGATAAGGAACCTGCTNCCTCCGGACCAGTCAGGGAGAGTCAACCGTTTTTATGAATTAATAACTCATTTTGTAGCCTCAAGACAGAAAATTCCTGCTGGAAGGTGACTGGCTGCTGCACTACTAGGCTTCCCAGGTGGCACTGGCGGTAAGGAACCTGCTGCCAACGTAGGAGATGAAAGAGACGCAGCTGCAGTCGCTGGGTCGGGAAGATCCCCTGGAGGAGGGCACGGCAACCCACTCCAGTATTCTTGCCTGAGAATCCCAGGGACAGAGGGGCCTGGCGGGCTACAGTCCGAGGGGTCGCACAGAGTCAGACACGACTGAAGTGACTTGGGCGTGCGCATGCGCACACTACGAGGTGTTCACTAAAGTAGGCATCTTTGCTTAACTGGGAGTTAGGAAGCTGGTTAGCGGTGATCAGGGGCTTTGGGCACAGAAGCGGTCAGTCAGCTTCGAAGGTGACCTTGGTTCTGGGCTCCGCTTTTGTGGCCTCCGTACAAGGCCTGCCACCTGTCGCCCTGGGGCAGGACTCAGCAGTGACCTTTGCGACCAAGGGGGGCTTCTGCCTGATGGTGAGGACTGTCACCCCAACCCCACTTCCTGTCCCTCCGAGGCCCCGCCCTCTCCCTCTCTCCCTGTGAAGGGTTCAGGGCTGGCCTGCATCCCACAGCATTCCGCAAAAACGGGTCCCTGCCTGCCTGACCCTTTCCTGCAATTTGCTTCCCTCTGGCAGCAAGCTCACCTTTCCCTGCCTCACTCTTCTGCTAAAAGGGCAGCCGGGGGCAAGAGCAGTGACGACCCGGGGGAGCTGTAAGCAAGGACGCTGGGTCCCTGGCCTTTGATGGTCCTTCCTCCTTCTGTCTGGGTACCGGAGGGGCATTTACACAGAGGAAGGGAAAGGGAGTGACTGACTGCATTCAGGGGACCCCTGGTTACCAGGACTCTGGGAATTCTAGGTAAGGGGCAGGCCATACCCATGGTAGTATTAATACATACCTCGCATTTACAAACATGAGCTCATTTGATCACTCATTCATAGAGTCCCCTAAACCAGCAGTCCCAACCTCCAGGATGTAATGCCTGATGATCTGAGGTGGAGCTGATGTTATAATAATAGAAATAAAGTGCACAATAAATGTAATGCACTTGAATCATCCTGAAACCATCCCTCACCCTTCCTGTCCATGGAAAAATTATCTTCCACAAAACCAGTTCCAGGTGCTGAAAAGGTTGGGGACCCCTGCCCTAAGCACTTACCTGGGATCCAGGCTCTGAGCTGGGTATGAAGGAGACATGAAGTGCAGTCTCTTGCTTCCTGTGTGGCACAGCAGTGGAATGAGCTGCTTTTGAAGTCAGCCTTTTCTGGGTTCAAATCCTGACTCCACCAGGAGTTCCTGTGTTCCTTAGGAAGTAGCTTCATGTCTCTGATGTTCTACTTCTTCACCTGTAAAATGTGAATGGAAACAGCACATCGTAGGTTGACCTTCTGGTTAGTATCTTTGTTGTTGTTGTTCAGTTGCTAAGCCATGTCTGACTCTTTGCGACCCCATGGACTGCAGCATGCTAGGCTTCCCTGACCTTCACTATCTCCCAGAGCTTGCTCAAACTCATGTCCATTGAGCTGGCAATGCCATCCAACCACCTCATCCTCTGTCATCCTCTTCTCCTCCTGCCCTCAATCTTGCCCAGCATCAGAGTCTTTTGCAATGAATTGGCTCTTTACATCAGGTGGCCAGAGTATTGGAGCTTCAGCATCAGTCCTTCCAGTGAATATTCAANCCAACCACCTCATCCTCTGTCATCCTCTTCTCCTCCTGCCCTCAATCTTGCCCAGCATCAGAGTCTTTTGCAATGAATTGGCTCTTTACATCAGGTGGCCAGAGTATTGGAGCTTCAGCATCAGTCCTTCCAGTGAATATTCAAGGTTGATCTCCTTTAGGATGGACTGCTTGGATCTCCTTGCAGTCCAAGGGACTCTCAAGAGTCTTCTCCAACACCACAGTTCAAAAGGATCAGTTCTTTGGTGCTCAGCCTTCTCTATCATCCAGCTCTCCTGGATTGTTTGGAGGGGACTGATGGGTATAAATCCTTCTGTGTCCTTGGGAGCTGCCCTGTTCAGCTACTTCTGAGGTCTCTGCATGGTCAGAGGGCCACACATGCACTGTCTGTGCATGTGCACCGCAAGTGGCAGCTCCCTTGGACAGCTCCAAGGAAATGACACTAACTTATATCAGCCTTTGGCTGCATCAGAGTGATTCCTGAGTCCATCCTCTTTTCTGTATGCAAATACTTTTTTGATAGAAAATTATGATGAATATCGCTTATGTCAGCCCTGAGACTGAGGTTGAATTTCTCTCAAGATGGGAAAAGGAGCCCAGTCTCCTGTACCTGGTGCCACCTGGCACATGATCAGCCACCCAGGCCTCTATGCCAGGTGGTCGCATTACAGAGTGCTGGTCACACAGCACGGGGGGGTGACAGAGAGCTTGGCCAGTCACACATTCTCAGGATGCAGGTTGTCCTTCTGTAACTGAAGGACACTCCCTCCTCTGCTGCAGATGGTTACTGTTACCTAGAAATTCTCACCTCCTCCCGCAGGGCACAGTTTGTTCCAGAAGCATCGGTTCCCAGCCCAGTCTCTTCCATCAGACTGTGAGCTCCTGGATTCCAATTTCAGCAGGAACGCAGCAGGAACAAAATCACAGAAGACAAACTTCTGTCACTTAGCAGACTTTTTTTTGGCAAGTCTTGTGTGGTTTGATTAATAACATTCCATCATGCATTATGAAAAATAAGATTTGGAAACACTCCATCAACAGGATTTGGAGGGAGGGTGAAGAGAGGGGTTGCAGACTGCCCCCAGGTCTCTCCTCCATCCGTCCCAGGTGGAGGACAAGGTCTTCCTAGGGCTACCCTTGTGCCCTTCTCGTTTCTGTCTGCAAATGGCCCTCAGTCATCTCTCCACCATCAGATTCTGCACTCCGGGAAGCACCCAGCAAGCACATTGGCACAGAAGTGCCGGTGACTAAGGAATGCTTCCTTTTCCAGATGAATTTGCATACTTTAATTGAAGGCAGATGCCTTGAGTTAATTCAGTGTAGCATACTTGGGCTGAGCATTTAGTATGCGCAAAGAAAGATTCTGCAAGCTCAATGGGGTGGGTAGGGGCAGCTTTATGGGGGAGGTGACATTTGGGTTCTGTATGGATTTTACAAGGGTGACTTCGGGAGCAGCCAGACCCCATCCAAGTTAGATTAATCTGAGAAGCATAGGGATGCAGAGGCTGGGAGTATGGTGTGTAGAGAAGGGACTGGAATGTCTTGTGAACCATGCGAGAAGGTGTGAATTTCATCCCGAAGGCATTAAAGGATCCCTGGTGAATTTTGAAAGGGGTTAGTGTGGTCACACTTGTGTCCTGGAGAACGCAAATCTGTTGGTAGTGCTGGAGAGAAGTTGGAAAGGGCGGGGCTTGGCGACACGGTGACCACTTGGCTCAAGGAATGAATGTCTAATTATGAGCTCTGAGATGCCAGCAAGCTGGTAATGGAGTTACATGGGGGCACTGAGGTTCAGAACCACAGCCCAGAGGCAGGCTCTGACAAGCCAGGCCACTCCATCAGGCTCCTGCTCACATGGCAGCCCACGGCTTGGAGCCTGGCCATTGGAGTTGTCACTGTGGTCCCTCTTCCAGAGGCTCGTTAAGGCTTTCCTTGGAAATCAGTGTCTGGAAACCATTGGCTCTCTTTCAGCCTCTCTCCCACCCCAGGCATCCCTGGGAGGGTGCCTCGATCAGGGCCTCCCCCACCAACCTCCTGCAGGTCTTTTTTGAGAAGTCAGAAGCGGCAGCTCTATAACCAGGCCAGCCCTTTGGTGGCTCAGCATTCCTCAAGGTAGGAGGTGGTAAGAAGAAAACACCAGAACAGGAAACGTTAGTTCAGCCTGTGCTACCAGATCCCCCCAAAAGGACAACAAAAACGGAGAGCTAAAAATAGCACCCCTGGGCTTGTTCTGGTTCTGCCTTTAAGACTGAGCGCCAAGCTGGAGGGCAGGTTAACCCTTTGGGAGCCTCATGTGCGGAGATGTTTCAGTGGGGCCTGTTTTGAGAATGTGGCCAGGACAACTGAGAGTGTGGACCTAAGTGGAGAAGGGCATCTTGTTAATGTGACAGATGCTAATTGAGATTATCTGTTGTGTGTAGATTATCAGTGAAATCCATTCAGAACAGGGTTGTAATGCTGTAGTGGAGTGACAGCTGCTGCAAAATCAGGCGGGCCCAGGTTCAAATCCCAGCTCCACTACCTGTTCACTGGGTGACTTGGGCAGTATCTGCATTGCTGGAAGCCTCTCTTTCCCAGTCTGTAAAATGGGAACAGTAAGAACCTTGCACTTGATTATTGTGAAAACGGAACAAATCATGTAATTCACTACCAGATGCAAGGTGAGGGCTACGCCTAGACTTTTTCCTTTGTTTCTTTGGCACCTGGTGGCATGTAGGATCTTAGTTCCCTGACCAGGGGTTGGACTCATGGCCCCTGCATTGAAAGCACACAGTCTTAATCAATGGACACCAGGGAAGTTGCTAGACTTGTTCCTTTAAGTAGTATATATATATATTTTTTAAGTTTTTTTTTAATCAGCCAGGCATTGTTCTAAGTTTTTGCATTTTCCATGGAATATCTTATTACCCTTAGGGTAATCTTATGAAGTAGATAATGCATTTAATTTCATCAAATTTTATAAATTTTATCAACTAGATGAATGAATCTTAGGGATCTGTTTACTCTGAGTTTATTAATGGCTAGAGACCTGTTAATTTCTCCAATTGGGCTGATCTTGCAGCTGTTCAAGCTACAGGTCCTGCCTTCGACAGTCTGCTGACAAACTGGCCTTCAGTAGCTGCGCCCCGTGGATGAGCCCTACCGAGCACACACCTAATTCTAAACTCTGCTTTCAGGTCTCTAACATCCTACCCACCCCTGCCCCTGTTCACCAGAGCTTAAAAGTCAGCTGGGTGGGGACTTCCCTGATGGTTCAGTGATTAAGACTCTGTCCTGGAGTGCAAAGGATGCAGGTTTAGTCCCTGGTCAGGGAACTAAGATCCCACATGCCTTGGAGCAACTAAGCCTGGGCATCACAACTACTGAGCCTGTGCACCACAACGAAAGACCCTGCATGCTGCAACTAAGACTCGATGTAGCCTTAAAAAAATCACAAAGTGAAAATCAATACATGAAAATACAAAATCAATGCACAGGAGTCACTTGCATTTCTATATACTAACAATGAAAAATCAGAAAGAGAAATTAAGGAATCAATCCCATTCACCATTGCAACAAAAAGAATTAAATATCTAGGAATAAACTTACCTTAAGGAGACAAAAGAACTGTACACAGAAAATTATAAGACACTAATGAAAGAAATCAAAGATGACATAAACAGATGGAGAGATATTACATGTTCCTGGGTAGGAAGAATCAATATTGTAAAAGTGACTATACCACCAAATGCAATCTACAGATTCAAGGCAATCCCTATCAAATTACCAATGACATTTTTCACAGAACTAGAACAAAAAATTTCACAATTCACATGGAAACACAAAAGACCCCGAATAGGCAAAGCAGTCTTGAGAAAGAAGAATGGAGCTGGAGGAATGAACCTTCCCGACTTCAGATTATACAACAAAGTTACCGTCATCAAGACAGTATGGCACTGGCACAAAAACAGAAATCTAGACAATGGAACAAGAGAGAAAGCCCAGAGATAAACCCAGGCACCTATGGGTACCCTATTTTTGACAAAGGAGGCAAGAATATACAACGGGGCAAAGACAGCCTCTTCAATAAATGGTGCTGGGAAAACTAGACAGCTCCATGTAAAAGGTTGAAATTCGAATGCTTCCTAACACCATACACAAGGATAAACTCAAAATGGATTAAAGACCTAAATGTGAGACCAGAAACTATAAAACTCAGAGGAAAACTTAGGCAGAACGTTTGACATAAATCAAAGTAACATCCTCTCTGACCCACCTCCTAGAGTAATAGAAATAGAAACAAAAGTAAACCAGTGGGACCTGGTTAAACTTAAAAGCTTTTACACAGCAAAGGAAACTGTAAGCAAGGTGAAAAGACAACCCTCAGAAGGGGAGAAAATAATAGCAAGTGAAAGCTTTTGCACAGCAAAGGAAACTATAAATGAAAACTTTTGCACAGCAAAAGAAACTATAAGCAAGGGGAAAAGACAGCCCTCAGAAGGGGAGAAAATAATAGCAAATGGAACAACAGACACAGGATTAATCTCCAAAGTATATAAGCATCACACACAACTCAATACCAGAAAAACAACCCAATCAAAATGTGGGAAAAAGACATAAACAGACATTTCTCCAAAGAAGACATACAAATGGCTAACAAACACACGAAAAGATGCTCAATTAGAGATGCTTCATCACTCATATTAGAGAAATGCAAATCAAAACTACAATGAGATATCACCTCACACTGGTCAGAATGGCCATCATCAAAAAGTCTAAACAATAAATGCTGGAGAGGGTGTGGAGAAAAAGGAACACTCTTGTACTGTTGGTGGGAATATAAATAGATACAGCCACCATGGAAAACAGTATGGGGATTCCTTAAAAAACTAGTAATAAAACCATCGTATGACCCAGCAATCCCACTCTTAGGCACATACCCTGAAGAAGCCAAAATTGAAAAAGACACATGTATCCCACTGTTCATTGCAGCACTGTTTACAATAGCTGGAACGTGGAAGCAACCTAGATGTCCGTCGATAGATGCATGGATAAAGAAGTTGTGGCACATATACACAATGGAATAATAGTCATAAAAAGGAACACATTTGAATCTGTTCCAATGAGGTGGATGAACCTAGAACCTATGATTCAGAGTGAAGTATGTCAGAAAGAGAAATATAAGTATTGTATTCTAACGCACATATACGGAATCTAGAAAAATGGTACTGAAGAATTTATTTACAGGGCAGCAACAGAGAAACAGACATAGAGAACAGACTTACGGACGTGGGGAGAGGGGAGGAGAGGGTGAGATGTATGGAGAGAGTAACTTGGAAACTTCCATTACCATATGTAAAATAGATAGCCAACAGGAATTGGCTGTATGGCTCAGGAAACTCAGACTGGGGCTCTGTATCAACCTAGAGGGGTGGGATGGGGAGGGAGATGAGAGGTTCAAAAGGGAGGGGATATATGTATATCTATGGCTGATTCGTGTTGAGGTTTGACAGAAAACAGCAAAATTTTGTAAAGCAATTATCCTTCAAAAAAAAAAAAAAAATCATTTGGTTGAATTCACATCTCCATTCCAGTTTTTCTACAAGGAGATAAATGGAGTGAGCTTGATCATTCGGTTGAGTTTCCACAAATATGTGGCCAGCCTTTTCCATATAGCCCCTTCTTCCTGCAATAACTTAGAATCTGTGTGCTCAAACCCCTTTATAGCTCTTTTTAAAAGCCTTATTTCTTAAAACAGTGTTACTGAGGGACAATTTACATACCATAAAATTTACTCATTTTACGTGCAGTTTACAGAGTTGTCCAACCTTCACCACAACCTAATATGAAAATGGTTACAACTCCCTTGCTATTTCTATTTGAAAGTGAATAAAAAGTTATATTACTGGTCCTGTTGAGCCTGTGACTGGAAAGTTTTTAAAAGAGGAAGCGCTCTATTAGAGTCTGGAAGCTTCCCTGGCTGGTCAGGGGAGGTAGGAAGAAGGCAGCTCAGAACCTGGGAAGCTTCTCATGGGCAACAGTCACAGGTGGAACTCGAGGAAGAGAGAGGAGCAGGCACCCTGATTCTGCCTGCGGGAGGCCCAGGTGTTGGGCACTCTCAGCACCCCTGGTGGGACCACACCCTCAGTGCTGGGCAGAACCTCAGGGAGGAAGCGGAGAGCCCCCAGTGGGTTGACCTCATGAATCCCTCTGGATTCATGGAAAGGAAAAGGCCAGCCCAAATCTAGATTTCAGAGGGGAGTCAGTTCTGTGCCAGAGGTCCAGGGCCATGGGATGTTCTCTAGGTCTTCAGAGGAGAGATGGGCCAGTGGGGAGAACCGGCAGAGACCAGGTTCCCATCCTGGCTTCCCAGTGGCCAGCCCTAAGCCTCGGTACCCTCCTCTCAAATTTGGTGAAAATACTTGCTACTGTCTCTGACATTGTTGTGACATGAAATGAGAGGTGCACACAAACAGTCTAGGATGTAATGAGGGCTCAATAAATAGCAGCTTTCTAGTTATTATTAATAACAAAGCAGCTTCTTTGAGATGCAAATCTTGAACACGCTGTGGAGGCATAGCTGGTTCCTTGGGGGACAGGGGTGGGGTGCATAATGTGGCAGCTTCAAGGCCATGTTCTTCTATTTAACTGTGTGTGTCTGGCTCTGGGCAGGCTGCTTGACATCTCTGAGCCTCAGTTTCCTTATCTGTAAAGTGGGCCTAAGGATATGCTTACCTTTTCAGGTTGGGGGGAGGATCAGATGAGACAGTGCCTGTAGAATTCAGGCATAGCCTAGCACCTGCCCAGAGTCCTGGCAGGGCTCCTTACTCTTCTCTGTGGATGGAAACCTTGAGTTCCTCAATTCACATCAAAATCAACATCTCAGTGAATGGGTGAACCGTTGAAGGATGCTATTAAGGACCTGATGAGACCCAGATGCAATTCTGAGGAGCCTCTGCTTTGCTTGTTCACACCGTGAATGTAAATATTGCGTGTGGTGGGGAGAGGAAGCTGGCGCTAAAATAGGAAAAGACTGAGGATCAGTCCTGCTGATGGCACCCTGGGCATGTGTGTTTGTGAGCAGTAATGCCCCCTGGTGTGTCCCATCATGACTAGATCACCGTGGTCACACCAGGCTATAGGAAGGGGTCCATCTGCAATGCAGGAGACCTGGGCTCAGTCTCTGGGTTGGGAAGATCCCCTGGAAAAGGGAAAGGCTACCCACTCCCCTCTTCTGGCCTGGAGAATTCCATGGACTGCATAGTCCACGGGGTCGCAAAGAGTCAGACCCGACTGAACAACTTTCACTTCACTCCTTTACCGCTGAGCCAGTGAGGAAGCCGCTTGCAGCTCTCTGCTCCAGGGCAGAACTCATCCACCCCTCTCTCCACTTCCTGTGTGGTTTGCATACAGGCTGAGGTGGGGTCCTCTCAACTCAGCCTGCCAGTGCCGTCGTGCCCACCACTCAGGCCCCTGGCCACATGCCCTAGCACCCTTGAGGGGAGAGTGAGAGAACTCAGGGTGGTAAGCTGGCAGAGGATGTCACTGTGGTATTCGCTGGTTTCTGTTTTTCTTTCTTAATACAGATACAGGAGACTTCTCACACATGGGTGGTAGGGAAATCTACAAGCCTAGCATGTAGTTAAAGCATTAACATAGGGTCTGTGTCAGCAGCTGGGTCATTAAATAACTCGTTAAGCCTTGCCTTACTGCAAGAGAGCCACGTGCAGCATTTGGGACCCGCTTTCTAGAAGTGGGATTGATGTAGACTATTTTTACTTTGCAGCCTGTTGACCGGTTGAAACTAGTGAGTCCAGGCTCGGGCTGCCTCCTAAGGCTACCCAGCCTGGGGGTATCAAGGGGTGCAGGCATGCCGGCATGCCCGAGAGTCCGGGTAGAGTTTCAGGAAGCTATTTGTGGACTTCCTAATTGGCATGCTTTGAAAGGCAAACTTCAAACTTTGCAGCCTTCTTGCAGCCACGAATTAGACTCTCTCTGCTCAGCGATTCACATCTGAAATTTACTAACCCCTTCAGCCCACCCCCCGCCCCCACCTGACTCCCACTTTTAAATATGAATCAGATGGTTTACTCTGTTCTACTTTCCTCTTCAAAAAGGAAAGCAGACTCCAAACCTAATTAGGATAGGACTTCTAGGCTGTAACTAAATTCATTCACAGCCCTGACTGCACTGGGACACCAGGCTTCCTCCGGCCATCACCTATTGCAAACCTGATTCAAAACAGTATGGTCTATTCAGGTTTAAGCTACTAGACAGATTTTTTTTTTTTTTAATGGATGCTGCTCTCATGCTTGGTGGGGCCATACAGCGCCCGTGCCTTTGATCTGGGTCAGCACAGAGGCTCCAGAGCAGAGGTAGTCTCTGGAAACACAGTCCTCATTAAATAACAGCTGCAGGCACTTGGAGTGTTCTGTCCAAATGGTGTGAACAGCCTCGCTCCTTTGGCGGCCAAAGCTGGAAAGCAGAAGAATCTCAAATGGAGCTCCTCTTTCCAGCTCCGTACTAAGTCCCGCCCCCTCTGCAGGGTTTGCAAGCAGCGCAGCAGTGGAGCTGTCACTCACTCATCACGTGACCCAGGAGAGCCAGACCCTCTGTGGGCCTCCCGCTGCGTGCGTGCTTAGTGGCTCAGTCATCTCCAACTCTTTGCGACCCCGTGGACTGTAGCCCACCAGGTTCCTCTGTCTATGGGATTTTCCAGACAAGACTACTCGAGTGGGCTCCAGGGGGTCTTCCTGACCCAGGGAAGATGCATCTGCTGCATCTCCTGTGTCTCAGTTACCTCTATATTGGGCTGGATCCCATGTCTATATCACAGGGAGATTCTTGGAGACCCACAGATATTTAGGGATTCCTAAATACTGTGTGCTGGCACCTTGCTAGGCTCTAAGGAGGTGAGGAGGAATAAGACAGAGAGTCTTGCCCTCAGAAGTCCAACTGGTCGTTCTCATTCAAGGTCACTCTTAATGTCCAGGGGCATTTGGCAATACCTTGAGATACTTTTGGTTGTCAAGCCTGAAAAGTGAAAAATGCGAAAGTCTTAGTCACCTCTTTGCAATCCCATGGACTGTAGCCCACAAGGCTCCTCTGTCCATGGAATTCTTCAGGCAAGAATACTGGAGTGGGTTGCAATACTGGGGTTGTAAAGCAATTATCCTTAAATTTAAAAAGATTAATACATTTTTTTTTAAAAGTAGTATAGGAGTGCTTTTAATAAATAGGATATATTGTAAGTGAGTGGTAAAGTTGGGTAGTCATCTGTAGAAAGATATTTCTTTCAATAGGAGGAATAAAGAATGGCTTCATGGAGGAGGAGAGAAAAAGAATACTGGAGAGGGTAGCCATTCCCTTCTCCAGACCTAGGGATCAAACCTGGGTCTCCCACATTGCAGGCAGATTCTTTACTGAGCCACCAGGGAAGCTCAGGCAGCCTCTAAATAGTAGGTAGACACGAAGGGGAGTGCTCAGCATTGTCTGATGCACAGGGCAGCCCTCCACAACCAAGAATTACTCGCCCGGCCACATCAGTAGCGCCAAGGCTGAGAAACCCCGGTCTACGTAGACCAGCCCAGGTGCAAAAGCAAAATGCACCAGTGCACCGCGGCGGGAGAGATGAGAATGAAGTCAAGTGTCCTGCATCCAGGGGCCTACAATCTGATGGTTGTCGGTAGAAGGTTGTCCCCTGTCATCTTTCATGCAGTATGTAGGTATTTCTGCAAGGGTTTGTGTTGGCAGCAAGCATCCAGAGCAGACTGCTTCACAGGTGTACACATGCGTCCCTGGGCTTCCCTGGTGGCCCAGCAGTAAAAGAATCTGCCCGAAATGAAGGAAAGGCAGCGTGAGCCACGGGTTCGAACTCTGAATTGGGAAGATCCCCTGGAGAAGGAAATGGCTAATACATGTATTAAACACTTACCAATTGTGCACTTTATATGCAGTTTATTATATGTAAATTATACCTCAATAAGGCTATTTTAAAAAATAAAGTAAAAAAAAAATCCAGTTATAAGAAAAAAAAAAGGATCTTCCCAGTTAGGTTCCAGGTTCAACCTCCTATAGTCTTCCATACGTAAATTGTATTAATGCAAGTACTGAGTGCTGTGCTACGTCGCTTCAGTCATATCCAACTCTTTGCAAACCCCTGGACTATAGCCCACCAGACTCCTCTGTCCATGGGATTCTCCAGGCAAGAATACTGGAGCAGGCTGCCATGTCCTCCTCCAGGAGATCTTCCCAACTCAGGGATCGAACCTGTGTCTCCTGCGTCTCCTGCATTGGCAGGCAGGGTCTTTACCACTGGTGCCACATCTTTCAATCTTCATGAAAAGAAGAATGCAGTCTTTGCATTTGCTGCATGAGGGAAGCATCCTTGCAGTTGATAGAAATCTGGCTTGAGGGACCCTCTGCTCTTCTGACTCTGGTTCCAGTTCCATCAGATTCCAGCCCTGTCAACAGGTCCTCAAGGCCCTAGGAACAGAGGGAACCCAGGATGAAGCCAGGAGGCGGCTTTGAGCAATGAGTATTCTTTTGCTTTCTCCTTTCTTTCTCATCTAAAGGCTCTATCCCTCGACAAAGCTCTCCCAGGCAGAACTGTAAATGAGTCACCGAGTGGTGCCCTGGGGAAACCCTCCCTGTGGGTAGTGCCTGAGGACCCACCCGGGGGACATAAATCCGTTTTCCTGGTTTCTTTCTTGCCTCTCCCCACAAAGATGAAAAATAAAATGTAAAGCAGGTTAGATGACTTCCTGTAATCACTTTTATACTTAAGAAAGCAGAAATATCTAAAGGGGCCAAACTGGCAGGCTAACCAAGTGAGAATATGGGAAGTTCAGAGCATGATGAGGGTTTTCGTCCATTGGATGGACATCAGGCTCATTCAGAGCTGGCTTCTCCAAGCAAGTCGTCCTCCCAAAGAGGCGAGGGGCAAGGGGAGAGAAGGGGAGCCTTGATTCAGTCTCAGCCTCAGCATCAGTGTTCTTGGGGAATCACTCAGCCTCTGAGCTGGCTTCCCAGGAGACTCAGTGGTAAAGAGTCCCTTTACCACTGTGTGCAGGAGACATGGGTTCAATTCCTGAGTCAGGAAGATCCCCTTGAGAAGGAAAAGGCAATCCACTCAAGTTCTTGCCTAGGANTTTATTTATTTATATTTTTGTTGGCTGCACTGGGTCTTCGTTGCTGTGCCCCGGCTTTCTCTGGTTGCGTTGAACAGGCGCTACCCTATGGCCGCCGTGCTCAGGCTTCCCGTTGCGGTGGTTCTGGGCTTTCTCTAGTTGCGCTGAGTGGGTGCTGAGCGGAGAGTGCGGTGCTCAGGCTGCTTGTCGCGGTGGCTTCTCTTGTTCTGGAGCACAGGCTCTAGGCACACAGGCTCAGTAGTGGTGGTGCATGGGCTCAGTTGCTCCGTGGCGTGTGGGATCTTCCCAGGCCGGGGTCTGAGCCCATGTCCCCTGCATTGGCAGGCGCATTCATATCCACTGTACTACCAGGGAAGTCCTTAATTACTTCTTGACATCCTTAATTAATTACATCTGCAAAGACCCCGTTTCCAAATTGTGTTCACCAGGTCTGGAATGTGGACTATACCTTTCAGTAGGGGCGAGGGGGCGTCATTCAGCCCACCGTGAAACCTTGCATAGAGATCCACATGGCACACTGGAAGAGGAGTGGGCATCACAGCCATAATCTGTGCAGCGCCCTCCAACTGGCAGTGCCTGGCACCAAGGAGCAAGGCTAGAAACCAGAAGTGTAGTAGAGAGCGCTGGGGTGGGGCTTCAGAGCCAAACCCGAGGCTAGGAAATGAGCCGCGGGCTTGGGTGAGACGGCTTGGCCTGTCAGTTCTTGCCTCGCCCCTTGACACCCTGCACCATGGAAACGGATGGCAGGGGGTACAGAGACGCACCCGAGTACACAGCGCCATGGTCAGGAACCAGCGGACCAGGTGGCTAATGGCTTAGAGGCAATCAAGCTTCTCGAGTTGTAGTGATCCAGGTTTTCGCCCTGTCCCTGACTTGAGGATACACCTCAAGCTTATTCTCTTCTAAGTGCTAGGTGACAGTCCCTGTTAAACAGTCATGGTTTCCCCCGACCCTGCCCCACCCCTGTCTGCTTGCTGCATAAGTTGGAGGTGGGCCAGGGGAGGTGGGCTGCAGCCTGGCTGCTGCAGAGCAGGGCTGCCGAACCACCGCACCGGGAAACCTCAGGCTGCGTTGTTCTTTGCCGTGAGGGCCGTCCTGTGCGTCATAGACTGTTCAGCAGCATTCCTGGCCTCTGCCCCACAAGACTCCCGGCAGCTGCTCTGACGGCCGCAGAGGCTGTGCCTGCTCTGGGTCCCAGCACGGGGCCGCCTCCCGCTCTCCTGCAGGGAGCAAGCACCTCTGTCCGGTCTGTGCTTGCCTCGCCGTGTCCTGTATTGATGACATCCCCCAATCCAATCAGCCTCCCGACCCTATCGAGAAACCACAGAGGAAATGAAGCTGGTGGGGCGCGCTTGTTCTCGGGCACTCTGCAGACTTCTGACGGTGGCAGCTCTCCTCGCTGAGAACATGTGAACCCAGCGCCGAGTACCCCACCTTCGAATTCCACCAGGCTTCAAAATCATCAGACTGTCATTTCAACAAGCAGCCAGGCCCCCTTAGTGATGAATCGGGGTGAAATTGGCCTGTCACTCACACCTCAAGCATCTTCCACTGTTCTCCAAGCAGAACCTCTGTCCCCAGGACACTGCTGGAGGTGAGGCTGGAAACGGAACAGGGCAGCCGCTGGGTCCCCCTGGTGTCATCTTTGCTCCTGTCTGTCTTGCCCCCGATGGGACCTCGGAATGCCCAGCCATGCCTCTCAAGGGAGAGATGTCTCTACTTTTTTAAGCATGCATTTTTTTAAATTTTGGTTGTGCTGGGTCTCTGCTGCTGGGCCCGGGCTTTCTCTAGTCGCGTTGAGCGGGAGCTGCCCTTCGTCTCAGTGCGCAGGCTTCTCCGGTTGTGCAACACGGGCTCTAGGGTCGCGGGCTGCAGTAGTGGTGGCTCATGGGCCCTGGAGCACACTGCCCTTCTCTAGCTGCAGCTCGTGGGCTCAGCAGTTGCCATGTGCAGGCTCTAGGGAGTGGATTCAGCAGTAGCTTAGTTGCCCTGCAGCATGTGGGATCCTCCCGGACCAGGGATCGAACTCGTGGGAAATCTGAGAGATCTCTCTTCTGGGGCACCTTTGAGAGCCCCAGTGCAATCCAATCCCCTGGCTACAGGACTCAGTTCTGATGGTGGGATTTCTGCCCAGCTCCTGTCCCCGCCTTGTGCCTATGAATACCCACTGGGCTTCTGAGCGTTTGCTCAAGTGGAGGCCCTCCTACTCATATTCCGTGGGCCCAAGTCCACTGATAACCTGATGGGCCCACCCAGGGGCCTCCGCCAGCCCATCCCGGCCCGCCTCTGAACCTATGCTCACACTGGGTCCGCACTTGCCGGCCTTCTTGGGCACCAAGCTTACTGCTGATGCGTGTACCTCTCCCATCCGCTCCGAGCCCGGCCAGTCCCACCTGTCAGTGGAAACTCAGTGGGGGACTCACCAGGTCCCCACCTGCCTCAGTGACCCCAGCCTGCTCTCAGGGGCCAGTCCGCCCAGCACTGTGTGGACTTGTACAGCCTGGCACCCCGACCCTGCCCATGGCACTGGCCATCCCAGATTTGGACTTCGTGTTGTAACGTAGGGGACTCTGACTTCATCATCTCAAGCAAGGGAAAAGTGTGATTCAACAAGCTTTAGGGAGATGAATCAAGTCAAGCACGGACTGTGTGGGTTGGGGAATTCAGGGCGCTCTGGTCCAGCTATGCAAAGGCCTCTCTCCCCCTGCCCTGATATTTTGGACCCAGTCGTGTTCTTGATGACACACCATGAGGACCTTCGTTGATGGCTGCAGGGCTGATGGCTTATGGCCGCATCGTTTGCCCCAGCGTGTCTTCCTGCAGACAGGGAAGGTACCCTCACAGGAGCAGGTGGGGACTGTCCTGCCTTGCACGGCACAGGCACCTCCCCTCGCCTCCAATCCGTCCAGGGTTTGAGCAGGTGTCTGTCTCCCTGTGATGATGAGAAGATGCTTGGGCATCCCTCATTTCCCCTGATGGTGGAAAGCACGCTTGCTGAGGACGGCAAACTAAGGGTCCCCAGAGAGCCCCCAGGCTGAGTAAATGTGTATCTCGTATATACATGTGACACATATAATCAGTATATATATTGAGTGTATGACACGTACATTCAGCCCAGGGGGCCCTCTGGGGTCCAGGCTCTCCCTCTGGCCCCCCAGGCACACACCAGTTCCTTTAGAATAACTAGAAGGATTTGAATGACCTGTGACCCTTTCTACCGCCCTTTCCTCCTGCCCAGTGGTGGGTGGGAGGAAGTGCAGAATTTGGGGGCCCACAGAACCCCAGCTCCTCTCTGCTTGTGTGGCCGCAGGCTGGTGACCCAGCTTCTCTGGGCCTTGGTTTCTTCCTTTGTAAACTGGAGGTGACAAGAAGCAGGTCTCAGAGTTATCACAAGGGTTCAATCATTTACCAGGTCTAGAGCACCCAACACCCAAGAGGTGCTTACTGAAGAATTACCTCATTATCGTAACCAGTAGTGGTGTCTGTGTGGCTGCATAAAAATGGAGTGAGCTTCCCACTCCTGAGCAGTGAAGACCAACGAGGACCCCTCCTGTGGACAGCCGAGCACTTTGGTGAATGAGATGGGAAATGCTTACGGAGGTCTGAGAGCTGACCTGTGGGAGCTCCCTCCCCTCCCCACTCCACAGGGGCTGAGCCCGACCTCCCACTGTGGGCCCTGCTGCCTCCCTGGGGCCTGGGCCCGTCCCTATGATTCTCCAAGCCTCAGTGACCTCACAGCAGTGTCCTCTCCCTCCGGGAGCCACTCCGAGGCTGCTGAGAAGGTTCACTGAGGTTCCAGAGTCCTTTGAAGATACAGGCTGTGCCCGCTGGGTTACAAAATAGGAGCTCTCCATCAAGTCTCTTTTCTTCAAGAGGCAGCTGGCGGAGGCCAGGGGAGGCTGCTCGGGGTCAAGTCCAGTGAGTCCACCGGGTGGTGACCCACTTCTGATGCTGGGGTCCAAATGCAGCCCCCCGAGGGAGGG
Source organism: Neotragus pygmaeus (assembly GCA_006410875.1). NCBI lineage: Eukaryota > Metazoa > Chordata > Mammalia > Artiodactyla > Bovidae > Neotragus > Neotragus pygmaeus. Next base: position 407,747 of record SJYV01044791.1, on the reverse strand, counting down.
AGGCCGACCTGCATCTCATGCGTGTGTGCTCAGTTGCTAATTCATGTGTCTGACTCTTGCGACCCCATGGACCATTGCCCGCCAGGCTCCTCTGTCTGTGGAAATCTCTAAGAATACTGGAGTGCGTTGCCATGCCCTCCTCCAGGGGAGCTTTCTGACCCAGGGGCTGCACCCACATCTCTTAAGTCCCCTGCATTGAAAGGCAATTTCTTTACCACTAGTGCCACCTGGGAAGCTCCACATGCATGCTCAACCAGAGACCCCTTGCCTTCAGTGGAGTTTAATTCATCCTATCCTCATCCCTCCCCCTCGGCCCTCTCTGAATCACCACTGGCCTCCCTGATCCTTCTCCCTCTGCAGCGGGATGTCTGGTCTCCAGGCTCACCGTCCTGACACACAGCTCCAGAGGACACACCTGGGCCCAGGAGCTGCCCGCGTTCCCACCGCCCGACCTCGGGGAGGCTGTGTCCGCCTCTCATCCTGGCCTCACCCCCTCTCCGCCTGTGCCACGCTCTCTCCCAGACCACCCTCTCTCCTCCTTCCCCAGTTTTCTTAAAACCTTTGTCTTTGTTCTTTTCTTAAAATTATTTATTTATTTGGCTGCTTTGGGTCTTAGCTGCAGCAGGTGGGACGTTTCATTGTGGTGCATGGGGTCTCTGGTTGTGGGGTGCAGGGCCCTTGGTTGTGGGGTGCGGGGTCTCTAGTTGTAGGGCACAGGCTCAGTTGCTCCAAGGTGTGTGGGATCTTAGTTCCCCCACCAGGGATCGAACCCACACCTCCTGCATTGCAAGGTGGATTCTTAACCACGGGACCACCAGGGAAGTCCCCGCTCTGTCTCTGTGGTTATTTCTGCTTCCCACTTGCTGTCCGTGAATCATCAGCAAGTCACTTCGTCTCTCCGTACCTCTGTCTCCTGGTGTGACAGTATCTGGGAGTGCACCTGCTGGTAAGGCCATGGTGAGGATAAATGCCTGGGAAGGCAGGTGCCCAGCCCTCAGCTGGCCATGTGTCTGTGCCATCCCCACCCCATCATCATCACTTGTCATAACTTGACTTTGGTGCTTAGAGATGCTTATCTGATTTTCTGTGGTTCTATCACACAGAAGCTCACGCCCTGCACAAGAACCACTGGTCTTGGGTGCAACACTCAGCAAACACCCTGGGTCAGCCAGAAAGTTCATTCGGGTTTTTCTGAACGATGATACAGAAAAACAGAAGCAAACTTTTTGGCCAACCCCATACTTCCATGGACACAGGGTGGGTTTCAGACATGATAAATAAGACGAGGATCCCACACAGGCAGGAGGAGAGAGACCCCTGCAGGCTTTACCTGTGCTTCCAGCCCTACCCACAGGCTTCCCTGGTGGCTCAGGAAAGAGCTCTGAGTAAAGAATTCCTGGTAAAGAATCCACCTGCAATAACGGAGATCCGGGTTCAGGGGGCGACACCCACTGAGGGCTGCTTGTCAATTCCCTCCTGAAGCCTGGGCGTCCTTGGATGGTTTTGTTCATGTTTGGGGGCTGCACTTCTGCATCTGGATGGCACTCTGCGTTTCCTAGGACCTTCTCACGAACTGTCACGTGGGACCCTCACACTCGTCTCGGGAGGTGTGTTGTTTACTAGGCCTGCTTTAACAGACTGGCTGACTTACATGATAGGCACCGTGCAGTATCGCTGCAGAGAGGAACAGGCTCTCCCACCGTTCTGGAGGATGGAAGCCCAAGATCAGGGTGTCCTCCAGGTTGGTTTCTCCCGAGGCCTCTCTCCTCGGCTTGCAGACAGGGCCTTCCCCCGGGGTATCATGTGCATTTTCTCCACGTGTACCCCCTGGCACCTCTTCCTCTTCTTCTAAGGAAACCAGTCGTGGTGAATCAGGATCCATCCTAAAGAGAGTGAAAGTGTTAGTCTCTGAGTCGTGTCCAACTCTTTGCAATCCTGTGGACTACAGCCTGCCAGGCTCCTCTGTCTGTGGGATTCTCCAGGAAGGAATACTGGAGTGGGTTGCCTTGTCCTTCTCCGGGGGCGGGGGGATCTTCCTGACCCAGGGGTCAAACCTGGTGTTCTGCATTGGCAGGCAGATTCTTTACCACTCAGCCACCTTGGAAGCCCCACTTTAGCTTGACCACCTCCTTAAAGGCCCTCTCTGCAAATACAGCACCATTCTGAAGGACCTGGGGGTTGGGACATCAACAAATGAATTGAAGGATGGGGTCAGGGGCACAATTTAGCCCATAGCAGGAGGTAGGCAAGGCAGGTTGCTGCCTGTTTTACAGCTGGAGATGCCAAGGCTGAGAGAGGGTGAGAGCCTCGAGCCCTGCCTCCTGCTGCTGCCAGGAAGCCCAGGCTGAGGCTGGGAGGGCAGACACTCCACACTCCACTGCCCCTGCGGGGAAGCTGTGTGAGCTCAGACCATCTCTAGACAGACCTTCTGGGAAGACCCTAGTCTGCTCGCAAACAGGATGTGGGCCTTTCAGGAAGGCGCTCCCTGCTGTTGATTTGAGTGGGCTTCCTGCCCGTGTGGCTTGTGGCTTCCTATACGTCACCCTGCTCATCATTTCTTCTCATCTCACCAGCCAGTGTGGTCTCAGCTCTCAGGGCCCCGGGGGTTTTCCAGGGGTTTTTGTGGAACGTGGGGAGGATGGGGGTGCCCTCCCTTCCCCTGAAGAGAGCCGGCCAGCTCCAGCAGTGCCTCTCGGTACCTGCCGTGTACAGAGAAGGCTATGGGAAAACTTGATGGTTGCTCCATTGTTGATACAGTCTTCCCAGGTGGCTCACATGGTAAAGAATCTGCCTGACAGTGCAGGAGATGTAAGAGACGCAGGTTCGATCCCTGGGTCGGGAAGATCCTCTGGAAGAGGGCATGACAACCCACTCCAGTGTTCTCTCCAGGAGAATCGCACAGACAGAAGACCCTGGAGGGTTACAGTCCGTGGCGTCACAGAGTCAGACAGGACTGAGCATGTCCGTCTCTGATATGTCAGCCCCCCGGGGCACTGACTCGGGGACCCCTGTGCTGTAGTCGGGTGTACAGTTGCGGCGACATGCAGGACCGCTCTGGCTGGCTGCACAAGAGGGACTTGGGTTCCGCCTCCAAGCTCCAGGCCACGCTCGGTTCCCAGCCGCCCCTCCATCTCGCAGGTCTGACGTCAGGTGGTGTTGACATCCTTCCCTTTTGCCACTTGTCCACATGTGTTTGGGTCCCAGCTGGTTCCTTGCACAAGGTCATCAGAAGCAGAGCCCAAAGCTTCTCAACTTGGCTGCACAAAGAATCACTTGGAGAGCTTGGAAAAAAGCCCACTGTCTAGGCTGCACCCCAGACCAGCTCCATCAGATCTCGGGGTATGGGGGTGGGCAGGACTGAGGCATTAGTACTTTTTTTAAGTTTCCCAGGTGACTCCAATACATGCCTAACTTTGAGACCCAGGGACCTAGCCAGCCTTGGAGGCAACAGGTATGATCCTGCTGGTGGGGAGGGGCATGTAAGTTCTGGCATGTGCCATGAAGCCTTAGCAGCTTGGTGTCTGGTTTATAAACTTTGCCATGAGGATAATTCTATGACACAAATTGCGTTTAGCGTCTAGCCCCTAATCTATGTTTAGGGGATGGTCACCCCCCCCCCCTGCTCAGAAATAAGCAAGGTCAGTTACGTCACGCTGTCAGGCTGCTGGCAGCAGGCCCCGGATAAATAGGTAGCGCACGTTTTGCAGGCTTCCTGCTGTTCATGCATTCATGTTTTATTCATGCACGTATGAAGCCGAATGTTCCCTTCTTAGGGGAGAGATTGCAGCCTGCGGGTTTCAAGACGGAAGAATACATTGGTATAAACTGAGGGCACGGAGGCAAGTGAGAGGCGGAGGAGCCGTGCTCTGATGAGGTTTGGGTGGGCAGGAAGACACAGAGGGCAAGGATGGTCTAGTCAGTGTCCGCAGTCAGGACTGTGTCTTCTGGGCTGGTGCTGCCCTCTTGTGGGCAAGAGTCGCAGTCCACCCCAGCTGCTCTGTGAGACAGATACTTTTTTTTTTTTTCCTAACTTTTTATTTTGTATTGGAGTATAGCTGGCTCATACCTACAAAGAATTTGCCTGCAATGCAGGAGACCCGGGTTCAGTCCCTGGGTCTGGAAGATCCCCTGGAGAAGGGCATGGAAACTCACTCCAGTATTCTTGCCTGGAGAATCTCCATGGACAGAGGAACCTGGCAGGCTGCAGTCCCTGGGGTCGCAAAGAGTCGGACACGACTGAGCGACTGACATACAGACACACACAGCCGATAAACAAGGCTGTGGCGGTCTCAGGTGAATAGTGAAGGGACTCAGCAACACATATACGTGTGTCCATTCTCTGCCCAGTCCCCCTCCCATCCATGCTGCCACGTAATGTTGGGTAGAGTTTCTTGTGCTGTACAGAGCGTCCTTGTTGGTTATCCATTTTAGATATAGACAGATATTCTTAATCTAGACTCAGCATTGGCAGATGAGTCATTGGGAAATCAAGAAGTGTGATCAGGGTCCCAGCCTAGGGCTGGCTGATTCCAGAGACTTCACTGCTGTACCATGATGTCCTGTCTGTCCTTTCTCTAAGAACCCAAGTGGTCCTGGAGGCCTGTGTTCAAATCCACCTCCAGCAAGTACTAGCTGTGTGGCCTTGGGGAAATTGATTAACCTCTCTGAGCTTCTGTTTTCTCATCTGCAAAAAGAGTTTCACAATATGTCCCTTACCAAACGGCCATGAGAATTCTTGTTTGACCTCAAGTACACAGAAGGGAAAAGACTCGAAGCAATTGTCTCAGGATGCTCAGTTCAGTCGCTCAGTCGTGTCCAACTCTTTGTGACCCCACAGACTGCAACACACCAGGCTTCCCTGTCCATCACCACTTCCCAGAGCTTGCTCAAACTCATGTCCATCGAGATGGTGATGCCATCCAACCATCTCATCCTCTGCAGTCCCCTTCTCCTCCCACCTTCAATCTTTCAAGCATCAGGGTCTTTTTCAATGAGTCAGTTCTTCACGTCAGGTGGCCAAAGTATTGGAGTTTCAGCTTCAGCATCAGTCCTTCCAATGAATATTCAGGACTGATTTCCTTCCCTTTTTTCCTCAGGATGATAGAATATTAGTAAATTGTTCCCTTTTCTGAATGTATTACTTTTTTTTTTTTTTTTACTAAAGTACGGTTGGTTTATAATATTGTGTTACTTTCAAGTGTATAGCATAGTGATTTTCTTTTCAGATTATATTCCATTATAGGTTATTACAAGATACTGGGTGTAATTCCCTGAGCTATACAGTAAATCTCTGTTGCTTATCTATTTTATGTACACTAATAATGAAATGGAGCTTCCCTGGTGGCTCAGTGATAAAGAATTCGCCTGCCAGTGCTTGGAGACGTAGGTTCCATCCTTGGGTTGGAAAGATCCCTGGAGAAGGAAATGGCAACCCACTCCAGTATTCTTCCCTGGGAAATCCCATGGGCAGAGGGGCCTGGTGGGCTACAGTCCATGGGGTTGCAGACAGTAATATACAACTAAGCAACTGAGCGCACACAATAGTGAAATATCCGAATGCATTACTTTCAGAATCAGACAAAAACAAAAGATTCATTAGACCACTCTCCTTTGAAAAGAGGTCAAAGACTTACCACTGTGTACCGGCCCAGTGAGAAACCACTGGAGAGACGGTTGTCTTTTCTCAAATCAGGCACATATCAAGCAAATTTCAGGATTCCCTCCAGAGAAAACCGTAGACTTCCCCTGAAGGGGCCTTTCTCCTTGTCAAGCTTGAGCTCCCCTCACCGCCCCCCCAACCCTAGCTCAGTGCTGCCTCAGTCTTTGCTAAGAAGCCAGGACTGTCACGTGAGATCCTGGTGTCCTAGAGTACCCTCCCTCCTCAGCCCAGAAGGGATCGGGAGCCAGGCCTTGGGTGCCAGGCATCGTGGCTCCGAATCATATTAGCTTCTTCTTTCACTCTTGCCATGAAGCCAACCGAGAAATACCTGGCCCCTGAAATTCCTTTTTACCAGTATTTAAGTTCTATTGCAATAGAGAATTCTCTTCCTTAAAAGTATATTCCTGGGACTTCCCTGGTGATCAGTTGGTTTTAAATCCATCTTGCAGTGCAGGGGACGTGGGTTCAATCCCTAGTCAGGAAACTGAAATCCCATATGCTGCAGGGCAGCTAAGCTCACGTGCCTCAGCCACTGAGCCTGAGTGCCGCAGCCTAAGCAGCCGGCACACCACAGCAACGACCCAGCTTAGTTAAAAAAAAGTTTCTAAAACATTTTCTTTACAAAATCTTATCATTTGTTTCCAGGCTGTGTTGTATATTGTTTTGTGTGCTTAGTCACTCTGTCGTGTCCGACTTTGCGACCCCATGGACTGTAACCCGCCAGGCTCCTCTGTCCATGGAATTCTCCAGGCAAGAATACTGGAGTGGGTTGCCATCCTCTCCTCCAGGGAATCTTCCCAACCCAGAGACCGAACCCAGGTCTCCCACATTGCAGGCATATTTTTTACCGTCTGAGCCACTAGGGAAGCCCAAACCCGAATCTACTGAGAGTGGGGTTCAAACCCACACGGGCACTGGCCCATTGGATCTCAAGTTCAATGCTCTAACCACGATTAGAGAGAAAGAGAAGTCGCTCAGTCGTGTCCGACTCTTTGTGACCCCATGGACTGGCCCACCGGGATTTTTCAGGCAAGAGTACTGGCATGGGTTGCCATTTCTTCTCCAGGGGATCTTCTCGATCCAGGGATCAAACCCAGGTCTCCCGCATCGCAGGCAGACGCTTTACTGTCTGAGCCACCAGGAAGAGCACTCTAAAAAATTAACCTTTTCTATAGGGACAAACTAGAAGGGAATATCTAAATGAGTGGGAGCTTCTCTCTGGGTGGTGAGAGATGGCAGTTGTGCCACCTTCCTTGTGATAATAACAGCTCAGATCTCTTAAACAGTTACTGTACGCCAGGCACTGTGACACGCACTTGTGACACGCCATTCATCTCTTCAACCTTGAAACAACCTTGCAAGGTAGGAACCACTGTTGCCCCACTCACAGGTGAGGGCCCGGAGAAGGTCATTAACTTTCCCAAGGCCACACAGCTCATGAGCTGGCCCTCTCTGTGTCCATGGCCCCTGTGTTGCGGTGGCCTCTCTATCCTGCCTTTATTCTCAGATCATTCTTCAGTGAACGTCTGCATCTTTTACAATGAGGAAAAGAGTTTCTGTTTTCAAATGAATCTGTCCGGTCCCACCAATGCAAAAACATATGGAGCAACTGAAAGACCCCACAAGCCACAACTAAGACCCAGCACAGCCAAGTTAATTAATAATGCAGAGAACACGTGGCAGAAATACAATGCAAATGCAGTAATGCCCAAAGGAAATATGGGAATACTGACATTTCTATACACTATTCTGTGTAGTCCACATCCTTTGAAATAAGCATCTCTTACCTAAGTAACCAAAACAGTAAAACCTGCAAAGCAGAAAAGGAAGTCCTGCTGCCAGAAGTATCAGCAGGGAGCATAACAGCTGCTGTTTTTTGAGAACCATCTATGCTCCAGGAAAAATATTTTCTGGAGCCTTTGTCGAGTGCTAATGCATTTGCTTCTTAAAGGCTCCTAAGAAGCTGGGGGTTGTCGTGAGCCCATTTTACAGAGTTGGAAACTGAGGTACAGGGAGCATTTGTGCTGCACTCACAGACACACAGGGCACATTGGAGCCTGACGCTGTCCTTCCTGTCCCGTGCTGACAGCCTCCAGGCAGGTATGGTCCCTGTCCTGTTCCACCCGTGACCCTCAGGGATATTAATGGGTGCATCTGATTACAGAGTGAGTGGATGCGCTGGGAGACACCCCTGGGCTTCTGGATTGCCTTTTTTGCTTTTGCTTCCAGCAATATACAGAGTTTTGCCTTCTGCTCCTCAGGGACAGCGTTTGCCTCTGTGTCCCTGTCTTAATGGGCTCTTGGCACAGAAGCCAGGCACCGTGTCACACTCCAGCAAAGAAAAGGATGAAACTTAAAGGGGAGAGTCGGCATTTTCTCTTTCACGGGGTACCACGTGTGCGGCTGTCGCTGAGTGACAGGCCTCCTCCACCAGGGGCCAGGAGAGAGCAGGCCTTCAAGTGGGCCTGGCTGCAGAACACTCGGGGCCCACTGAGCAGGGAAACGGAGTGCCCACAGCGTCTTTCCTTCCCCTAGGGTCTGCTGGCTCTTCTCCACCCAGCACAGCCACAGAGCATCCGTGGAAACCAGCCTCCCTGACGTGCTGCCTCCGGACCGGGGTCACATTGGGCCCTTAAACCTGCCTTCATTCACCCCTCCCCACAGGCACTGTAAAGTACATCTTATTACCATCTTCTGTTTTCAGATATGAAAACACAGAGAGGGCAAGGGCGTTGCCCAGGGCTGCCCGCAGTCACGTGGTGGTACCAGGATTCACACCCAGCATGGCTCTCGAATCCACACCCACTTCCGGAACCAGATGGTTTCTGTCCGCATCCTCGTTGTGGTGTGAGGTGTGAGAAGCAGGTGGCTACCTGTGAGCGGCAGGGTTTGGGGTTGGGTATGGTTTTCCCTCTTAAACTTTGTTATCTGTGCTAGAGCTAGCTGGATACCGGTGCTCCAGATGGCACAGGGGTCAGCCGTCCCTGGGAAGCCAAGGGCTCTGGAGCAAGTTGCCTAACCTCTGTGAGCCTCAGTTCCTTTTTGGATACAGCTGTGGTGAAGACAGCTGCCTTGTTGCCTTAGAAGGAATCGTGAGATAGCAATGAGATAATGGATATAAATCACATTGTCCAGTCCCTGGCATCACATCAATACAATAAGCAGTCGATAAAGAGTCAATAGCCATTTTGCTATAGGTATTTATATACACACACACGCGCGTGTGTGTATGAAATAATTGTGTTTTTGTGCAGAGAAAATATTACAACCTAACAAATTGTTGTGAAACAAATATCAACATAGCCTGAAAATAGACCAAATTCAAAATCAATGCCTAAGAATCCACCCTGCCCCTCCCACCTCTGCCTCCTCCATCGTAACTCCCTCCTTCCCTCCAGGGCAACTGTAACCACCATCCTGACTACTGTATTATTTATTACCCTGATTTACCTTTACAGTTTGACTTCCTAGTTGTATCTCTCTCCATGGTTTGATTTTGCTGTTTTCAATTCTGTGTAAGTGGAATCACACCAGTGGGTATCCTTGCCTTGGTAATTTTGGAATCATATTTTTTAAAATGAATCCGTGTTATTGATGATGTGCTTTCTTTGCAGTATAATAATCCCATTAAATGAAGATGTCACAGCTTGTTTCTCTGTTGTGCTGTTGGTGGCACTGGTTGTTTCTAGTTCAAGGGTCTTAGAGTGTTGGGATGCGCATTCCTGGATGTGTCTCCTAGTGCATATCAGACTTTTCTGTAGGGTGTCTGCCTAGGAATTAGGTCTGTGGGTCATTGGGGGAGTTCTTCTTTAATTTTATAAACACTGCCAAAGTTTTGCCAGAATGGTTGTCTAATTTACACTCCTACCAGCAGTGTGCAAGAGTCCAGGTCGCCTACATCCTTGCCAACACTGGGTATTGTCAGGCTTTTCAATCAGCTGAAAAATCTAGTGACATTTCACTGGTCTTATAATTTACACATCCCCAAATTCTAATGAAGTTGAGCATCTTGTCATGCTCCATTGTTCATTTGAGTTTCCTCTTTTGTGAAGCATCTATTAAGGTTTACGCCCCCTTTTCCACTGCTTTGCCTTTTTCTTTCCTAATTTTTAAAATAGTTGTATTTATCGGCTGCGCCGGGTCTTCCCTGCCCTCCGGGCTCTCCTCTAGCTGCGTGAGCCAGGACTGCTCTCTAGCTGTGGCGCATGGACCTCTCACTGCAGTAGCTTCTCTTGTTGCCGAGTACAGGCTCTAGAAGGTTCAGGCTTCAGCAGCTGTAGCTCCCAGGCTCTGGAGCACAGGCTCAGCAGTTGTGGTTTTGCCCCTTGACCTGCGGGATCTTCCCAGACCAGGGATCAAACCTGTGTCTTCTGCATTGACAGGTGGATTCTTTACAGCTGAGCCACCAGGGAAGCCTTACAACTGGTTAGTCCTCTTCTCATTGATTTATAAAAGCTTTTAAATATGGTCTTGATATGAGCTGTCTGATTCTCGTATACATGTTTTTAAGGATGTATGTTACATGTATATTTTCCCACATCTTAGATTTCTTAATGTGCTCTTGTGATGAATCTAAGGAATGACCTTCTTAATTTTAGTATAGACCAGTTTGTCACGCTTCTCTTTTAGTGGTTTGTGCCTTATTTGGTTTAGGAACTCTCTCCCTGCCCCCAACGTCGTGGCGGTACTTTTGTCTGTTATCTTCCAGCCACTTTATTGTTTTCCTTTTCTCACAGGTCTCTGATCTGCCCGGAATTGATTCTTACATGCGTTGGGCAGCTGATTTTTTCCCCTAGGATTTCAAGCTTACTTGGCACCATTTATGGAAAAACGTATCCTTTCCCCCACTACTTCATGTGCACACTTTCCCATAAATTAGGTGTCCGCACAAGTATGGGTCCGTTTCTGGGCTTTCTCTTCTGCTTCACTTGCATATTTGCTATTTCTTGTGCCAGCAGCACTCTCTTCTCATCATTATAGCTTTAAAAGCAGGCCTAATGTCCAGTAGGGCAAGTCTTGCCAATTCTTCTTCTTCTTGCCAAGTATCCAGGCTGGTCTTGGCCCTCATTGTTTCTATGAACAATTTAGAATCAGCGTGTCACTTTCTACAGACACACAAAAGATGTTCTTTAGTATTATTATTCATATCATATATCAGTAATAATAATAAAGTTGATTAATTCTTCCTGGACTAGGAAATTCCTAATTCATAGAAGTCTCCATTTGGGTTTGGCAGATTTTTCTGGTTCTGCATGCCTGGCCCGACCTCTTGCTAGAGACTGTCATGTCAGGCCCCTTGGCACACTGCATCTAGAAGGAGGTGCCTCCCCAGCTCTGGGAGAGACACACGCAGAGAACACCGTCCCGGGAAAAGCAGGAGGGACTGAGTCCCAGTCAATGCCAGGTCTGAAAAATGACCTGCAGAAATGTCCCATGGTCACATAATTAGCAAGCAGATTTATGCAACGTCTTGTTCTTAGAGGTTCACATGTGTATTAGCAGGTGTTAAGCTCTGAGTTTATCCTCACATTTGCTTAACAATTGTATTTGTTTTCCTATCACTGCTGTAAAAAGTTACCACAAATTTAGTGGCTTATGGTAAGCCATATATGATCTTACATTGTGGGTCAGAAGTCCACAATGGGTCTCACTGAGCTAAAAATGAAGGTGTTGGCAGGCCTGCCTTCCTTCTGGAGGATCCTTTCTGGAGGGGAGAGTGCCTTTTCTTTCCTTTCCCAGCTCCTGAGGGCACCCACATTCTTGGGCTCAAGGCCCCGTCTTCCATCTGCAAAGCCAGCAGTGGCTAGTCGAGTCTTTCTCATGATGCCACAGCTCTGGTTCTGGGGTCTCATCTCCTTCTATGACCCTGAGTTGTCGTCTTCCTCCTTCCACGTTTAAAGGTGATCACATTTGCGGAGTCTGGTGGGCAACAGTCTATGGAGTCACAAAGTGTTGGACATGACCTAGCGACTAAATAACAAAAATGTGATTACAGTGGCCCGCAGGGGTAATCAACATAATCGCTTTATTTTAAAGTCAGCTGATGAGTGACCTTAATTCCATCTGCAGCCTTTGCTCTCTTTGGTCAATTATGATAACAGGTTCCAGGGATTAAGGCATGGACATCTTCAGCGAGTCTTATTTTGCCCTCTGCACAATGGAAGCCTTAGCCTGCAAGTCCACTCCCCCCAGCTTGCCAGCATGCATAATACTGTCCAGCTCTGTGATTTACAGCACATGGCACAGTGGGCGGTTTTTCTCTAGCTCCGCCTTCTCAGGCCCAGTCCTCTTTGGCACCGTCATCATATGGTAGGTCAATTTGTTAATGGCCTTTCTTCTTCCCAAATACAAACTTCACAAAAAAAATCAGGAACTTTTTCTGTTTTGTCCACAGCCATATATGTCAGCTCTTCGAGCAGTGTCTGGCACCTGTGGGTTCCATTATATATTATTTTTCTCTTTCTTTTTTAGTTTTAAAATTATGAAAATATGATAACACTTTTGTGGGAGACTGGGAAAATAGAGAACAAAGTTATGTATAGTTCCACTATATATTACAATTATTTTTTAAGTAGATAAATTGAGATTTTTAGTTGGAGTTTCGAATGGTTGGAAGTCTCTCCAATAAGACAGTGAGTTTCTCCAGGGCAAATCCTTGTCCAGTTCATCTCTTCATCCCCAGTGTCCAGAGCTGGCTGGTTCTAAGTGAGAAAATTGTACAACATGGGCGGCAGGTTTACACCAGAGAGTCCCAAACTTTCTTGGTTCATTGCACCCTTGAAGTGAAGTGAAAGTCACTCGGTTGTGCCCGACTCTTTGCGACCCCATGGACTATACAGTCTGTGGAGTTCTCCAGGCAGGATACTGGAGTGGGTAGCCATTTCCTTCTACATTGTACCCTTGGTGTTTTATTTTTCACAGAGCCCTGTGTCTGCAAGATATACCCAGTCTTTGTGGCTTATCAAGCTGTTCACTTCAAACGACTTAATGGATTACATGTCTGGAAAAATAAGACACATTACTTGAAAAAGTATTTAATCACTTGGCTGTGCTGGATCTCAGTTGTGGCATCTGGGATCTCGTTCCCTGACCAGGGATTGAACCCAAGCCCCCTGCGTTGGGAGCATGGAGTCCTAGCTGCTGAACCACCAGGGAGGTCCCATCTATTTTATTTTTAAGTAAGCATGACTACTCACTAATAGGCTGTGTGTCCCTGCTGGGAACTACACAGCTTCTTAAGCCTTGGAATCAGGTGGGACTCCACCAGCCTCATATCCTGTGTTCTGCGTTGATTTCCACACCATGTTTGCTGTTTATCACAGCAATTACTCAGTTCACAAAGACAGGAGGGAGTTGATTGTAGCTCAATCCAGTGTTGAAACCATCAGCTACCTTGAGCGGGTAGTGGTGAGTAGTTGTACAAGTAGCATCTGACAAATGGCAGATACCACTGGGTTTCCCTTGAAATCTTAAAACATTTTGCTGTACCCCTGTGAGTTCACAGTCGTATCCTGGGGCGCCTTGGCCCACAGTTTGGGAACTGCAGATGTACACTACCCTAATTTACAGAAGGCCTGTGTTCAGAGCAGCATGCCAGAGTTTGATCACCATGGGAATCACCCATCCCCTCTCCCTTCGTTCAGTCATCATGTCCCTGGGAAGCCAGGTTGACATCAGAGTGTGCTTGGCGGGTGGACAGTAAGAGCATGGGGTGCACTCTGGACGGCCAGTCTGTCTGGACCCTCGTGAGGCTTGGGATCACTGCTTCCCACTTCCCTCTCTGGGACCTGGCCTGCCCCCAGCCCCAGCCCCTCTTGCCTGCTACTGGCTTTAGGAAATGAGGCATGGAAGGAGAGGGGAGGACTGGGAACCCAGGTGTGGTGGCCTCCGTTACAGAGGAAGAGACACAGGGGACCCCTATTTAACACTTTCATGACTCTTCCTAGGTGCCAGACCCTGTTCTCAGAGCTTTACAGCTCATTCAGTCCTCCCTGCGGAATAGGCCTGGCATCATTCCCATTTTACAGATGGGGAAAGCTGAGGCACCAGGAAGTGGAACAGACCTTTCCCAGGGTGCTAGGAAAGTGGTGGGGCTGAGGTCTGCACCCAGGTGGTCCCCGCTGTCTCCTGAGCTGTCTGAGCGGATGAGAGAAACACGGCTGTGGGGCCCCACTGCACTGCCTCCTGGCTCGGTTGTTGGGAAGGGAGATGCTGAACCTTTCCTTCTGCTGTGAAATGGGCCCAGGAGACTCCCCCATGGGGTCACTGAACAGATTACAGGAGATTAAGCTTGTAAAGCAGCAGGCTCAGGGGGCAGCACAGGAGGGGGCCACTCTCCTTTCTCTGATCTCCGCCTCTCAGGCTCCCCTCCCATGCATACAGCCTGGCAGACAGAAGGAGGCAGCAAAGCGCCACTGAGTAACCTACACCCCCACCCACCTACAGCGCCCCCAGGACCTGGAGGTCCTCACCATTCAGCACAGGGATGCTGGGTGGATTTTAGTGCTGGACCATCTGTCTTTTTAGGCAGAATGGCTGTGGTTTTCTTGGGGGAGTGGGGGATGGTTGCTAAACAAGAGGAAAATCACAGCCTTGTGGAATGAATCGACACGAGAGCGAGGAAGCACATTCCCAAGTGCCTTTCTGTAAGATCACAGCTGGCCTCACGGGCTCTCGGGGAACAGCACCCTCTGCAGAGCCAGGACTGTGCTCTCTGATGCTGTGGGATCTGAGCTGTTACCGTGAGATATTTCTGCAGCAGAAGGGGTGCTTCCTGATGCATGAAGCCATCCCCACTACTGGATCATCCCTTGGAGAACATTCTGGAACCTGTTGCTGCTACAGGTTCACTTGGCATATCTCTGAGGAAGAGCTGCATTTTAAAAAATGCACCCAGAAACCATGGATAGCTGTACATGCACGGCTGAGCCCCTTCACTGGTTACCTGCAACTATCCCAGCATCATTTGTTCATCAGCTGTACCCCAATACGAAATAAAATGTTTAAAATAAAAAAGATAATTAAAGACGTCCCCAGAGATTTCAAACAAGGAGGGGGTGCCCTTTGCACAAAAATGGACATCTTTTTTTTTTTTTTTCTTGTTTTTGGAATTAGATTCTATGACTATTTTTTTTCCTTATTTTAAATAAATTTCTTTTTTTCTTATTTTAAATAGTTTATTTATTTATTTTTGGACTGTGATTTGTCTTTGTTGCTACACAGACTTTTCTCTAGTGGTGGCAAGTAGGGGCTGGCTACTCTAGCTGCGGCGCATGGGCTTCTCGTGGCTATGGCTTCTCTTGATGCAGAGCGTGGTCGCTAAGGCGTGCGGGCTGCAGTAGCTGAGGCACATGGGCTCAGTAGCTGCGGCTCCCAGGCTCTAGAGCGCGTGCCCAGTAGCTGCGGCTCCCAGGCTCTAGAGCGCAATTGTGGCGCACAGGCTTAGTTGCTCCGCGACATGTGGGATCTTCCGGAATCAGGGATCGAACCCGTGCCTCCTGCATTGGCAGAAGGATTCTTTACCCCTGAGCCACCAGGCAAGCCATGCTATCCGGTTCTTCGGGAGAGAGTTCTGTCCTGTTAAAATGGAGAGCCATAGTCCAGCATTTCAGAGACCCGAGCCCTGTCCTAGAGGAACCGGATGGAGCGGTCAGCTTGGCACGCGGCTCCGCTGCGGTGGCCTCTGTCTGCCGGAGGTACCAGAAAGGATGGCTGGCCTGTCTGGGCCCCACAGGGCTCCTGTGGGCCCCTGAGCTTGAGGGATGCCCCCCTTCTGTGTCATAAGTTGCAGAAGGACAGGGCACCCAGCTTTCCGTGACGCTGGCCTGTCCACACTCTCCGCTGCCCCCACGTGGAGGCGGGGTAATACTCTCTCAACACCAGCTCTGAAGCTCATTGGCTGTTTCTTTCTTTTGACACTAAACGCTGGGTCCTTGGACCTATTCAAGATAATAATTTTTATTGTTCACTCTGTGGGGGATGGAGCAGTGATTGTTACATTGATTATGGGGTATTTAATTTGCATGAAAAGAAGCATGTTATCATGTGAGGAGGGGGCGGGGCGGGGGGGGGTGTGCTGGAGATCAGAGCAAATGCCAGGAGCATGGAAGGGGAATCAGAGGGGTGGTTCTGGGCAAGAGAATCGTGTCCCTGTCTTCAAGTCCCTTTCTTCGGGAATGGCCCGAGTAGTCAGTTTACTTCTCACCAGTGGCTCCCCTCTGCCTTCATCTGTGTCCTGCTCAGAAGGACATAACGGGCTTCAGGATTCTGCCCTGAAGCAGCAAGTCCTTCAGTCTCCCGTGGGTGCTGCTCTTACCTTGGACACCCCCTGTCCACACCCTTGACCCTGTATCTTTCTCAGCATCTCTTCCTGCTTCCCTTTCTTCCATCCACTGAGTAGAGCCAAGATCACTCTTCTCCCTAACTCGGCCCAGCTAAGGGCAATCCTCCTAATTCGAGCCCATTTTTGAAAGATTCCCTGCATTCTAGACCCTTCCAAAAACACCCCCACTTCTCTCAATTTTCTCTGTTCAGTTATTTCAACCTAAGTTGTGACAAACCAGAGCCAGTGTTGTAATAAAGTAGGTTTTGCTGCTCTCCAGATTCCTAAAAACAGGAATAACTGGGAGACCAGGGTCGCCAGCTGGGTACAGGAGTGGCTGTCTTGAGACACTTGAACTTCTAGATTGCTCCAAATCTAAGAGTAGGATTCCACTGAGGGTGGATTCATTCCTCAGTGGAATTCACAGGATTCCCTTCCTGTGGTGGGAACCATCCTGTTTCATCCCTTCCTTCATCAAACAGCATTCTTTATAAGTCATCTTTAAGTACTTGCTTTGGGATTCTGGGTTCTGGTCTGAAAGTGAAAAGACCTGGTTTCCTTTGCCAAGTATGTGGAAATCAGTCAAGCTCCTGGCTATAGTTTCTTTTTTCTTTGAGTACAGTTGCTTTACAGTGTTGCCTTAGTTTCTGCTATCCAGCAAAGCAAATCCGTTATATATATATATATATATCACCTCTTTAGATTTCCTCCCCATTTAGACCACCACAGAGCACTGAGCAGAGCTCCCTGTGCCACACAGAAGGTTCTCATTAGTTACTGATTTCATACATAGTATCAATGGTATGAGCCATGCTGTGTGAAGGCTCTCATTAGTTACTGATTTCTTACATACGATCAATGGTGTTTGCCATGCTGTGCTAAGTCGCTTCAGTTGTGTCAGACTGTGTGTGACCCCATAAACTGCAGCCCCCTGGCTTCTCTGTCGGTGGGATTCTCC
Source organism: Neotragus pygmaeus (assembly GCA_006410875.1). Taxonomy (NCBI): domain Eukaryota; kingdom Metazoa; phylum Chordata; class Mammalia; order Artiodactyla; family Bovidae; genus Neotragus; species Neotragus pygmaeus. Next base: position 390,809 of record SJYV01044791.1, on the reverse strand, counting down.
AGGCAAGAATGCTGGAGTGGGTTGCCATTTCCTTCTCCATCAATAGTGGATATATGTCGACCCCAGTCTCTGAGTTCACTCCTCCCCACCTCCCCCCTTGGAATCCGCATGTTTGTTCTCTGTGTGTGTCTCTATTTCTTCTTTGTGAATCAGATCACCTATAGCATTCTTTAGATTTCACATATATCCATTAATGTATGGTATTTGTTCTCCTCTTTCTGGCTTGCTTCATTCTGTATGACGGACTCTAGGCCCATCCACATCTCTGCAAAAGGCACCGTTCCATTCCTTTTTACAGTTGAGTAATATTCCCTCGGTTTCTTAAGTTTTGTTTTCTTCTCCCTTCCAAGTCAGTGAGCTCCAGGAAGACTTGGGTTTTTATTGTTTGTTTCAACCCTGAGTCCCCACCCCTAAGAAGGCTGGTTGGTGCAAAGAAGGAACTCAATAAGTATTGATTGAGTGCATAAGTATTTGAGCAGATCCATCTCTGGAGATTTCAGGCTGAGTTAGTCTACTCTGTGAGCAGACCAGAATTACCCTCCACTGAGCTCAGATTCCCTCTGGTCGAATCCATTTCCTACCCTGTTTTTCATTTGCCCACATAGATAGAGCTGTTTGCCTCCACCCTCCAGGCTGTCTGCTTGGGTTGAATTGACCATGTATTGACTGTCCCCACAGGTAACCAGCTTCCTAAGAGAAAGGCACTTCTATACTGTTAGTTTATTCCTAGGGCCTTGTGAACTGTCAATGCTCAAGTTGAAATTTGGTTAAGTGGAGAACCAAATGATGGCTTTTTAGTTTGGGCTCATTGTTTTTTCCAGAAAGAACCAAAAGTTTTGTGCAAAACTGCAGATACTGTATCTATTAGATACATATTGGGTGGGCCAGAAAGTTTGTTGGGGTTTTCCCATACGCTGTTATAGAAAAACCAGAATGAGTTTTTTGGTGAACCCAGTGCTTAGGCACATGCCTGGTACCATCTTCTCAGGTCCTATGAAAGAGCTGGAGTCCTGAACAGCTGTTACAGCAACAACAGAGAGCAATTCCAAAAATACGAGTGGGAGGGCCTGCAAAACTGAAATTAATAAAATGTCTAATTAAATGTGCTCAAAGCATGCCATTATGTCAGCTTCGTTATGTGCTAAATTTAATGCCTATAAACATTTCATTACATTGGAGAATAATTTGTGGCTTCAACTTTTCTCACTTCATAAGAATTCCTGTGTGTGCACAAAGAGGGCTGAGAAATCTTTGCCAGCTGTAAATTAAATGAATTACATAAAGCCAAATCAGTGTGAAAGCAAAATGATAAAAATCCTTTCCAAAATGTTTATGGCAGAAAAACAATATTTCATGATAAACATGGATAAGTTTTANTTTCATCCCTTCCTTCATCAAACAGCATTCTTTATAAGTCATCTTTAAGTACTTGCTTTGGGATTCTGGGTTCTGGTCTGAAAGTGAAAAGACCTGGTTTCCTTTGCCAAGTATGTGGAAATCAGTCAAGCTCCTGGCTATAGTTTCTTTTTTCTTTGAGTACAGTTGCTTTACAGTGTTGCCTTAGTTTCTGCTATCCAGCAAAGCAAATCCGTTATATATATATATATATATCACCTCTTTAGATTTCCTCCCCATTTAGACCACCACAGAGCACTGAGCAGAGCTCCCTGTGCCACACAGAAGGTTCTCATTAGTTACTGATTTCATACATAGTATCAATGGTATGAGCCATGCTGTGTGAAGGCTCTCATTAGTTACTGATTTCTTACATACGATCAATGGTGTTTGCCATGCTGTGCTAAGTCGCTTCAGTTGTGTCAGACTGTGTGTGACCCCATAAACTGCAGCCCCCTGGCTTCTCTGTCGGTGGGATTCTCCAGGCAAGAATGCTGGAGTGGGTTGCCATTTCCTTCTCCATCAATAGTGGATATATGTCGACCCCAGTCTCTGAGTTCACTCCTCCCCACCTCCCCCCTTGGAATCCGCATGTTTGTTCTCTGTGTGTGTCTCTATTTCTTCTTTGTGAATCAGATCACCTATAGCATTCTTTAGATTTCACATATATCCATTAATGTATGGTATTTGTTCTCCTCTTTCTGGCTTGCTTCATTCTGTATGACGGACTCTAGGCCCATCCACATCTCTGCAAAAGGCACCGTTCCATTCCTTTTTACAGTTGAGTAATATTCCCTCGGTTTCTTAAGTTTTGTTTTCTTCTCCCTTCCAAGTCAGTGAGCTCCAGGAAGACTTGGGTTTTTATTGTTTGTTTCAACCCTGAGTCCCCACCCCTAAGAAGGCTGGTTGGTGCAAAGAAGGAACTCAATAAGTATTGATTGAGTGCATAAGTATTTGAGCAGATCCATCTCTGGAGATTTCAGGCTGAGTTAGTCTACTCTGTGAGCAGACCAGAATTACCCTCCACTGAGCTCAGATTCCCTCTGGTCGAATCCATTTCCTACCCTGTTTTTCATTTGCCCACATAGATAGAGCTGTTTGCCTCCACCCTCCAGGCTGTCTGCTTGGGTTGAATTGACCATGTATTGACTGTCCCCACAGGTAACCAGCTTCCTAAGAGAAAGGCACTTCTATACTGTTAGTTTATTCCTAGGGCCTTGTGAACTGTCAATGCTCAAGTTGAAATTTGGTTAAGTGGAGAACCAAATGATGGCTTTTTAGTTTGGGCTCATTGTTTTTTCCAGAATGAACCAAAAGTTTTGTGCAAAACTGCAGATACTGTATCTATTAGATACATATTGGGTGGGCCAGAAAGTTTGTTGGGGTTTTCCCATACGCTGTTATAGAAAAACCAGAATGAGTTTTTTGGTGAACCCAGTGCTTAGGCACATGCCTGGTACCATCTTCTCAGGTCCTATGAAAGAGCTGGAGTCCTGAACAGCTGTTACAGCAACAACAGAGAGCAATTCCAAAAATACGAGTGGGAGGGCCTGCAAAACTGAAATTAATAAAATGTCTAATTAAATGTGCTCAAAGCATGCCATTATGTCAGCTTCGTTATGTGCTAAATTTAATGCCTATAAACATTTCATTACATTGGAGAATAATTTGTGGCTTCAACTTTTCTCACTTCATAAGAATTCCTGTGTGTGCACAAAGAGGGCTGAGAAATCTTTGCCAGCTGTAAATTAAATGAATTGCATAAAGCCAAATCAGTGTGAAAGCAAAATGATAAAAATCCTTTCCAAAATGTTTATGGCAGAAAAACAATATTTCATGATAAACATGGATAAGTTTTATTGGTCTGATGTGACATGGAGTGGAGTCCTCTAAAAGTAAGTGTCCTGGGGGGCCTGGAAATATTTCAGAGCAACCTACAGAAGCTATAGAATTCCTGTGTGATAGTGCTTCAACAGAGTTTCCAAAAATTAGAATAGTAGCTTCCCCCACCTAGGATATTTAGACTAATTCCTCTGAAATCATTTGTCTAATCAAACCTCTCATCTGATCAGTGTAAAACAGCTTTCTAGCGCTTTGACAGTTTTGCTCATTGAATGTCTTCTGCTTTTAATCTAATCTTGGTTTCATTTTCTTCTTTCAGGAATCCTGTTCACGATGCTGGTGTTTGGACCAGCCTGTGGATTTATCCTGGGCTCTTTCTGTACCAAAATCTATGTGGATGCAGTCTTCATTGACACAAGTAAGGAATTTATCTCAATTTCTAAGCCCCACCCACAAGCCCTTTCCCCTTCACAAAGGAGCCCCAGCCCTCTGAGTAGCAACTTTAATGCAACCACCTCTCTAGCTGGTGGCCCCCTGGCGATTAGAGGGCAGATGGTGAGTATCGGTTTAGAGGGCCTGGACTCAAGCCTGTGTTCTGCTCATGTCTGCCTAGAGGCTTAATAACCCCTGGGGTTGATTTCACTCTTCAAATCTGAATTTTCCTCATCTGTAAATTCAGGGTAACAGAACGTATATCTGCGTTCCGGACTATTGTAAGGTGAGTGAGGGGACAAATGTGGAAATGCCCGGCAAACACACATAGTCACTCAACGTTGCTCCTTGAACCCATAAGAGGACCCTGTTTCTTAAACTAAAAGCTGGAGCACCTAAGTGCAAGTGTACACACAGGGTCAAGGAGACCGGCTTTGAAGATTGTTTCTATGACACTGTTGTGGTGGGCTTTAAAGAAAACGCGCACTGTGTGCTAGCTAAGTCGCTTCAGTTGTGTTCAACTCTGTGGAACCGCATGTACTGTAGCCCACCAGGCTCCTCTGTCCGTGGGATTCTCCAGGCAGGAGCACTGCACTGCCTTGCCATGTCCTCCCCCAGGGGATCTTCCTGACCCATGTCTCTTGCATCTCCTGCATTGACAGGTGGGTTCTTTACCACTAGCACCACCTGGCAAGCCCTGAAGGGAACATACCATACTTCAAACCTGTGGTCTTGTGTTCTTAATGGGAAGATTAAGTGTGTTTTTCAGCCTCCTCTGGGTGCCCTGATGCCTTAGCACAGCAGTTGCCAAACTTTTTGGCACCAGGGACTGGTTTTGTAGAAGACAATTTTTCCATGGACCACAGTGGGTGGGGGTGGATGGTTTCAGGACGGTTCTGATAAGGAGCGCACAACATCCATCCCTTTTATGTGCCGTTCACAGTAGGGTTCTCGCTCCAATGAGAGTCTAATGCCACCACTGATCTGCCAGGAGATAGAGTTCAGATGGCCATGTGAGCGATGAGGAGTGACTGTGTATACAGATGGAGCTTCGTTCCCTTGCCAGCCACTCACATCCTGTTATGCAGCCCAGTTCCTACCAGGCCACTGACCAGTACCAGCCTGTGGCCCTGGACTGAATAGCATGCTAGTCTATACAGACTAGGCTATGCGGTTGTTGTTGCATAGTTGCTAAATTGTGTCTGACTGTTTTGCAATGTCGTGGACTGTAACCCACCAGGCTCCTCTGTCCATGGGATTTCACAGGCAACAATACAGGGGTGGGCTGCTCTTTCTTTCTCCAAGGGAATCTTCCTGACCCAGAGATTGAACCCAGGTCTCCCTCATTGCAGATAGATTCTAAACCACCAGGGAAGCCCCAGGCTATGCAGTGGTAACAGGAAATTCCCAAATCAAGGTGATTTTATGCAACCAAAATCTATTTCTCAGCTGTACCGAATATCCAGTGCAGGTTAGTGATATTTGGGGTGAGTAGCGGGTGGGACAGGCCCCTGGTGGTCCCTCCACAACCCAGGCTCACAGAAGTTCTCTCTGACTGCTGCCTGCCCGGTTGCCAAGAAACCAGCTCCGCCTCAGCAATGCCATCCATTGTTTCTATTCACACTTCAGTGGCCCCAGCAAGCTGCCTGGTGTATTAATCTGTTGCTTTATGGCAGATTACCCCAAAGTTAGTGATTTTAAGCAAGAGTTATTATCTCAGTTTATTTCTCTGGGTCTGGAGCCCAGGAGCAGCTTTGCTCAGTCACTAAGTCGTGTCTGATTCTTTGTGACCCCATGAACTGCAGCAAGTACGCCAGGCTTCCCTGTCCTTCACCATCTCCTGGACTTTGCTCAAACCATCGAGTTGGTGATGCCATCCAACCGTCTCGTCCTCTGTCGCCCCCTTCTCCTCCCGCCCTCAGTCTGGCTGGTTCTAGCTCAGGGTCTCTCATGAGGCTGCAGTCAAGGAGGTGAGCTGGTCTCAAATCATGGGAAAGCGCTCCTGGAGGGGCTCTGCTCCCAAGCAGCCCCAGTGGCTGTTGGCAGCCCTGGGCAGGTCGACTCTGAGGCTGGCTCCCCTGGGCCTCTCTGCAGGGCTGGCCTCAGCACGGCCCACCGGGGAGCAGACAGCCCAGGACGGGTGAGAGCACGGAGACAAAGCCGCAGTCTTGAGAACCTAGCCTCGGGAGTGATGCCGTTGCTGCCTCTGCTGCGGTTTGTGTGTTAAGCAAGCCACTTGTTTCTGTCTACACTGGGGAGAAGGAATCCTCCCACGAGGGCATGAATTCCAGAGGTGGGGGTCACTGGAGGCTGTCTTAAGCACTGCCCACCAAACTGCTGCTTAGTTGCTCCAGTTGTATCTGCTTCTCTGTGATCCCATGGACTAGAGCCGGCCAGGCTCCTCTGTCCGTGGGATTCGCTAGGCAAGAATACTGGAGCAGGTTGCCAGTTCCCTCTCCAGGGACCTTCCCGACGCTTGGATCACACCCGCTATGTCTCCTGCAGCTCTCACACTGGCAGACAGATTCTTTACTACTAGCGCCGCCTGGGACCCCACCATATGTGGTCACAACTCAACCACACGCCTGCAGAAGGGCGCTGTGTTCCCGTGCAACTTAGCGAGCTGAGAAGCCACGTTTCCTTCCTCTCTGAAAACAGTGTGGGAAGCCATTCCCCTTCTTCTCATCCTGATCTATTCCCAGGATCAATAAGAACTCTCAGTCCTCCTGTTCTCCATTCATCATCTCTCGACAGTGCTAAATTTACTAATTCATCCCAAAGACATTATGTGGTTTTAAATCCAATCAAGTCACTTTGTGATTCACTCCATTAATTCCACTGATGTATTTACTTGTAACTAATGATGTTACAAATTTCCAAACTGAGTGGGAAAAAATCAAATGCAGCCTTATTTATTCTTTTAGAGCACTGGGTCTGTTCAGGAAGTGATGGAATGCTGCAGTTTTGTAGCTTTGGGTTGGTCCTTTGATCCTATTCCTAGCGAATGGAATGAAGGGGTGACCTGGTCAGAGAAACCACACAGGTGAGAGTCAGCTCTCATCTTGCCTCTATGGACGAAAAGCCCACTTCTGCCCTGTACCAAAGTCAGGACAGGACAGGAGTCTTGAAGGAAGGGGAGGAAGAGGGAACCTCCCAGAGCATGGGAAGGCTGCCTGGGATGAGAAGGCAAGTATCCAGGCAGCCAGTTTTGCCCTCATCGTATCGGCAGGGCCCCCTTGGATCCAGGCTTGTGGAATACCAGCATCCCTGAGCCAGAAAGAACCTCAGACTTCACTCTCTTCCAACTCTTGCATTTTATAGACAAGGAAACTGATTCCTAGAGAAGGGAAGTATGGGCATACTAAGTCACTTCCGTCGTGTCCAGCTCTTTGTGACCGCTGTGGACTGCAGCCCACCAGGGTCCTCTGTCCATGGGGTGCTCCAGGCAAGAACACGGCAGTGGGTTTCCATGCCCTCCTCCAGGGGGTCTTCCCCACCCAGGGATTGAAACTGGATCTCCTGCGGCTCCTGCTGTGGGAGGTGGATTCTTTACTACTTAAGCTGCCTGGGAAGGGGCGTACCCAATCTGAGAAGTGTGTCTCTAGAAAACCCAGATCCATGAGCAAGTGGGTGGGTGTTTCCACTTTAAGACCCCACCCCCTCGCTAAGGTTCCTCTTGGGAATGAAGTAGCATCTTTTCCACAGAGCCTGGAGTGGCCGAGAGGCACCCGGGTGGCTGGAGGGGGCACCGCCCATCCACTCGCGGTCCGCTGGGTAGCCGTTCCTTTGCTCAGGCTGGGGTGTCGTCCCCGCCCATTCTGCATCACACTTGTCCTCACCCTTCAGACCCAGGTGAGGCAGTGGCATCCATGGTCCTCTGCTCACTGGCAGTTTGAAGCCTCCGGTGGCTGGGATGGACAGGCGCGTTTCCATTCTGTCTGGGCATCCTGCTGATGGCTGCCACCCCCTCATGAGTAACAGTGGACTTCCGATCTGATGAGACTCTAGAGACAGATGGATGCCTGTGAGTCACCCTCTTTGTCTGCCTCCTTCCTGCAGGCTCCAGGAGGGCTGGTGCCGCTCTTTACCAGCAGAGGGCACAGGAATACAATTTATTCTGTGAGGAGCCACTCAAAACCCAGTTTGCAGTGTGTTAAGTCTCTTCATTTATGTCCAAATCTGTGACCCCATGGACTGTAGCCCGCCAGGCTCCTCTGTCCCTGGGATTCTCCAGGCAATACTGGAGCGGGTTGCCATGCCCTCCTCCAGGGATCTTCTCTGTCTAGGGATCAAACTCGCATCTCTTATGTGTCCTGCATTGGCAGCGGGTTCTTTACCATGAGCACCACCTGGGAAGCTCCCCAGATTTTAGTTTTTCCCCTCTTGTACCTGAAACTTGTCACTCTGTCTATGAGTGGATCGGTGCTGTATTTCAAGAAACAGGTCTTCAGTTTTCTCAGGATGACCCTTCCCTGTCTTCCTCACCGACTAAGACAGAGCACCTCTTTAGGGCTGTGCACCCTTCATGAATGCACAGGCCACACACACAGCCATGTGTTTCTGAAATTCCAGCAGAGAGCTGGGCAAGGGACTGGGAAAAGCAGTAGCCTGGGAATTGAGTAAGGTGGGCAAGGCCGGTCCCTGGAAGGCCCTTGTTCTGGGGCAGCTAGAAAAGAGACTGTGGCTTCCACCAGGCAATCTGGCAGCAATTGAAGAATTGTTGTTGTTCAGTCACTCAATCTTGTCCGACTCTTTGTGACCCCATGGACTGCAGCATGCCGGGCTTCCCTGTCCTTCACCATCTCCTGGAGTTTGCTCAAACTGCCATCCAACCATCTCATCCTCTGTCGTCCCCTTCTCTTCCTGCCCTCAGTCTTTCTAGCATCAGGGTCTTTTCCAGTGAGTCAACTCTTTGCATCAAATGGCCGAAGTATTGGAGTTTCAGCTTCAACATCAGTCCTTCCAGTGAACACCCAGGACTGATCTCCTTTAGGATGGACTGGTTGGATCTCCTTGCAGTCCAAGGGACTCTCCAGAGTCTTCTCCAACACCACAGTTCAAAAAAGCATCAGTTCTTCAGCACTCACCTTCTTTATGGTCCAACTCTCTCATATCTTGTACATGACTACTAGAAAAGCCACAATTTTGACCTTACAGAAAAGGCGAGACACGTGAGGGAGTCCAGTTGGAATCTGTGTGTTGATGAAGCTGGGGTATGCAGGGGAGGCAAGTGGTTGTTAGGACCAGCTGTGGAGCCGAGGTACACCCTGAGTACCTCCCCTAGGGGTACTCAAACAACGGGATTCCGCCATTGCTGCTGCCTGTCGTCTGCTTGGGAGTGTGTGTGGCTCGTTTGACCCTTCTCCTTAACAATAGACACCTCCTTGCCCAGGCTAGTGGGGAGGGAATGATGGTGCCTGCAGAAGTTCCTTTCTGGAATATGTTTGTAGAACTGAGATGAATGAAGAATAAGACATAGAAAAAAGAAGGACTTGGTAGCAGAGTGGGATACCAGCATCCCTGAGCTGGGAAGAACCTCAGACATAATTCTCTTCCAAGTCTTGCTTTTCATAGACAAGGAAACTGACGCCTAGAGAGGATAGGATGTGCCCTATCCAAGAGGTGGGCGTGTAGAAAACCCGACCACTCTTCACAGTGGAGGCTTCACAGACCAATGGCAGCCATGAATTCACTAATACTTGAAGCCATACATCGAGTGCCTTATTGGAACTACGGAGCATGCCCATGAATGCTCCTAATCTCAGCCCATTAACACCCTGACCCCTGGGCCATGGACCGATAGTGGTCCTGTTAATACCAGGCCACCCAGCAGGAGGTAAGCTCCATCTGTATTTATAGCTGTTCCCCATCACTCACTTCCCCCAGATCCATGAAAAAATCATCTTACCTGAAACCAGTGCCTGGTACCAAAAAGGCTGGAGACTGCTGCACTAACAGATGAGGTGGCCATCTCTGGCAACAATTATGAGTTGTGAGTTTGAACTTGGGGACCAGACCTCCACTCAGATCCCAGCTGGACCCCTTATGGGCTGTGTGATCCTGGGGACATTTGTCCTCATGGGTCTGTGTGTGGATGACATGAGTCAATCGCACAGAGCAGTTGACACAGTGCCTGGGGGTTAGTGAACACACAGTATAATTAGGTGTCATGAGGAAAAGAGAGTGAACTCACTTCCATAGATACTAGGAGTCAAAGCTGAGGCCAGTCTGACCGCAGTTGGGCGGCTCACTTCCCTGAAACATCTCCAGGCGTTTAACTAGAAGGCTGCCCCCTTTTGTGAACAGAGGCTTTGCTGAGATGACCTGGCTTGGCCAACACGGCCGTACAACATGGCCTCAGGCCCCCCAGAGCCCGCCTTGCCACAGCTGCACAGCGTCTGCAGCTGCCAAAAGGCAGGTTCATCTACTGGCTTCATAAAAATGTTGACGAGCAGAGACCCCCTCCAACTCTGGCTGCTGCCGCCAGATTCCTTCGTGTTGGACTCATTAGCCCAGCAGCTGGGGTTCGGAACAGTCCATGCTGCCCTCCACCCTCAGCTCCTCCCTGCCTCCAGCTTCTAATTTGGTCTGTAACGTAATGATACTCTTGGAATTCTTGAGTCCCATAGCTACAATTTTGCAAAACAGGTTAGAAAAATAGGTAAATGGACTGAAGCGAAAAAAAGAAAAACTTCCCAGAGAGCCACACTATTGCTTACACATCAGTACGGCCCCAGACTAAGTAAATATTCCCACTTCGCTTTGATCTGTTCTCACGGTCTTGGTATCCCCATGGGTGGCTTGGTTAGTTAGTTAGTTTTCAACTGGTTTAAACTTGTTGCTGGGAAGTTCTTGTTTTGAACCTACAATGGTAGCAGTCCTTGGAACTGGAGGAAAATCTCAACAAAGCCCATATGTTTACGTGACCTTCAGCAGAGGGGAAAGCAGCTGCTGAAAGCTTGTTCAACTCACCCAACGAGACCACAAAGCCCTCCCAACCTTGGATTCCGAGAGTAGGAGAGTCAGAGCAGTGAACTGTATAAGTCAGGAATCCTAACAAGCCTGCTCCACTGTGGCTCAGTGGTAAAGAATCTGCCTGCCAATGCAGGAGACGGGGGTTTGACCGCCGAGTCAGGAAGATACCCTGGAGGAGGAAATGGCAACCCATTGCAGTATTCTTGCCTGGGAAGTCCCGTGGACAGAGGAGCCTGGCAGGCTACAGTTGGTGGACTCACAAAGGAGTCAGACAACACTGAGTGACTAGACAAAAACAATAACCAGCATGCAGACACCTGTGCAAAGGCAGACCCACCGTGCCCTGGCCTCACAGTGACCCGGGTGTGGCTCATCCTGCCCTCCCTGCTCCTTCCCAGCATTTTTTTCTTGGTGCCTGAAATGACCAATGGGCAGGCAAGTGACTGGAGGGAGCTTAGCCAGGGCATCCACACAGTCTCCTGGGGATGCCAGGCGTTTGCACAGCCCAGGACCCTGATTCCATCCCCAGCCTTTTCAATATCTTTCTTCATCCACAGTTCTAGATTCATTGGCAATTTGATGCATTCTAAGTAAATGAGACAAACTGATGTTCTTCGTTGTATTCTGAGCATCCTCCGGAGAGCAGTCTTCATCAAAAGGCTGAAACTGCAGCCATGTTTAAAATCAGAACACTAATTAGAATCAGATAGAGAAATAGAATTGCACACCTTGCCCTCTACCTGGACCTAAAAGTATACCTTTGTTATACGAGCCTACCTGGGGCCGCTTTTCTTAAAAGTTAGGAATTTTTATTGCCCAAGATGTGGGTTCAATCCCTGGGTGGGGAAGATCCCCTGGAGGAGGGCATGGCAACCCACTCCTGTATCCTTGTCTGGAGAATCCCATGGACAGAGGAGCCTGGCAGGCTACAGTCCATGAGGCCGCAAAGAGTTGGACAAGACTGAAGTGACTTAGCACACACGTGTGCACACAAGCCATTTGTACCAGTCAGGGTAGGCTGAGTTATGCTGCAGTAACAAACACCCCAAAATGTCAGTGACTTGGGAATACTAAAGACTTATTTCCTGCTTGTGTTATATACCCAAATCAGGTCAGCAAGAATATTTTCTTCATTATAGCTTCTTAGGCATCATCTTTGGGAGAACTCCACATGCTTCACAATCAAGCAGGAAAAAAAGAGCATAGGAGTCCTGCACCAGCTTATATATATATTGCCACATGGAAGTGACATGTGTCTCCTCGCTCACATTTGACTGGCAAAACTCTGTGGTGCCTGGCCACACCTAACACCACAGGAAGGGAGGTGAGGTCCTCATTCTCAGAGGAGGAGACGCATGTGCAGATGTGGGGTAATGTTACCACACATGCTTTGCCAGTCCACGTAGAGAACTCCCCTTCAATGCCAGTAATGCTTGTTGTCATTGTTCAGTCGCTCAGTTGTGTCCGACTCTTTGTGACCCCATGGACTGCAGCACACCAGGCTTCCCTATCCTTAACCATCTCCCAGAGCTTGATCAAACTCATGTCCATCAAGTCGGTGATGCCATGCAACCATCTCATCCTCTGCCGTCCCCTTCTCTTCCGACCTTCAATCTTTCCCAGCATCAGGGTCTTTTCCAAGGAGTCAGCTCTTTGCATCAGGTGACCAAAGTATTAGAGCTTCAACATCAGTCTTTCCAATGGATATTCAGGGTTGATTTCCTTTAGAATTGATTGGTTGGATCTCCTTGCAATCCAAGGGACTCTCAAGAGTCTTATTCAGCACCACAGTTCAAAAGCATCAATTCTTCGGTGCTCAGCCTTTATGGTCCAACTCTCATATCTGTACATGACTACTGGAAAAAACCACAGTTTTGACTATATGGACCTTTGTTGACAAAGTGTTATCTCTGCTTTTTAGTATGCAATCTAGGTTTGTCATAGCTTTTCTTTCAATAATGCTGAGTTGTGACAATTGCCAGGCGAGAGGGGGTGATAGTCAGCTTCAATGGCCAGGAGGCCTCTTAAAAATACTATTCATTGTTGAGATAGGTAGAGTAAGGACATGCCTCAGAAAAAGGAAATTGGATCATTGGCAGTGATGTGAGTGGACCTAGAGTCTGTCATACAGGGTGAAATAAGTCAGAAAGAGAAAAATATCACATATTAATGTATATCCATAAAATCTAGAAAACAGACCCAGGTGAACCTATTTTCAGGGCAGGAATAGAGACAGACCTGTAGAGAACATCCGTGTGGACGTGGAGTGGGGGGAAGGGGAGGGTGGGACAGACTGAGAGACTGGCATTGATTTGTACACACTATTATGTGTAAAACAGATCTATAGTGGGAATCTGCTTTAAGCACAGGGAGCCCCAGCTCGATGCTCTGTGATGACCGAGAGGGGTTGGCAGGGATAGAGGGGTGGGAGGGAGCGGATGCATGTACACATGTGGCTGATCTACTTCATGGTACAGCAGAAACTAACACATCATTGTAAAGCAACTATGCGTGTGTGCTAAGTCCCTTCAGTCTGGTCTGACTTATTGTGATCCCACGGACTGTAGCCCTCCAGGCTCCTCTAGAGGTCCATGAGATCCTCCAGGCAAGACTACTGGAGTGGGTCGCCATGCCCTCCTCCAGGGGATCTTCCCAACCCAGGGGTCGAACCCGAGTCTCTCATGTCTGCTGCACTGGCAGGCCGGCTCTTCACCACTAGCGCCACCTGGCAGGCCCATAAAGCAACTTGGCTTCAATTTTTACAAATTTGAAAAAGAAAAGATGTGTCTCAGGCTGATGTCAAGCATTCACTGTCTCCGCAAGAGCCCCCAGAACCGGGCTGAAGCTCTGCTCATGAGGCCGGCCGGTCCTGAGGGCAGCCCGCTCCAAGGCTGAGTGGTTTCTTCTCAGCCTGTTATTTCTCTCCCTGCCACCATCCACTGGATAATTGAAACAGAAGGGGGGAAAAAATCAATACTTCCCAGAATAGTCAGCCGTGATTTTCCTAGTTCTTCAGATCTCTGCCTTCTGCAGACCC
>SJYV01044791.1:332994-377009 GCA_006410875.1 Neotragus pygmaeus | reverse complement strand
CCAGGCTTCCCTATCCTTAACCATCTCCCAGAGCTTGATCAAACTCATGTCCATCAAGTCGGTGATGCCATGCAACCATCTCATCCTCTGCCGTCCCCTTCTCTTCCGACCTTCAATCTTTCCCAGCATCAGGGTCTTTTCCAAGGAGTCAGCTCTTTGCATCAGGTGACCAAAGTATTAGAGCTTCAACATCAGTCTTTCCAATGGATATTCAGGGTTGATTTCCTTTAGAATTGATTGGTTGGATCTCCTTGCAATCCAAGGGACTCTCAAGAGTCTTATTCAGCACCACAGTTCAAAAGCATCAATTCTTCGGTGCTCAGCCTTTATGGTCCAACTCTCATATCTGTACATGACTACTGGAAAAAACCACAGTTTTGACTATATGGACCTTTGTTGACAAAGTGTTATCTCTGCTTTTTAGTATGCAATCTAGGTTTGTCATAGCTTTTCTTTCAATAATGCTGAGTTGTGACAATTGCCAGGCGAGAGGGGGTGATAGTCAGCTTCAATGGCCAGGAGGCCTCTTAAAAATACTATTCATTGTTGAGATAGGTAGAGTAAGGACATGCCTCAGAAAAAGGAAATTGGATCATTGGCAGTGATGTGAGTGGACCTAGAGTCTGTCATACAGGGTGAAATAAGTCAGAAAGAGAAAAATATCACATATTAATGTATATCCATAAAATCTAGAAAACAGACCCAGGTGAACCTATTTTCAGGGCAGGAATAGAGACAGACCTGTAGAGAACATCCGTGTGGACGTGGAGTGGGGGGAAGGGGAGGGTGGGACAGACTGAGAGACTGGCATTGATTTGTACACACTATTATGTGTAAAACAGATCTATAGTGGGAATCTGCTTTAAGCACAGGGAGCCCCAGCTCGATGCTCTGTGATGACCGAGAGGGGTTGGCAGGGATAGAGGGGTGGGAGGGAGCGGATGCATGTACACATGTGGCTGATCTACTTCATGGTACAGCAGAAACTAACACATCATTGTAAAGCAACTATGCGTGTGTGCTAAGTCCCTTCAGTCTGGTCTGACTTATTGTGATCCCACGGACTGTAGCCCTCCAGGCTCCTCTAGAGGTCCATGAGATCCTCCAGGCAAGACTACTGGAGTGGGTCGCCATGCCCTCCTCCAGGGGATCTTCCCAACCCAGGGGTCGAACCCGAGTCTCTCATGTCTGCTGCACTGGCAGGCCGGCTCTTCACCACTAGCGCCACCTGGCAGGCCCATAAAGCAACTTGGCTTCAATTTTTACAAATTTGAAAAAGAAAAGATGTGTCTCAGGCTGATGTCAAGCATTCACTGTCTCCGCAAGAGCCCCCAGAACCGGGCTGAAGCTCTGCTCATGAGGCCGGCCGGTCCTGAGGGCAGCCCGCTCCAAGGCTGAGTGGTTTCTTCTCAGCCTGTTATTTCTCTCCCTGCCACCATCCACTGGATAATTGAAACAGAAGGGGGGAAAAAATCAATACTTCCCAGAATAGTCAGCCGTGATTTTCCTAGTTCTTCAGATCTCTGCCTTCTGCAGACCCACCCCACTCGCCCCTTTGAAAGCGGCCAGTGTGCGCTGATGCTGCCACAGATGGGTACTAGCCCTGTCTCAGGAGCTGCGAGCACACCCTGGCTTTCTGCCTGCAGACACAAGCCCGCAGGGAGCGAGTCGCCTCACTTTCACACAAATACCCGCCTCCCCCAGGGCTGCCCCTCTCCCAGGAGTCTTTTCTCACCGTATAGCCGTCACTAACAGTGACTAGCAGTCACTAACTTCCTATCTAAAATATGACTGTCCACGTGCTTCGGATTTCCTTCTCCCAAACAGCTGCCAGGCTTTCTCTCCCCCTGCTGGCTCACATCTGGCAGCTTTATGGGGCCCAGAGGCAGAGGAGGGAGATACTGTATTTCCCCTTTCCCGTCTTTTGTCTCCATTCAGTGCTTGGCAGCAGGTGAAGGAAAACAGTCAGGGATCGGTGCCAACAGTCTTGCTCAGCTCCAAGGTGGTGTGACTTCCTTTTCTCTTCTCCTGTTTGCATAAACATGCTTTCAACATCACCCTGTTTTTCTACACTGTACTCCTTAAAAAAAAAAAACTGTACCTTTTGTTGAACTAGATGGGTTTGAAGACCAAACATTTTCACACCCCAATAGCAATGGAGACTGACACTGGTACATTAGACTCCTGCTTGTTAATAGCCATCAGAAGACATATAATTGTGCACTGCTGTTGTTTAGCCCCTAGGTTCTGTCCAGCTCCTTGTGACCCCGCGGACTGTAGCCCACCAGGCTCCTCTGGCCGTGAGACTTCCAGGCAAGAATACTGGAGAGGGTTGTCATTTCCTTTGCCAGGGGATCTTCCCCACCCAAGGATCAAACCCATGTCTCTTGGATTGGCAGATGGATTATTTACCACTGAGCCTCCAGGGAAGCCCTAATTGTGCATTAGTCCCATGCAAAATTTCTCCATACAGGAATTTATCTAAAAAATACTGTTGATATCCAGTGACTGAGCTACTAGGAAGCTCTCCTCAGAAGTATTGATATTAATAAAAAGATTAAAAAATACCTCAGTATACAAGACTTAAGAAACTAGCTAAAAATTTATGTAATCCCTAAAATGGAATATTACGTAGCATTAATAAAATGTATGGTGAGAGATCTTTACAATGCATTGTTAAGAGAAAAAAATCTATACCTTAAAATTCCCATGGACATAAAATGTCCCTGAAAGTTCGAGATTAAGCGCTCCAATAGGTAAGAGCCTACTGTCTGTCAGGAGATGCTGGTTCATCACCTCTCAGCCTGGGAGCCACTGTCCTTGGCTATCTGTTGTCTTTATTTTGCAAATGATGAACCTAAGAGTCAGGGAGGGCGAGTAACTTTCCCAGCATCATATGCTAGTAAGTAACAAGAGTGGGACTTAGTATCACATGCTAGTAGGTAGAAATAGTGAGATTCAGCCCCAAGCCCACCTGAAGTGTGCGCTCTCCCCTCTCCAGCGTGTACCTGCACAGAAGCATCTGGTCCATTCAAGTGCCCTGGCTATTGCTGCTTGGTCGATGTCAAGGCCTCCAGGTTAGAGACCCCCAGTGTTTTCCAAAGGCCAAGTTGCCACACATCAGAAGAGCTGGTCGTCTTACCCACTGCCCAGAGCAGAGGAATTACCCATTAAGAACCCTCTAGAGAGCCCAAAACAAAGGCCTGCCAGTCAAGAGGGAGAGAGCAGAGCCCTCGGCATCTGGATGCCTATGTTCTGGTCTTCAGCTCTGTGGATGTAGGCAAGGCACTCAGCCATTCCTGTTCCTTTTTTTAATATAACTTTATTTGGTTTTGGCTCTGCTGGATCTTCGTTGCTGCACATGCTTTTGCTCTAGTTGCAGCTAGTGGGGCTACTCTCCGTTTGCGGTGCATGGACTTCTCATTGCAGGGCTTCTCTTGTGAAACATGGGCTCGAAGGCACGTGGGCTTCAGCAGCTGTGTTTCCCAGTCTCTAGAGTACGAGCTCAGTGGTTCTGGCACACAGGCTTCGTTGCTTCGTGGCACGTGGGAGCTTACCAGACCAGAGATCAAATTTGTCTCCTGCACTGGCAGGGAGATTTTTTTTACCTTGGAGCCATCAAGGAAGCCAACACCCAGCCTTTCTAAGCCTTGATTTCTCCATCTGTATGAAACAGGGACAATAAGAAAGAAAAGGCTCTACCTCGTAGGGTTGTGGGGAGGGTTGATTAGAACAGTTAAAGAGTCCACTCCACATAGTTCCCAGTGCAGAGTGAGCCCTTGGCAGATGACGGCTGTCGTTTCAATCACTGATGACTGAAGAGTCTTCAGGAAGAGCACTTGAGACATGGGGGAGTGCCCATCCGGTGACTGTGGTCATTTCTCTTCCCAAGCCCGTCCATCCATCTGTCCAGGCCTGCATCCTCATTAGTTCTTAGCTCATTTGCTGTGTCCCAGATCGCTGAGATGAATTTCCTTCTGTGCTCCAGGGGTGTGAGATCATCATCAAAGAGAAATCTCTAAGCAGCTCACGTGGAGTGCCCTGCTCTGCAAGCGAGATGTGGAAAGAGGGAAAAACATCTACCAAAGGGGCAACAGAAATGTGCATCTTCTTGACTTCAGCTGGAAAGTCAAACCAGTCATAGTACTAGACAGCCACACCACTCACATGGAGCCTCAAAGCCTAGACACTGGCTACGGAGCTTTCAGTAGAGGACTGGCCCCTGGCCACAGGCCATCACGGAAGTTTGAATTAACTCATCCTCATTAGCTTCCCTGGTGGCTCAGACGGTTAAGAATCCGCTTGCAATGCAGGAGATCTGGGTTCGATCCCTCGGTTCGGAAGATCCCCTGGAGAAGGGCATGGCTACCCACTCCAGTATTCTTGCAGGAAGAATTAGTCCATGGGGTCGCTAAGAGTCTGACATGACTAAGCAACTGACACACACACACACACACAGCTTAGGAAAAGAACCCTCACCATGAATATTAAGCTTACATCAATTAAGTACTTAAGCACGCGCCAGACACTGTTCTGAGCACTTTGTGTCTGGTGCGGCTCATTTGATCTTCCGAACGCGATCAGGGTAAGTACCGTCATAATAATCAGCATTCTACAGATCACTCGGCTGAGGCATGGACGGTTCAGATCGCTAGCCTGAGGTCGCACTGCAAGAAGTGGCCAGGGTTTCTTTCCAGGTATCCTGGCTCTTGGTTTCCATTCTGCACCGCCCTATATGATCTGTGAACCAATTTAAGGCTGGGAGAGTGGGGTGTGGAAGGGGATCTCAGGGTAGCAGCTTTGTGGGGGTGAGTGTGAACGTACATAGTAAAAATACACCCTTGAACGATTAATGTTTCTGTCTCCCTGTGCTTTTGTTAGCAGACCTTGGCAGCTCTGCCAAGTCAGTCAATGCCAGCCTAAATTCAGGGGGTGTCTGGCTTCTCACTGTTTTTGTTTAGACAGATATAAGCACGAAGTAGACAAGAAAATTAAGGAGGGAATGCGATCAGCCTTCAGCCTGGGGAAAACCAGAAGCACAGCTAGGAGGCCACAGGCTGCTTGGCCCATTGTCCACTCTTCCCCACCCCCGGCCATGTCCTGAGCCCCCGGCCTGTCTGTACAGCTGATTGCAAGACTCAGCCAAGTGCCCGGCCCTGCCGGGTGCTCTCCTGTTAACCACGCTGTTTCTGGTTGTTGCAGGTAACCTGGACATCACCCCAGACGACCCCCGCTGGATCGGAGCCTGGTGGGGTGGCTTTCTGCTCTGCGGTGCCTTACTCTTCTTCTCTTCCGTCTTGATGTTCGGGTTTCCACAGTCTCTGCCCCCGCACTCAGACTCTGCCCTGGAGAGCGAGCAGGCCATGCTCCCCGAAAGAGAATACGAGAGACCCAAACCCAGCAATGGGGTCCTGAGACACCCCCTGGAGCCAGACAGCAGCGCCTCCTGCTTCCAGCAGCTGAGAGGTAAGGACACCTCCGTCTCGAGGGACGCTCAGGACCGGATGCTGGGGGA
Organism: Neotragus pygmaeus; assembly: GCA_006410875.1. Lineage (NCBI taxonomy): Eukaryota > Metazoa > Chordata > Mammalia > Artiodactyla > Bovidae > Neotragus > Neotragus pygmaeus. Next base: position 371,494 of record SJYV01044791.1, on the reverse strand, counting down.
CTTGAAATAGAATCCCTTTGGTTTTACATGATCTGCCGTCCCTGGTCCTGTGCTTAACTGACCCCTGAGAAGTAAATGCGCTTTATAAAGCAAAAACAAAGGGGCTACCATTTATTGAAAGGGCAGCAGACGGGATCCTCCCAGCTCAGAGCCCAGTGGCTAACATTGCAGCTGGTGTAGGACAAATAGAAGTATCCGTAGAAGGAAGAAAGTGGGGAGGGAAGGAGGGAGCCGGATGTTTCACGTCCCACCGTGCCCCGCTTTGAACTCTTCCAGGCCACTTGCAAGCACATGAAAGCAGGAAAAGGCTTTGAAGCTGGTTCTCTCTGCCTGATGCAGGTGCTCTTGAAAAGCCACATCCAGAGTGCATTTCCTTAGATTCTCTCTGGCCCTCCAGCCCCTCCATTAGAGAGGAGAGCCATGTTCCTCTGGAAGGAAATATTAACTCAAGTCTTGATAACGAAGTCCCACTTCAGAGCGCGGCAAAATGCTCACTGTTGTATTTAGTGGGAAAATAAGTGCATCTTTTTTTCACAAAAGAGACACAAACAGTGATGCAGAATGAAAATGAGGAGTGCCCCCCACATACCCCCTGGTGCTTTCTATATTTGGCTCAGCCTCTAGAGGTGAGGGTGATAACGGGCAGCCTCAACGCTGCCCCCTCCCCACTTGAGAGAGATGTGCTGCTGCTGCTGCTAAATCGCTTCAGTCGTGTCCGACTCTGTGTGACCCCACAGACGGCAGCCCACTGGGCTCCGCCATCCCTGAGATTCTCCAGGCAAGAACACTGGAGTGGGTTGCCATTTCCTTCTCCAATGNCTGCTGCTGCTGCTAAATCGCTTCAGTCGTGTCCGACTCTGTGTGACCCCACAGACGGCAGCCCACTGGGCTCCGCCATCCCTGAGATTCTCCAGGCAAGAACACTGGAGTGGGTTGCCATTTCCTTCTCCAATGCATGAAAGTGATGTGCAGTGCTCCCTAATTCAAGGACGCCTTCTTGCTGGGTGTCCTGAAGAACGTGCTGGATTTGGGAAGCAGGCAGGAGCAAGGCTGGGGCGTTCCTTCTTGGTGAGGCTGGGGTGGGAAAGAGGCAGACAGTGACTTCTTTGCAGGAATCAGGCACGTGGCCTGGCCCACCGTCAGCAGCTGCCGCCTTGGGCTCGCAGTGCTTGCTTTAGAGGTCTGGTGAGCGACTCTACTGAGCTCTAATGAGGGGCACTGTCTCTGGAGATGCTTGAAAACGGCTGCAAGAACCTCAGGTGACCTTGAGCTCGGATCCCCGTCCCACCCTTCACCGGCCCTGTGGTTATTACCCTGTCCACGCTTCATCTCCACGAGTGTGGAGTTGTAACACGGTTCCTGGGTGACAGCTTGGTCTTGAGAATTCAGGCCCTGCCTGTGGAGACTGTCTGTGAATACCACCTGGTAGCCAGGGAGGGATTCAAGGAACTGTGCTAATTCCCAGAAGATGCTAATTTAAGAACCTAATGTCCTATGTGACTCCATGTTCTGTGATGGCTTCTACCAAAGTCATAATGTGGAATTGTCTGTGGACGATCTTAAAATACATCTCTCTAAGTATCAGAGTTCACTGTTAGATGAGAAAGTGAGCGTTGGTTGCTCAGTTGTGTCTGACACTTTGCGACCCTATGGACTGTAGCCTGCCAGGCTCCTCCATCCATGGAATTCTCCAGGCATGAATACTGGAATGGACTGCCATTTCCTTCTCTAGGGGATCTTCCTGACCCAGGGATAGAACCTGAATCTCTCTCGCATTACAGGCAAATCCTTTATATCTGAGCCATCAACTGTAAGTCTTTTTTTTTTTAGATGAGAAGGCCACCTGCTTTGTATTTTCTGAGGTTGTCTGTGCTTTATAAAATAAGACTCCCCAAACAGGTCCCCTTCAGGAGCCCGCAGGTGGCTGGAGGGTGATGCTTGCTGCCCCTCTGATAGCGCAGCTGGCCACAGCGTCCCAGGAACCAGATTCACAGCAACAGCTGAGGCTGGCATGAGATTGGGCCTTGCAGACACTCAGACCTATGTGGTGGCAGCCTTTTCAGGTATTAGGTTGGCAGTACAGTTTCTTTGGATTTTCCTGTAACATCTTAACAGCAAAACCTGAACAAACCTTTTGACCAACCCAGTATTTCTTCAACCCAGGATGGCTTGCTTTCCTGAGGCTCTCGTGGTAAGACCTATACCTGTAATCTCTTGCCTTTCATCTCTGGGAATACACAGATTAAAAAAAAAAAAAGATACAATTGTGCCATCCAAGAACTCACTATCCAGTGTAGGGACAGGCCAGGAAGCCAGCAAGGTGGCCTAAGATGGCAACAACAACAGCGCCAGGCAGCCCTGCATTATGGAAATACAACAGACAGGCAAGGAAGGCAGGGCTCAGGTCGTCCCAGACAGAGCTGAGCCACATCTGGAGGATGTCACAGCTTCAGAACTCTCAGGCTCTGATCCAGCCTCTGGTTAGCCCATTTGTTAGTTCAGTCACCATTTTCTGAGACTCTGCCAAGCTCCAGGGACACAGCAGTGGGTGAAGAATCTGCCTGCAGTGCCAGAGACCCAGGTTCAATCCCTAGATCTGGAAGATCCCCTGGAGAAGGAAATGGCAACCCACTCCAGTCTTCTTGCCTGGAGAATCCCGTGGACAGAGGAGCCTGGGGGACTTCAGTCCACAGGGTCATAAGAGTCGGACACGACTTAGCAACTAAGTCACCAGCAGCAGGGACACAGCAGTGAGCAAGGAAGCATACATGCTGGAACTTATATGGTAGCAGGGGAGGCCTGCAGTGGGCGAAGCTGAGACAGTGGCAGGGTGAGTGGTGGGTGTGCTGTGGCTGGCCTGGCAGGTACACAGATGGGCAGAAAGGGCGGAGGCTCCTAGACCAGAGCCTCCACGGTTACAGCCCGCGTATGTGTGGGCTCCCCTCCGATAATTAATGGTTCTTAATTTAGAATTAGTGACTCCCAGTGGCATCAGATCCATTAATGGACCTAAAGGATGTCCCAGCGGGAAAGGAAGGCAGTGCATCTAGAAGAATCCCCAGGAGCCAGAGTCCAGTGGAGTGAGCTATTATGGGAATCAACAAATTTTACACTTGCCAGCTCATGAAGAGGGGTGATTTAGAGCCTTCATTTTTTTCCACCTGAGACAAAGTGTTTCCACCACATGCACATTTCCACCAAAAGAACAACATGAAGCTGCCAGGCACTCCCAAGCTCTTCAATCTGATTTGCAGCCTGGAAAGCCCAACTGGTCTGCATACAGCATGCAGCATGCTTCCGAGTATATATATGCTGAGCATTGTCACACATGTTAGAGAAGGTGTCCTTTTCATTATAGGGGACTGGAATGCAAAAGTAGGAAGTCAAGAAACGCCTGGAGTAACAGACAAATTTGGCCTTGGAATACGGAATGAAGCAGGGCAAAGACTAATAGAGTTTTGCCAAGAAAATGCACTAGTCATAGCAAACACCCTCTTCCAACAACACAAGAGAAGACTCTACACATGGACATCATCAGATGGTCAACACTGAAATCAGATTGATTCTATTCTTTGCAGCCAAAGATGGAGAAGCTCTATACAGTCAACAAAAACAAGACCAGGAGCTGACTGTAGCTCAGATCATGAACTCCTTATTGCCAAATTGAAGAAATAAGGGAAAACCACTAGACCATTCAGGTATGACCTAAATCAAATCCCTTATGATTATACAGTGGAAGTGAGAAATAGATTTAAGGGACTAGGTCTGATAGATAGAGTGCCTGATGAACTATGGACAGAGGTTCGTGACANCTCCGGGAGTTGGTAATGGACCGGAAGGCCTGGCATGCTGCGATTCATGGGTTCGCAAAGAGTCAGACACGACTGAGCAACTGAACTGACATAGATCTATAGGTTGCAGTTTCTCATTCATTTCATTTGAGCTTGCTGTTGTTCAGTCACTAAGTTGTGTCTGAGTTTTTGTGACCCTATGGACTGCAGCACTCCAGGCTTCCCTGTCCTTCCCTATCTTCCAGAGTTTATTCATACTCATATCCGTTGAGTCGATGATGCCATCCAACCATCTCATCCTCTGTCATTCCCTTCTCCTCCTGCCCTCAATCTTTCCCAGCATCAGGGCCTTTTCCAGTGAGTCAACACTTCACATCAGGTGGCCAAAGAATTGGAACTTTAGCATCAGTCCTTCCAATGAATATTCAGGACTGATTTCTTTAGGATTGACTGGTTTGATCTCCTTGCTGTCCAAGGGACTCTCAAGTCTTCTCCAGCACCACAGTTCAAGAGCATCAGTTCTTCAGCGCTCAGCCTTCTTTATGGTCCAGCTCTCACATCTGTACATGACTACTACTAAAGGGTTTCTAGTCCAGCCATCAACCTGTATCTCCTGCCAAGCTCTCTATATAGCAAAGGTCCCTGAGAAGAGCTGGCATAAGAATAGCCACACCATCCCCCTCCCCGCTGGGACTGAAACGCAGCCTCTTCTGCTCTGAGAGGGCCATAGGGCTCCTCACCTGGGTCTGAACCCAGCTCAGCCACATCCTAATCATGCAGCCTTAGCCATCCCTTTCAACTCCCCTTGGTTTTGCCATGTGGTGTCTGGTGTAACTTTACAGACGCTGCATAAGGTCAATATTAGGACTTAGCTCTGTTTATAGGTTAACAGCAGTGGTCCCCAACCTTTTTGGAACCAGGTACAGGTTTCATTGAAGACACCAGTTTTCCAGTGACTCAAGCACATTGCATTTATTGTGCACTTTACTTCTATTATTGTTACATCTACTCCACCTCAGGTCATCAGGTCCCCAGAGGCTGGGGACCCTGGTAGGACATAGAGCTCCTGTTCGTAGACAGAGGACTTCAAACCTGTGATCCCTTTCTAGTGCTCTCTCCCCTCAAAGCAGGCTTTGAAGGTCTGTTTCTACAAAGTTGGCCACCGGTTGGGTTTTGTTATGAGCAGGTGAGAGATGGAAAGCTCAGAATCTTTTCCAGAACTGTGTAGAGAAGCCGTCACTCCTTCCACAGCCCAGAAGTCCCTGTCTGGTGGTGACTGTCACATAACCAGTTCACAAAGCAGGCAGCTGGTGAACAAATGCTTGGGCTCATAAAACTCTAGCATCTCCCCCAAGTGGGAGCCTACATATCCAAGACACGTTTTTGCCTCTCAGCTGTGCTATCAAATAACTTTTCCTTCCTGGCTCTAAGGCCCCTCATCTCTCATCTTGTTCTTCAGCACATTTTGCTGGGTCACCTTTCAGGAGCTCCCACATCCCTCCCTTGTGCTGTGTCCACTCCTCCCCCGGTCCAGGCTTCCCTGTCCTTCACCATCTCCTGGAGTTTGCTCAAACTCATGTCCATCGAGTCGGTGATGCCATCCAACTATCTCATCCTCTGTTGTCCCCTTCTCCTCCCACCCTCAGTCTTTCCCAGCATCAGGGTCTTTGCCAGTGAGTCAGCTCTTCCCATCAGGTGGCCAAAGGACTGGAGCTTCAGCTTCAGCATCAGTCCTTCCAATGAATATTCAAGACCGATTTCCTTTAGGATGGACTGGTTGGATCTCCTTGCAGTCCAAGGGACTCTCAAGAGTCTCCTCCAACACCACAGTTCAAAAGCATCAATTCTTTGCCACTCAGCCTTCTTTATGGTCCAACTCTCACATCCATTCATAACTACTGAAAAAAACACATCTTTGACTATATATACCTTTGTCAGCAAAGTGACGTTTCTGCTTTTTAATATGCTATCTCAGTTTGTCATAGCTTTTCTTCCAAGGAGCAAGCTTAATTTCATGGCTGCAGTCATCGTCCAGTGATTTTGGAGCCCAAGAAAATAGTCTGTCACTATTTTCATTGTTTCCCCATCTATTTGCCATGAAGTGATGGGACTTAATGCCGTAACCTTAGTTTTTTGAATATTGAGTTTTAAGCCAACTTTTCCGCTCTCTTTCACTTTCATCAAGAGGCTTCTTAGTTCCTCTTCACTTTCTGCCATAAGGGTGGTGTCATCTGCATATCTGAGGTTATTGATATTTCTCCCGGCAATCTTGATTCCAGCTTGAGCTTCATTCAGTCCAGTATTTCTCATGATGTATTCTGCATATAATTTAAATAAGCAGGGTAACAATATGCAGCCTTCATCCACTGCTTTCCCAATTTTGAACCAGTCTTTTGTTCCATGTCTGGTTCTAACTATCACTTCTTTACCTGCATACAGGTTTCTCAGGAGACAGGTAAGGTGGTCTGGTATTCATTCCCATTTCCTTAAGAATTTTCCACAGTTTGTTGTGATCCACACAAAGGCTTTAGCATAGTCAATGAAGCAGAAGTAGATGTTTCTCTAGAATTCCGTTGCTTTTCTTATGATTCAGCAGATGTTGGCAGTTTCATCTCTGGTCCCTCTGCCTTTTCTAAATTCAGCTTGAACATCTGGAAGTTCTTGGTTCACATACTGCTGAATCCTAGCTTGAAGGATTTTGAACATCACTTGGCTAGCATATGAAATGAGCGCAATTGTGCAGTAATTTGAACGTTCTTTGGCATTGCCTTTCTTTGAGATTGGAATGAAAACTGGCCTTTTCCAGTCCTATGGGCATTGCTGAGTTTTCCAAATTTGCTGGCATATTGAGTGCAGCACTTTCACAGCATCATCTTTTAGGATTTGAAATAGCTCAACTGGAATTCCATCACCTCCACTAGCTTTGTTCCTAATAATGTTCCTAAGGCCCACTTGACTTCATACTCCAGTTCTTCTTGCCACCTCTTCTTAATATATTCTGCTTCTGTTAGGTCCATACCATTTCTGTCCTTTATTCAGACCATCTTTGCATGAAATATTCCCTTGTTATCTCTAATATTCTTGACGAGATGTCTAGTCTTTCCCATCCTATTGTTTGCCTCTATTTCTTTGCCTTGTTCACTTAGGAAAGCTTTCTTATCTCTCTTTGCTATTCTTTGAAACTCTTCATTCAGATGGGTGTATCTTTTTCTCCTTTGCTTTTCACTTCTCATCTTAGCAGTTTGCCTGACATGTTAATAGGATAGGGGTTGAATTAATGAATGAGTAAATAAAGGAACACTTTCTTGCCAGTGTGCATGTGCATACACGCTCACACACACATACACACAGTAGCAGTTAGTGTTTGCTTTCCATACACTATCCTTTAATCCTCCCAGCCCCATGAGAGTCCCTCACAGCCTCAAGTGATACACTGATACCACTTAATAGACAAGGAGATTAAAACCTGCAGCTAGAAAGGAAAGGCTGTGGGAGCCATGGGAGGGCCTCAGTGCCTATCTTCTCTTTAAAAAAATTTTTATTGATCGTATATTTATTTACTTGAATGCCTCGGGTATTAGTTGTGGTATGTGGAATCTTCTGTTGTGGCGTGTAAACTCACTAATTGTGGTCTGCAGGCTTAGTTGATCCAATGGATGCAAGATCTTAGTTCTCCAACCAGGGATCGAACCTACATCCCCTGCATTGCAAGGAAGATTCTTAACCACTGGACCACCAGGGAAGTCTGACTTCTTGACCACGATATTGTGTTGCTCCTTTGGACAATGCACAGGCCCTCTGTTAAAGGAAAAGTGGCATCAGTGGGTCCTAAGTGACTTTTCAACAGCGTGTACTAAAACTGTGGCTCAGTCATGAAGTGAAAGTCGATCAGTCATGTCTGACTCCGTGACTCCATAGACAATACAGTCTATGGAATTCTCCAGGCCAGAGTTCTGGAACAGGTAGCTGTTCCCTTCTCCAGGGGATCTCCCCAACCCAGGGATCGAACCCAGGTCTCCCACATTGCAGGCGGATTCTTTACCGTCTGAGCCACCAGGGAAGCCCTTGTCTACTTGCTCCCTCTCCAAAAGAGAAACTTCAGAGCCCAACTCTAGAGGACCTTCATTTTTAGGGGAGTGAAATCTGCCCGGGTTGATACCTTCCCCAACCTTCTCCTCACCATACCCCTAATGCCATCCATCACCAGGTTCTGTTGACTTTAGCACCTAAATATCTCTCAGACATCCTGCACGTGGTCTCTCATGCTCCAGTCTGACCTGACCCCTCCAAGCTGTCATCCACCCTAGGATGTGTTCACAAAGTGGCTAATTCCAGTAGACAGAGGCTGAGCCCTTGACATGGCCACCAGCCCCATGAGGCTCTGCCCTCCAGGCTCTCCCCACACCTGCCGCCTTATTCCCGCCACATCAGCCTCACCTCTCCAGCCTCCTTTTGGTCTTCTGTATTCCCAGGAGCCCTTCCTCCCAGAACTTTGCACTTGCTGTTCCCATTTCGGGGATTCTTATCCCATCTTCAGATGTCAGCTCACACATCACTTCCCCAAGGACATTTTCCTGACATCCCTAGGGCACCCCCTCGACGGCATGTTGCTCTCTGTGTCATGATCAGTGTGTGACCTTTGTAGGAGTTATCACCACCCTCAGAAGCTCTGTGAGGCAGGGACCATATCTCTTTGCCCATGCCCTTGTATTCAGTTGGCCAAAAAGTTCATTCAGGTTTTGCCATCAGTTGTTACAAAAACCCTGACAGACTTTTTGGCCGACCCAGTATGTGGCTGGTGCTCAGTATACCCATCTGATAAACGATGGGTTACATGGATGGGAAAGGCTCTGATGCTGGGAAAGATTGAAGGCAGAAGGAGAAAAGGGAGATAGCAGATGAGATGGTTGGATGACATCTCTGATTCAATGGACGTGAACTTGGGCAAACTCCAGGAGATGGTGAGGGACAGGGAGGGCTGGCGTGCTGCAGTCCACGGGGTGGCAAAGAGCCAGACACGCCTGAGTGACTGAACAACAGCACGTGGAGGGCTGGACAGGCACTGCCCAGCTCAGCACGGTTTGCTGCTTTTCCTAAAGCCATCGTCACCCACAGTCCCTCCCAGGGTTTTGGCCTGTGTTTGACGCACTCACAGACACTGGCTGGTGGAGCTGTAGGGTAAGGGAGTTAAGAGAAGGCGAGGTTTGGGAAAAGAAGGAGACTGGCACTTTCCAGGAACAGATCCCCTTTAATGAGGCGAGAAGGGGCAGCAGTCAGATTAGCGAAAAGAATAAGGATATATAGGCCTGTATGTGGAAAGCTGCTGTCTTAAGAGGGTCTGTGCTTCTCCAAGGTTCTTCTGAGTAGTTACCTTTTAAACAGCTGGGGCAAGGAACTCCGCCTGGGAGCTGGGCATAATCAACCTTAATGTTCACTTTTTCTTCAGGTGAAAGAGTTCTTTCTTTTGCATAGAATGGTGGGGAGTACCCAGAGGGGAGTTTTAACTCCAGGCTCTTTTGAACCGTGTAACTTTCCTTCAGGAGCCGGAGCTCCACCTGGGCTGAGTGTCACGGCTGGCTCCTGGGTGGCTTTCCTGTGTGTGGAGGAGAGTCTGCTCCTGACACTGAATCAGAGTCTGCCGGCCCAGTGGCTCCGCTGACCTGCCTTGGGCCTTTGGGTCATGTCTTGACTTGCCTATCTTCCTGGCGGGTGTCTTGCTGTTTGGGCAGAGTGCATCGTCACCAACCCCCACCTCTGCACTTCCCACTCTTCCGTGGGGGGTCGTTAGCCCACCCTGGGACCTGGTTCATGCCTCCAGCGTCGGTTTCTCTGTCAAGCCGCCTCCACCATTTGCGAGCCAGCGGTCGGTTTCTGCCACATTTTTCCTAATTAGAGGCCTGTGCCTTTCAGCGGAATGTTATTACAAGGAGCCTGGTGATCTGCGAGTCCTCGTTCTGCAGGCTGAACGGCTGAGTGTGTTTGATCATGCGATTTGTCTTCCAAGCTATGCTCCCCCATCGTGCGAATTTCCCGTTAGAGTCTTCTTTCTTGATTCCATGGTCCGGGAAACCGTCTGCCGTCGCAACCTCTTGGCACCCTGTGCCAGGCTGTGGGTCCGATGCAGCCGTGCCACAGGAGTTGTGTTGACAGGTCCCCAGGGGACGGGTCAGTGGCGTCGCTGTGTTTGTATCGTCTTTGATGGAGGACACACTGGGGGTTACGTCTGTTATTCAGCCACAGCTCCCCATCTCAATTTATTTCAACAAAGTGCCTAAAATGAGCATAGGTGAGGGCACCTGGCACCATGCCTGGTTCACTGTGGATGCCCCTCGTGCTTTTGGAAAGAAGGGAGGGAGGGATGGAGGGAGGGAGGGAATAACTAGAAGACAGCATTTCCCAGCGGGGGCTCCTTGGAACACGAATCCTCTGCGATGCCCAAAGAAGTACAATTCAGCAGCATTGACGTGGGGGGGAGTGGTATCACGGGTGAATAAGTTGGGAAACTGTCTGTATGCTGTGATGCTTTCGGAGATTCATAGACTGTGTTAAAGGCTCTGAGAAGACCAGCTGTATGGAAAGCTGGCTGACTTTGTTTCTTATACATTTCTCAGACTTCTGTGATCCCAGGACTCTTACTCAGGTCAGCTCTTTAGGCAGTTGTGAAACGTTGCCACAGTACAGGCTAGAAGGTGGTGAGGGTTATGGGAGGTTCAAAGGCTAGAAGGTGACGAGGATTATGGGAGGTTCAAAGGGATGCCATGAGGACCCCAGAGGAAGGATTCAAAGACAGGTGCGTGAAGGATACAGCGTTTCTGCCTGATCTGGAAGGATGAGCAGGATACGCATGGATGGAGGGGAGAAGAGGGGCTGGGATGTGCGTAGTTTGGAGAACAGGATTTAGAGAAGATCGTGCTAGAAGACAGGCTGCTCTCAGCTCCCATGCCGAGCCGAGTTCCTGGTAACCAAAGCTGCCCCGTAAGTCTTTGGTAAAATTATGAATGAATTATTGGGGGTCTTCTCACTGCCCTCCTAGGGAGACTAGACTTTATTTTATGAGCCCTTGTTTCCCAACCAGGGATTTGTGTCAGTGTCTCTTGTGGGCTTGCTTTCTTTTTATTAATAAAGCAGATAAAACTTATTTTAAAATGAAAATCTCAGAAATGAGATGCTAGTATTCAGAAAAGGAGTTAATAAATGAAAAAAAAATAGAAATGAAAAAAAGGCTGTGGACTTTTCTTGAAACACACATAAGCAGGGTCCCCATCCCTACAAATAATGATTCTCTGAGTAGACAGTGGGGAAAGGGAGCTGTGGGAGAGGTGATTCAGGCATCTGAACATCTAGAAAGCTTCCCAGGAGACTCTAAGTGAGCTCCCAGTTAAAAAACAAATGTCAGAGCTGAGGGAGGTCCGTTAGGGGGTCTATACCATGGGCTAACTTCCCTGGCAGTTGCATATAACATAAAATGGGAAAGGTGACCTACTGATGAAATAAGGTTGGGAGTCTGTGGACACGACTTTTGTGGAGTCCTGTGGAGATCGCTTTTGACTCTTAAAGAGTCAAAGGACATGACTCTTTGAGATTTACACCAGCATTTTAAAAATGCTGCGAAGGCCTGCTGTAATGCCAGCACTTCCAGAAGTAGCATTAGAAAGTGTAAGCTTAGAGATGGGTATGTACGTATGTCAACTTGAGTGTTTGGCTTCATTATCTTTTCTAGACATTGCTGTTTCTCTGTTCAGACTTCCCAGGAATGAATTCTCCCATGGTTAGTAGTTTTGTGGGGGTTTTTTTCCTATTTTTTGGAGGCTTTTTTTGTTTTTTGGTTTTAATATTGCTTTTGTTGTTGTTGTTTTCTTTCTTTCTTTTTTAGAACTGCATAATTTTTATTTGGTTAGTTAGTTTTGCTGTGCCACGTGGAATGTGGGATCTTCCTTGATAAGAGATTGGACCTGAGCCCCCTGCATTGGGAGCGTGGAGTCTTAACCACTGGACTGCCAGGGAAGTTCCTCGTTAGTGTTTTTGTGACTGCCCAATGAAGTCACCCTGGCCACCACTGGGATGGGACACCCTGCTCCCAGAGAAGGTTCTAGAGAAGGCTAACGTGAAGTTATAAAAGCTTGGTTGCTTACCAAGAACTCTTGATTTCTGTAGTCATTTTCTGTCTGCAGCCAGCATGAAAAGATACAATATTTGGGGCTGAATGAGAGCCTGCTGTGTCCCAAGCTCCTTTCTCCACCTCCCAGTCCTGTGGAGATCACTTCTGACTTCACACTCCTGGTGCTGTGAAATGACTAGGATGGCCCCAGCTAGGAACTTGCAGGCTTGCAGATGCTAAACATTACCTCTGTGGACTCTTTGTTCTTGCTTTAAACCAGCTAATGGGCAACCACACTGCTCCTCCTTGGTGGGGTTGTAGGGAGCTGGTGATCTTTAAAGAATCAGTGGAATTGTTGGGCTCTGGGTTGCCCTAACCGATCCATACCCATCTGACACTTGGGTTTCACTTCAGATGCTCATTTCCTGTGCAGATGTTTGTTTGCTTGTTTTATAATTTATTTATTTTTAATTGAAGGATAATTGCTTTACTATATTGTGTTTGTCTCTGCCATACATCAACATGAAGCAGCATGTTGATCCTCCCTCCCACCTCCAACCCCTCTAGGTTGTCACAGAGTCCTAGTTTGAGTCATACAGCAAATTCCCATTGGCTACCTGTTTTACATATAGTAGTGTATATGTTTCCATGGTAATTTCTCCATTCATCCCACCCTCTCCTTCTTCCCCCCACCCCATGTCCACAAGTCTGTTCCTTATGTCTGCGTCTCCATTGCTGCCTTACAAATAGGTTCATCAGTACCATCGTTCTAGTTTCCATGTATATGTTAATATACAATATCTGTTTTTCTCTTTCTGACTCACTTCACTCTGTATAATAGGCCCTAGGTTTATCCACCTCATTAGAACTGACTCAGATGTATTCCTTTTTATGGCTGAGTAATATTCCATTGTACATATGTACCACAGCTTCTTTATCCATTCATCTTTCAATGGGCATTTACGGTGCTTCCATGTCCTAGCTGTTTGTGCTGATGGTTTCTCATTTTTTCACTCAAACTATGACCTTCTCTAACAAAGGAGGTGTTACCCTCCACCTATTACCTCACTGAAGATGAAGCCTGATGGTTACTCCTCCAAAAGTTGGCTGTGAGAGGGTGCTAGAAGCTCCCCTGGGTCCCCGGGGCAGAGATTAGGGGATGGATCCTCTGTAGTGGTGAGACTACAGGGGCCCCAAGGCTGCCGGTCTGGGGCCAAGTGTATGGTAGGTGCTCATTTCCAGAAGACTAATCAGCTCCATGGGCCTCCCCTCCCACCAGGATTTCTTCCACCCCTACCTACCTAAGGGATGGATTGGGCACCTCCAGAATCTGTAGTAGAAATGACCATATTAACTAAGATCCCCACTTCCCTCACAGCCCATGAACCTGTGGAATATGATGTGATCATAAATCAGCCTGTATCTATAGGTAATGTTCCTTAAGAGACTATGACATTTCCCTTCCAAGGCTATGCAATTCATTTGTTTCCTTATTGGATTATTTCATCTACCTTGTATGTATTAAGTATCTGCTCTTACTGGGCCTGCAACGCAGGGGACCCCAGTTCAATTCCTGGGTTGGGAAGATCTGCTGGAGAAGGGATAGGCTACTCACTCCAGTATTCTTGGGCTTCCCTTTGGCTCAGCTGGTAAAGAATCCGCCTGCAACGCAGGAGACCTGGGCTTGTTCCTTGGTTTGGGAAGATCCCCCGGAGAAGGGAAAGGCTACCCACTTCAGTGCTCTGGCCTGGAGAATTCCACAGATTGAATAGACAATAGGGTTGCAAAGAATTGGACACGATTGAGCAACTTTCACTTTCTCTTACCGGGCATGATGCCCCCCTCTGGGGTTGGAGCTGCTCCATCTCCGTTCAGCCCTAGAGCACTGGCTCCTCCTGAGGGACATCAGGGGGACCCCCACCCAGGCATCTGGTGGGGCTGGTGGCGCTGGGATGACAGGCTGTCCTGGGCATGTGTGAACCAGCTCGGCATCTGGTGAACATTCACACTACTCCATGAAGCTTCATTTTTCTCACGATTCACTCAAGCTTTGCTGTGTTCTTATGCCTCCAAGATGGTGTTTTTCCACATCTCCATTATTGCGTCCATCCTCTTTCATGTTTTTTGGTCATGACTTGAGTACCGTTGCTTATCTCACCCAGATCCCCTCATCTCTGTTCTCTTCTGCCTCTTGGTCTCCTATGTTGGGAAGCACTTCATGGTGGCTCACCTTTCAGGAAAATACTGTTCTGTTGACTGAGTCCCCACCCAGAAACCTGAAGATTTAAAGATGAGTCCCAGAGTGCAGGCAGAATTGAGTTCAAAGCCACCCTCCTTCACCCTCTTGGTTTTGCATTCTGGGATGTAGATGATTGGGTTTCAGCCTCTCAAGAGAGCCTTGGTTTCCTTGTGTCTAAGAAGAGGATGGTAAGACCACCCCCTGGTGTAATAGTTGTGAGAGTTAAAAAGAAACCTCACCACGGTGCCCATTCAACACTGGTTGCCAGGCAGATATCGGCTGTCATTGTTATAATTCCTGAGCAGTTGCATAGACTGGCCCCATCTCCCCTCTTAGGGAATGTTAGCCATGCTGTATTGACAACAATGTTATTAAAGAGAAAGTCAAGGTCAATTTCAGTAGAGGGACTTAAGGCAGAGAGATTTGAGGGTCAACGGTAGTATAACTGAGCCCCCACCATGAACACTCCTCAGGGTACCTCTAATTGACAGGACAAGCAGTGGACAAGGACTTGTGCCCCCTGACCCCATGACCTGCTGAACAGCCCTCTGCAAGAGGGGAATCTTTCTGGAAAGCCCTTGGCCTCCAGGAGATCTGCCCACCTTCCCCCGTCTCTTCCCCACTCTGTTGATGCACCGCATCTGATCACAGACATTCCAACAGCGAGTCCGAGGGCCGCCCAATGCAAGGGCTCGTTCCCTAATATGGCCAGGACTTGCTTCTGTTATATTAAGTATTAGTGAAAGTGAAAGTGAAGTCACTCAGTCATGTCCGACTCTTTGCGACATCATGGACTGTAGCCTGCCAGGCTCCTCCATCCATGGAATTTTCCAGGCAAGAACACTGGAGTGGGTTTTAATTCCTATACTTTTTAATGAAGTATACCTGATGGCTCAGTGGTTAAGAATCCGCCTGCCAATGCAGGAGACTCAGGTTCAATCCCTGAGTGGAGAAGATCCCCTGGAGAAGGAAATGACAGCCCACTCCAGTATTCTTGTGTAGGAAATCCCATGGACAGAGGAGCCTGGGAGGCTACAGTCCATAGGGTCACAAAAGAGTTGGACATGACCTAGCAACTAAATAACAACAACAGATAGTTGATTTACATTATTCTCCTTCATGTGTACACAGAGTGGTTCAGTTATGCACATACATGTGTGTATCTATATTCTTTTTTCGATTCTTTTCCATTATAGTTGTTACGAGATATTGAAAATAGCTCCTTGTGCTATGCAGTAAATCCTTGCCATTAAGCCTATCAGACTCTCAGCTATATTCTAGAAGCACTGGGTAATTTGCCTTTTTTTTTTTTTTTCGGCTGCTCTAGGTATTTGTTGCAGCACACAGGATCTTCCGTCTTTCTTGTGTCCTGTTTGATCTAATTGCTGTGCAAATTCTCCTAGGTGTGCCATGTGGAATTTAGTTCCATGGCCAGAAATCGAACCCAGGCCTCCTGCATTGGGAGTGTGGAGACTTAGCCCCTGGGCCACCAGGGAAGTCCCTGGGCAACATGCTTTACAGGCAGCCAGTCTCGTTTCATGGTTGTGGCAATCCATGGGATGGAATGATGTACTCAGGTCACACACCTACTCAGTCTTGAAGCCAGAGTTCTAATCCCAGTGACCCCGCTCCTTATACCAGGTTCTTAGCCATTATTTTATGCAACCTCACTCAGTGAAACCTTTTTTGTGTACAGCACTCTTCTGTAGGCTCTCCAGTCCTTTCTTTCTTTCACCCCTCTGTCCTTCCCTTTTCTGAGGCTCCCCAGGTGGTACTAGTGGTAAAGAACCCACCTGCCAAGGCAGGAGACTTAAGAGACGTGGGTTCAATCCCTGTCTCAGAAAGATCCCCTGGAGAGGACCGCAGCCCAATCCAGTGTTCTTGCCTGGACAACCCCACGGACGGAGGAGGCTAGCAGGCTACAGTCCATGGGGTCACAAAGAATCGGACATGACTGAAGTGACTTAGCACACACATCCATCCCTTTTCTACTTCTGCTCTTTTTAAACAACATACACTAAGCCCTTAGTCTTGTCACATCTGGCCATTTTTCCTAAGCACAGAGGGAATTTTTTATCATTATTATTCTTTAATAATTAAGCCACACTTTGGTTACCAGAGGCAGAGAGCATGCTTAGTCCTCGGGCCAAAATCAGCACCTCTCAGATCCCAGACCAGAATGGCACAGTGGTTATAAGCAGGCTGTGTGGCAGCAGGTGCCAGGGTTTGAGTTTCTGCTTTGCTCCCCTAGCCAAGGGACCACTGTCTTCTCATCTGTAAATGGAGGATTTTAATCCCACCAAGAGGGCTTCCCTCCCTGGTAGCTCAGATGGTAAATAATCTGCCTACAATGCAGGAGACCTGGGTTCAATCCCTGAGTTTGGAAGATCCCTTGGAGAAGGGAATGGCTACCTAATCCAGTATTCTTGCCTTGAGAATCCTGTGGACAGAGGAGCCTGGTGGGCTATAGTCCATGGGGTTGCAGAGTTGGACACAACTGAGCAACTAAAACACAGTCATCCCAGGAACATAATTTTATCGTGAGACTCATGCAAGTGGGCGTGTAAGCAGTTAGAATGGTACTTGGCACACAGGACATGTCCTGCCAGGGTTAATCCTCAGGCCTTCTCCAAATCTGCCTTTCTCCCTCCTGCAGGACCCACAGGTTTCTAGGAAACTCCATCCCAAAGCAGGGGGTCCCCAACCTCCAGGATCTAATGCCTGATGATCTGAGGTGGAGCTGATATAATAATAGTAATAAAGCACACAAAAATGTAATGTTCTTGAATCATCCTGAAACCATCCCCGCCCCCCATCCCAGGAAAAATTGTCTTCCATGAAACGGGTCCATGGTGCCAAAAGAGTTAGGGACTACTGTCCCACAGGACTGCCTTCCCACGCCTGTTCTTGTTGCTGTTCCACTGCTAAGTCGGGTCCGATACTTTGTGACCCCATGGACTGCAGCATGCCAGGCTTTGCTGTCCTTCACTACGTCCCAGAGTTTGCTCAAATTCATGTCCATTGAATTGGTGAGGCCATCCAGCCATCTCATCCTCTGTCGCCTCTTTCTCCTCTTGCCCTCAGTCTTTCCCAGCATCAGGGTCTTCTCCAGTGAGTCAACTCCTCGCATCAAAGCCTAGCCATGGAAAACTTGTCTTCCCTACAGAGGGCTCCCCTGCCACTCTTTCCAACTTTGAATCATTCAGCCAGTAGCGGCACTCGGCCCCTGATGAGAGGTGAAAAGGTTTCCCCAGCTGTGAAGCTGCATGATACAGGCCCACCTGCCTCCCACGCCAGCTCCCAACCTCTGAGGCTAAATCAGAAGGTGGGAGGCAAAGGGCTGCGGGAGTCTGTAGGTGTTTGGCAGCCTGGTGTGGCCTCGGTTCACCAGTCTAGGCCACCTCATTAGCAGCTGCCACCTTGGAAAGTTACAGGTTTTGTGGGCTTAACACTCCATTTGCATGAAAAAGCTTGGATGACTGGGAATAGCCCTAAGATCAAGCTAATTAATACCCCTTAAGTTGGGGCTCTGGAGGGTAGACTGAGCCTTTGAAAGGGAATCTTCTTTGAGAACACTACAGGTCATTGCAGTAAAACCCGGAAAGGGAGGAGGAACCTGGGAGGTAAACAGCCGAACACGAGAGGAAGCTGTCGTTTCTGGAGGCAAGTCGGTCAGGCAGACGGGGAAGAAAGATTGTCCTTTATGCAAATAAGTCCCACTCAGTCTTCCCTGGGCCTCCAGTTAGATAATTCTCAAACTTAATGATTTTCACATCTAATCCGAGGCAAAATTAGTCATTCGATATTAAGACAAAAGCAGGCAGGCTCCTATCTTGACAAGAAATCCTTCCTACTGAAATGGAATGATCTCTGGAATAATTAAAGTGCTTGCTGAAGTATGAAAGTGCTCCATTAGCTAGAGTTGTCTTTGTTGAGAAGTGCCCTCCTTGTCCCCAGGTAAACCATGACGGCCATAATCAAGAAAAAGAAAATAGAAAGGCTGTGAAAAAGTTGGCTTAAAGCTCAACATTCAGAAAACTAGGATCATGGCGTCTGGTCTTATCAAGTCATGGCAAATAGATGGGGAAACAGTGGAAACAGTGACAGACTTTATTTTCTTGGGCTCCAAAATCACTGTGGACAGTGACTGCAGCCAATAAATTAAAAGACACTTACTCCTTGGAAGTAAAGCTAGACCGAGTATTAAAAGGCAGAGACATCACTTTGCTGACAAATATCTGTCTAGTTAAAGCTATGATCTTTCCAGTAGTCATGTATGGATGTGAGACTTGGATCATAAAGAAGGTTGAGCACCGAAGAATTGATGCTTTCGAACTGTGGTGCTGGAGAAGGCTCTTTAGAGTCCCTTGGACTGCAAGGCGATCAAACCAGTCAATCCTAAAGGAAATCAGTCCTTGAATATTCACTGGAAGGACTGACACTGAAGCTCCAATACCTTGGCCACCTGATGTGGAGGGCCGACTCTTTGGAAAAGACCCTGATGCTGGGAAATATTGAAGGCAGGAGGAGAAGGGGACGACAGAGGATGAGACGATTGGATGGCATTGCTGACTCAACTGATATGAGTTTGAGCAAACTCCAGAAGATGGTGAAGGACAGGGAAGCCTGATGTACTGCAGTCAATGGAGTCACAAAGAATTGGACACGACTTTGCAAGTGAACAACAAATAGATAAGGTGATCAAACTTGAATTCTCATTGGTGTCATTTCTGAGCCAGAGAACACAGTTGGATATTGATGGGGTCAGCTCAATGGCAGTATTTGTGAACAAATGTGGCTGTGGTGTTTTTTCTTTGGAAGTCCCCAGATCTAAAGAATCTTCACAGTAACAAGGAAGTGAAGCCTCCAATAAAAATATGGCAAAGGATGGTTTTCCTAGAATGTCACCAACCTGCCTACTGATTGTCAGCAGTATTTCCAGAGTTTGGGTATCTTATTGCCAAAGACTACAGTGATGGAGCAACAGTGTTATTACCTGCCAAGACATGAACAGCTGGGGGCTTTCAAATTCATTTATTACAAGGAAGCACTGTGGTTGTTCGCGTAACCCATACCACTCTCTGTGAGGCTTGGTACTTCATGACATAATCAACCCATCCCTTGTCACAGATGCACTGTACCATCACAATGTGTTAAACCAGCCTTCACTCGTTAGCAGTGATTTATGATGATGGAGTCTTAACATCCCAGGGGTTTTTGTTCATGAAGACATATACTTACCTCGTTACCTTCTGTTTATGCCCAGCGTATTCATCTTTTATATTTGTTGAACAGTGCACATTTTTAAACATTACACGATCAACATTGCTCTAAATATTTGTACAATACTTAACAATGTGGATTTAACAACAGGAAATTTTCTAACATTTAAGCACAAATTTAAAGTGTAACCTCTTCTAGACAATTATTCAAAATGACATTTTGAAAAAAGATTATCACAAATCTTTGAAATCATGTAAAAGGTGAACAAAACACACTCATAAAGGCCTGTGCAATTGCAATAAAGTAGGTATGTGAATAAAGTAGCTGTATGAATACCATGGATTCAGAGTTGTTTTCCCTTATCTTTATTCTTATTCATACTCTTTTTAAAGGGCTTCCCAGGTGGTGCTAGTGGCAAAGAATCCACCTGCCAATGCAGGAGATGGAAGAGATACAAGTTTGACCCCTGGGTTGGGAAGATCCCCTCGAGTAGGAAATGGCAACCCACTCCAGTATTCTTGCCTGGAAAA
Organism: Neotragus pygmaeus; assembly: GCA_006410875.1. Lineage (NCBI taxonomy): Eukaryota > Metazoa > Chordata > Mammalia > Artiodactyla > Bovidae > Neotragus > Neotragus pygmaeus. The sequence continues at coordinate 351,613 of SJYV01044791.1, read as the reverse complement.
TTCCATAAGCATGGGAGGCTGGTGATTTAAGTTCATGGGGCAGCAAAGAGTTGGACACAGCTGAACCACCAACACCCTTTTTAAAGTTTTTGTTTTATTTTGTGCATGTGTGTGCGTGCATTTTTTTAAATCCGAGAGTTGCCTTCCTAAGGTTTTAGTAGTTTCTCAGAGGGTAAAGCGTCTGCCTGCAACGTGGGAGACCCAGGTTCAATCCCTGGGTTGGGAAGATCCCCTGGAGAAGGAAATGGCAACCCACTCCACTATTCTTGCCTGGAGAAGCGCATGAATGGAGGAGTCCGTGGGATCACAAAGAGTCGGACACGACTGAGTGACTTCTCTTTCTGAAACCACTGCAGAACAGCTGAGGCCACCAGCTCCCATTATTGTCTGATTGCTCCTCAGCTGGAATATAGAATTGGATTGCTCAGCACATGGTGAATCTGAGCTTCCAATCATTTGGCTCAGTCCATTCCAATAACTAAGTTCCTTTTGTTATGTCAAAGGCTCCTTAAGTCCCTGTCTTATATATAGATTTTCATTTTTGAAACTTTGTATCTTTCCCAGAAATGATAAGTTTTAAGTTGTATGTATCTGCCAGTTTCTGACCCATTGTTCTGTCATTTTGACTAATTGAGCATGTCTGTTAACATTATTAAAAACTTATGTATCTTCTATTATTATTTTATTCTAATTAGTTGGGCCATTTAGAGGTTTTGTCTCCTAGGAGATGAGATTGAGCCTGTGTAATTAGCGCTCTTCTTTAGGACAGCTGGCTAATTCATCACCTTGGTGAGCAGTGCTAGACACAGCTCACTGGCTTATTTTGTGTGACCGTGGGCCCTGATTGGTTTTTCCAAGCCTTGGGATGGTACCTGCTTCATCTGGGACTCTCTTTTATCTTTTTCCGTTCACACAGGTGGGATCAAATATACCATGCGCCAAGTGTTCCACATTATTATGATTACGGGAGAACAGAGGTCCCCTAACTTGTCACTGGTGTACCACTTTTACACATTTCTGCCTTATCTCCTTACCAGCTGTACCATTATTTACATGACTTCTCTTTAAGTAACCGTAAATCTGTTTGTTTTTCTTCTAGGTGTGGCAAGCAGGGGCTGCTCTTTATTGTGATACATAGCTTCTCATTGCGATGGCTTCTCTCTTTGCAGAGCAAGGGCTCTGGAGCGTGGGCTCAGTAATTATGGTACATGGGCTTAGTTGCTCCACAGTCTGTGGGATCTTCCCAGACCAGGGATTGAGCCCATGTCCCCTGCATTGGCAGGGAGATTCTTAACCACTGGACCAGGGAAGTCCTGAATCCACTTGTTTTAACCTAGCATCATCTTAAGTTATTGTGGCCATGAAACCAAACCTTTGATTTATCAGTTTTATTTAACTTTTTTTTTTTTACTAAGTATACCTCTAAATAATAGCATAAATATTGAAATTATGGGTGTGTCCTGGTATCCCCAGACTCCCTTGCATACTGTCAGGACATGTCATCACTCCACAGCTGCAGAGATCTCGTCAAAGACCCTGTACCAAGGATTCTAATGGCTGAAAATATCCAAATAACATGATTACTTTCAAAGGATTTTAAGAATACCAAATCTCTCACTTGTGAAAGCACAGAATTAGAGTGAAGTCCCAGTGGTTTATGAAACCACATACTTAAAAAACAGAGTAAAATACAATAAGATTGAAATGAACCAGCTCAACAAAAACCTGCTTCAGTCCCATTGGTAATTAAAGTGGTAAACAAGCCACAGAGTACTTTTGCCTACATTTATCCTCATCTGAACCCTGAGCACCAGGGCAGCTTCTAGGCTGCCTTGAGTGATGAGGAAAGACCACCGGAGGAAAGAGGAACAGATGGAACAAAGATCTGGGACCAGCGCATCCTAATGACGGGAAGACCCCCCCCAGTGCACAGACCTGGGTGGGGAGAACCAGGTCCAGCTGGGGTGGGGCCAGGGCGAGGATGGAGCGTGATCAGAAGTGTGATCAGACAGCCGAGGGGCAGACGGTGGCCTATCACGCCACGTGTGGATTTGGGCCATTCTGGAGTTCTGAAATGACTAGGGCTGGTCCCACTGGCTACTGTATAGGGAGGGGCTGTATTAGGTCAAGAGTGAAAGTAGTAAAGAAGACCCTGGTTTTCCCCACGTGACAGATCATGGAAGCTTGGCCAGGTACCTATGGTTGTGAGAAGGAAGGGCAGGGTAGAGGTTGGATTATATATACACATACATACACACACATATATGTGAAATACACCATCCCCCACACACATATATATATATGCATATGCATACACTGGGCTTCCCGGGTGGCATAGTAGTAAAGAATCTGTCTGCCATCACAGGAGATGCAAGAGACTCAGGTTCGATTCCTGGGTCGGGAATATTCACTGGAGTAGGAAATGGCAACCCACTCCAGCATTCTTGCCTGGGAAATTCCATGGACAGAGGAACATGAGGGACTACAGTCCATGGGGTTCAAAGAGTTGGACACAACTGAGTGACTAAGAAAAGTACATGCATGCACTAACATTTCATTTTTCTTAAAACTGTTAAGATTAACTAAATCTTTAAAAGAATAGATAATGTATATGTGTAACTGAATCACTTTGCTGTACACTTTGAAACTAACGCAGTATTTTAAATCAACCATACTCCAATGTAAAATTAAAAGATGAGTTGTTGAAAGATTGTATTTTCTTAACACATGCAGTTATAAATATTTGTCACAGGTATATTGATATATCCACTTTGTTGTCGTTCGGTCACTGAGTCACGTCCAGCTCCCTGCAACCTCATGGACTGTAACACACCTGACTTCCCTGTTTGTCACTGTCTCCTGGAATTTACTCAAACTCATGTCCACTGAGTCAGTGATGCCATCCAACCATCTCATCCTCTGTCATCTCCTTCTCCAACCATCTCATCCTCTGTCATCTCCTTCTCCTCCTGCCTTCAGTCTTTCTCAGCATCAGGGTCTTCTCCAACGAGTCGGCTCTTAGCATCAGGTAGCCACAGTACTGGAGGTTCAACTTTAGCATCAGTTCTTCCAATGAATATTCAGGTTTGATTTCCTTTAGAATTAACTGGATTGACCTCTTGGCAATCCAAGGGACTCTCAAGAGTCTTCTCCAGGACCACAATTAGAAAGCATCAATTCTTTGGTACTCAGCCTTCTTTATGGTCCAACTCTCACATCCATACATGACTACTAGAAAAACCATAGCTTTGACTATATGGACCTTGTCGGCAAAGTGATGTTTCTGCTTTTTAGTATACTGTCTAGGTTTGTTTTAGCTTTTCTTCCAAGGAGCAAGCTACTTTAAATTTCATGGCTGCAGTCATCATCCACAGTGATTTCAGAGCCCAAGAAAATAAAATATAATGTATCTGTATATAACTTAGGTATACTGATATAATTAATGCATTTATAATGTATTTATAATATATAATTAAGTTTTATTTTACCTTTTATGAAACAAACCCCAAATGCCTCTTTCTATATGTTGGATAGAAATAAAAATTTTTGGAAGGCTTATAAAATAGTGTTTCCAGTGTGCTGTTAAAAAAAAAAAAAGACATTGTGTGGTTTTTCCTGCTTAAAGTTTTCAGTTTAGTTGACAAAATATTAGCATGTATTTTGAAGCCAGAGTTTTCGCAATTATGGCTGACTTTCAGGTTATAGGCCTCGGCCGGAGCAACCAGATGCTGTTTACTGACTCCTGGTGCTGTTTACTGGGATGGGTCAAAGTGGGACCTTGGGGGCAGAAGGCCTGGGAGTGCAGTATCCATGACCTTGGTCATCTGCTTCTCTCCCTGCAGTGATCCCCAAGGTCACCAAGCACCTGCTCTCAAACCCCGTGTTTACCTGTATCATCCTGGCCGCCTGCATGGAGATTGCAGTGGTGGCTGGCTTCGCTGCCTTCTTGGGAAAGTATCTGGAGCAGCAGTTTAACCTCACCACCTCTTCTGCCAACCAGCTGCTAGGTGAGTCTGTGTCACCCACCGCCCACCCCACCCCACCGGCCCCGCACAGGAAGGCTGCCCGTGCTTGGAATACCATAAGCATTGACTGAGACCAGTCACACAGCCCAGACCATGCTGCTCCCGTCACAGAATATACGTGTGGTCTGTGTGCAGAAGAATTTCAGAGTATTTTCTTGGAGTAAGATTTACCCGCTTGGAGCAGTTGCTTAAAGTGCATGATAATAAAGAGCTAAAATATAAAATGTGCATAGGAAGCATTGTAACAGGCCCAGAAGTCCATAAATTGATGTAAACTGGAGAATTAGAGGGAAGATGTGATGAACAAAGAGGGGAATCAAGATGGATCTTGAAAGATTAGTACTGGGTTGACCAAAAAGATCATTCTGTCCATAAGATGTGATGGAAAAACCCAAATGCCAACCCCATAGGCTTTGATCAGGAGCGTAAAAAAGCAAGAATATTCTTGGCAACATGAAACCCATGGTCAACAGATACAGAGGTTAGAAGCCATTTGCTTGCCTCCATTTTTGTGCCCATGGCAGATATAAAATGGATCATAACACTCCTTCTCCCCAAGCTCAAGTGTGGCCTTACCAGTCTTCTCAACAGTAAACCACAGATATCTGCCTCCAGTCCTTTGGAGTTGGCCTGCTAAAGAGAACCAGTTTCCACTCATGAGAAGCAGGATTACTTATACCTGATAGGGAACATGATCTCACAGCACAAGGAGAGGGAAGGGTCAAGAATGACTTCCAGGTTTCTGGCTCAGACAGGGGGTGGTACCATTTGTGAAGCCTGAAAGTAGCAGAAAAGAATCAGATCTGTAGAGAAGGGTATGATTTCGGATGTGAAGTTGCTGAGTGTGAGATGGCCGTGATGTATCCACGTGATGTCCTGTGCGTAGTTGAGGACTGGAGAAGGAGATGTGGATCGCATCAGTGTGTGCATGGTCACTGAGGGCACGGGAGTGGAATTTACAGAAGGATATTGTGTAGAAACAGAAGAGTGAACACCACCCGTAAGGAAATAGAGAGGCATAGAAGCATCTCCACTCAAGAAACTCGTGGATCATGGGGCGACAAGGAAGAGATGACTCCAAGAAAGAAGCCATCAGCAGTGAGAGTGTCCATGTGTGATGCAACCTCACATGCCTTGCTACTGCTAAGTCACTGCAGTCATGTCCAACTCTGTGTGATCCCACAGATGGCAGCCCACCAGGCTCCCCCATCCCTGGGATTCTCCAGGCAAGAACACTGGAGTGGGTTGCCATTTCTTCTCCAATGCATGAAAGGAAAAGTGAAGTGAAGTCGCTTAGTCATGTCCGACTCCTAGCGACCCCATGGACTGCAGCTTAGCAGACTCTTCCATCCATGGGATTCTCCAGGTGAGAGTACTGGAGTGGGGTGCCATTGCCTTCTCACATGCCTTGGGTCCCTTCAATAAACAGGATGTCTTTCAGCCTATGTCAAGGCTGTGTCCTTGAAGCTGCAGCAGGTAAGCCCATGCTATGGTGTGAGGAGCAGCCCACAGGAGGGAAAGAATAGCTAGTGACTGCAGGACACTTTCCCAAGCTTAGCAGCGGTAGGAAGGAGTGGAGATATAGTGGGTGATGTGTGTCACCATCAAGGGATTGGAGTAATGGTACTGTTGCTAAGACACAGTTGCTATTGTGGCAGGAAGGACTTGAGCAGGTATCTAAGCAGAGGGGAAAGAGCCAGCAGAGGTGATGTGCGAAAAAGAGAGGGAATGCAGTAGACAGCGTCTGATGGAAGAGCTCATCTGTTTCAGAAAGTACAGAGAAGGAAAGATATGAGGATGACCCCTGAGAATGTGACAAGTCCAGTCTGAAAGTTGAGAACACGCCCCCCATCGAATTATCTTCTGGGAAGTAGGGAAAACCGCTAGACCATTCAGGTATGACCTAAATCAAATCCCTATGATTATACAGTGGAAGTNTGAGATGGCTGGATGGCATCACCAACTTGATGGACGTGAGTCTGAGTGAACTCCGGGAGTTGGTGATGGACAGGGAGGCCTGGCGTGCTGCGATTCATGGGGTCGCAAAGAGTCGGAAACGACTGAGGGACTGAACTGAACTGAACTGAAGTAGGAGCAGATCATGTCCTCAGAGGAATGGGCAATGTGATATTCTGATCTTCTCCTTTAATGTGTCCTTCACAAACTGGCCAGTAAACCAATGTGAGGGTGCTGACCCAACATGACTCATCAGGAAAACAGATGTGAACAATGAAATGCTAGTCCATGTCCACCAGACCAACAGCACCAAGTGTTGGTGAGAAGGTGGAGCCACTGAAACTCTCGTATGCTGCTGGTAAGAAAAATTCTTTGGCAGTGCCTACAAAAGCTGAAAGCATGTGCTTACTCTGGGATCCAGCATTGCACTTCTGGGCATCATCCAACAGAAATGAGTGTTTAGGTCCACTTATTTATATATGCTTAGGTGACAGTAGGGCTTCCCTTATAGCTCAATTGGGAAAGAATCTGCCTTCAATGCAGGAGACCTGGGTTCGATTCCTGGGTTGGGAAGATCCCCTGGAAAAGGAAATGGCAATCCACTCCAGTATGCTTGCCTGGTAGAATCTCATGGACAGAGGAGCCTGGCGGGTTCAGTCCATGGGGTCACAGTAGTCGGACAGGATTTCACAACTAAACATATATATACACATAGGTAACAGTATCTAAAACAGACTTATGCATAAACCCCCAAACTGGAAACAGTCCAAGTGTCTATCAGTTAGTAGAATGGGTAAATAAATTATAGAATATTCATACAGTGGCCTGCCACACAGCATAAGAAAGCAAGAGCTTGTATATATACCTCAATATGGATGGATCTAGGACAGTCAAAAGATGGCAGACTCAAAAGAATCATATTAATAAGAGTTAGAAAGAGGAAACTTTGGACTTCCCTGTTGGTACGATGGATAAGAATCTGCCTGCAGATGCAGGGGACCGGGTTTGATCCCTGGTCCAGGAAGATTGCCCATGCTGTGAGGCAGCTTTAAGCCCGTGCACCACAACTGCTGAGGCCACACTCTAGAGCCCTGGAGCCGCTGCTGTGGAAGCTTGTGAACCCAGAGCCTGTGATCTGCTGCAAGGGGAGCCACTGCCGTGAGAAGCCTGCACAGCACAGCTAGGGAGCAGCCTCCCACTCTCTGCAGCTGGAGAACGGCCACACAGCAGCGGAGACCCTGTGCAACCCAAAAGAAGGAAAATAAACACTTTTTTAATGGCAAAATTAAAGTGATAGAGGCCAGAATGATAGTTACTCTTGGACTTTGGGTGAATGAGGACATCAGGGAACCCCTGAGGCTGCTGGAAATGTTTTAATACGGGGGTGTGTACAGATGCAACAAGTCATCCGTGTTCCCTTAATCTTGTGCATGTCATAGAACATAATGTATCAAGTTAAAAAATTAAAACCCTACCACCAAGGATGTGGCCAGACCCCAGCACCTCTCCCTGGGTGCTGCCAGAGCACACAAGGCTGATGTCTTCCTTTTTCTTAATAACTCTTTACCATCCACTCTTTTATAAGTATTTTCTTCCAAGGGATATTAGCAAAATGCAGTCAGCCCTTAGTACCCATCTGACAGAGATAGGGTGAAAAGTGTCTCTGTAGACCCAGAGGGATGGTACCGGGAAGGAGATGGGAGAGGGGTTCAGAAAGGGGAACACGTGTACAGCCGTGGCAGATTCATGTTGATGTATGGCAAAACCAATACAATATTGTAAAGTAATTAGCCCCCAATTAAAGTAAATAAATTTATACTTTATTTTTTTTTCTTTATTTTTTTTTTAATTTATTTATTTTTAAATTTAACTTTACAATACTCTATTGGGTTTGCCATACATCGACATGAATCAAAAATAGTATCTCTGTAGTTAAAGTTATAACTTCTCCGCTATACCTACGATCTTTCCGGTTTAGCCCTCCAGCACCCAAAGACTTTTCTTTCTCACTTCCTGATTTCTTGACTGCAGCTTCTTACATTTTGATCACATTTGCTTCAAAGCTGGGGCTCTGTTCTAGTTCAGAACAGATTCCTAGAGTTTCCTATCAACAAAGCAATAGTCTTCAGGGCAGAAGGCAAAAATCTATCTCGCTTTCCTGCATCTGTCTTTGTCTCAGTCTGTCTGTTAGGGCTTGTGGCCCGGGGAGAGGCAGCCTGGTGGCCATCTGTCAGTCTGTCCGTCCGTCTGGCAGTCCAGGCAGGCAGGATATCTGCCCTCTCCCTGTGCCCTTCCCATGGCGTCTGGAGGGTTGGCTGCAGGAGGGGCTGACAGGGGTCCCTGAGGGGACAGAGAGAGGCCACGGAAGCCTAACGCAAGGCACGTGCCCCAGAGACCTTCATCAGTAGCTCCCGCAGACCTCAGGGAGGAGCCCCCTGCCGTCATCCCAGGCCATCAGTGCTGTCTCTGGGCCACCCGCGAAGTCATCAGTAGATGGGACAGAGTTCCGAAAAGAGCAGCACAGATGATTAAGGGCTGATGGCCTTGATTTATGCATGAAGATAAAAAGGACTCAATCTGCATAGGTTAAGGTAATGAGGATGGAGTTTTGGGGGAAGTTCTGATAACCACCTACATGCTAAGGCTTCATACACATCAGGGAGGGAGAGGGGAGGTGGATGATGGCTTGGAGAGAGGGTGCCCAAAGCCTGTTATTGCCATAGCTACCATCATCACCAGGGGCTACTCCCTGCCGCCTTTGATGGAAAATGGAACGGAACGCAGCCTGCTCTCCGGGTGTGGGCTGTGGTCATCGGTGTTCACTGACACAGATCCAATCTGCTCGCTCTTTCGTTCATTCAGAAAATAGTTCCCAAGTGCCCAGGCACAGGGAACCAGGGCTGAACAGGATGGAATGGTCCTTGGGGGAAGCTGCATCTTAGGAGGGGGAGAGAGAACAAGAAACCGGAAAACCAGAAATGTCCGAGGAAGCTTCACATAATGAGGAGAGCCATGCAAACAATAAAACATGGCAGGAAACACTAAGGAACCTCAGATGGGCTGCTGGATCACTCTAGGTGGGGTGGCCCGGGCTCCCTGTGAGGATAGGGCCCAGCCAGGTAAAGGCATAGGGGAAGAATGTCCTGGAAGCTCCCCTGCTGGCTCAGCGGTAAAGAATTCGCCTGCCAATTCAGGGGACGCAAGTTTAATCCCTGGGTTGGAAGATCCCCTGGAGAAGGGAATGGCAACCCGTTCCAGTATTGTTGCCTGGAGAATCCCATGGACAGAGGACCCTGGCGGGCTACAGTCCATAGGGTTGCAAGGAGTCAGATATGACCTAGCAACTAAAACAGCAACGGAATGTCGTAAAAGAAGAACCAGCAAGTGCAGAGACTAGGGGCTTGAATTGATTTGGTCTGTTCCAGGGGGAGAGAAGAGAATTAAGTATGGTTGGGGAGTCACTATGGCATGGGGGAGATACAGGCAAGTAGGGGTGAGGTCCTGAAGATCCTGTCTGTACCAGGAGGAGAAAGAACCAAGCGCAGACGATCCAAGAACATCAAATAATACAAAAATACTGTGTTTGTCTTAAAATCTGACTTGTGCTGTTTTCTTTGAAAAGCTCAGCCTCCCTGATTATGCTTTTCTCACTCGAATATTAAAATTAATTTGCATTCCTGTAGCACATACCAGCTGATTGATGTAGTCAGTTGACCTAGAGGTCTGTTGATTGGCAAGCAAGAGGCAGCCTAAACTGGAAAATTGGCCATGCAATCTACATGGTGGATAAATGACATGCAGTAATTTAAAGCTGAGTTTAGATGAAATGAGTAAGAACAAAACCAAACAAGAGATTGGAACTCCTAGGATCCTTTGGTCCTCCTAAGATGCCCTGAGTCTCAGAATCAGAAACAACAGGTTTATGGTCCTGCTGCCTTGCAGATAGCTCTGTTTATAAGAAGGTGTTGGTTGGGGGCGGGGGGGGGGATAAAAATGCATGCCAATTACTCACCAGGAACTACAAAATGTATTGATCTGATCAATGCTACTTCCTGAGAAGTTGTGGGGCTGGTTAAAACAGTGTCTCTCTGTGGGTTGGTGAGTTCTGAGGCCTCTGTTTAAACAACCTCCAGACCCTTCTTTGCCTGAAGAAGAGAAAATTCCCAGTTGATCTTGAGCCCCCTTTCCCACACCGCCTGGGAAACACACAGAGGGCACACTGCTAACACGCACGTGTGTTTCTCAGCCCATCTGCCCTGTCTGTCGGTTTTTCTCACACCAGCTGGGGCTGTTTCCCATGAGGGTTCCCCGTTTAGCATGAGAGGCGTATGACTTCCATGCCTCATCACTGTGAGATTTTACGTGTCTGTGTCCCCCCAGTTATCTGTGGGCTCCTGGAGGGTAGAAATGAGGCTGTTAGCAGAGACGTCGGGGTACAGGGGAGGAAGCGGCCCCACGGTATTGTCACGGGAGATTCTGTTCACGCAGGGCCCAGCCTCAGGGCCAGCGCCCAATGCCTGCATTGACTGGCCCTGCTCCCCTGGCTAATGGTTCCCGCCCCTCTGCTCTGCTCCAGGGATGACTGCGATCCCATGTGCCTGTCTGGGCATCTTCCTGGGCGGTCTCCTGGTGAAGAAACTCAGCCTGTCTGCCCTCGGGGCCATTCGGATGGCCATGCTCGTCAACCTGGTGTCCACCGCTTGCTACGTCTCCTTCCTCTTCCTGGGCTGTGACACGGGCCCTGTGGCTGGGGTTACTGTTCCCTATGGAAACTCGTAAGTCTCAGAAAGGTCGCACGCGCACGCACACACGCACACACACGCCCCACCATCCCCTGCCTGCCCAGGGATGCTGAGACCCTCTCTCTGGGGTAGGTTAATGGAGCCTGCTTCGTCCCTAGTGACCCTGACCCGGAAGTTGATGATGCCTCTGCATCTTCCATCCAGTGTTGAAGGATATATGTGAACCTTCTGGGTGGAGAGGACAGAATTCCACTTAAGGGCTGTCTCCCAGCATGGCCAGGGGAGCACTGGGGGGAACAGGTAGACGCTCACTCCCCAGAGGATTCAAGTGCCTATTTTGGGCATTTGATTTTAGGAATGAGGTGAAGATAGAAAATTAAAAATAGGTTTTATTTTAAAATTCAGCTTATAATACAAGAGAGAAGTGTGTGTGTGTGTGTTGTAGCTCAGTTGTGTCCGACTCTTTGCAGCCCCAAGAATTACAGCCTTCCAGGCTCCTCTGTTCATGGGAATTCTCCAGGCATTCCTTCTCCAGGAGATCTTCCCAACCCAGGGGTCAAACCCAGGTCTGCTGCATTGCGGGTGGATTCTTACAGTCTTGGCCACCAGGGAAGTCCATAAAATAGAAGAGACTTCAACAGTTCCTTAAACAATAAGAAGCTATCATTAGACTCACATAGTGATCGCAGGGTCCAACCCATGTTAAGTGTGGGGTGGGGGAGGAGGAGAGAAGGGAGGGAAGAAACGAAGGGATTTAGCTCTTACGGGACATCTTATTTCCTGTCTCTTATCCTAAGACTTTGAACTAAAGCTGAATCAGACTCGTCTTTAGAGGGCGTTATGGAGAGTTCTTATATATCCAGTACCAATGGCTGTTCCTTCTTCTACATGAGCCTCTGGGAGTCCAATCTGGAGCATCAGGGCTGCAGCATGGTTGGCCCGCGGGATACCAGTTCCTCTCCACACCGTCTCCTCCTCCAAGCAGGCCACCAGGCTTTCTCCTGACGTTAAGTCAGACAGAGCCAGGCTCGTCTGCCACCCTGCGAGGTCAGACAGGCAGGATGGGAGCTCACTGGCCAAGGCGTGTTATGCGCAGTCCAAACACCAGCGCCCTTCCTTCCCTGTACCATGGCCGCAGTGGCCGCTGTGACCCCAGAGGGCAGGGGGCTGTCAGTGGGGATCCAGAAGAAGGTGACCTTACTCTGATGGATTCCACCTGTCCTCTCTTTTCCAGCTCAACGCCTGGCTTGGCCCTGGACCCCTACTCATCCTGCAATAAAAACTGTGAATGCCAAACCGATTCCTTCACTCCAGTGTGCGGGGCAGACGGCATCACCTACCTGTCTGCCTGCTTTGCTGGCTGCAACAGCACGGTACTGCTGACTTTCTGACGGGATGGGATGGGGCAGGGGAGCACAGCCAGCCAGAGTAGCTTAAAAGCCCAGATCAGGGGCAAGAGTGGGCAGCCACGTGTGTCCTGTGCTTTGTGTCCCTGCCTTGTGAATTGTCTCAGCCTCTGCCCTGCTCTGGTGGAGAATTCTCCATCAGAAGGATAGGAGGCCTGCCAGGCCATCCAGCTGCTTCGTGCTAAATCAAATAGGTTTCCAAAAAGTGTCACTGAGCAGTTTTAACAGAGAGTAAAAATTCAAAGGAAGCTGTATGGAGCCAGAGGAAAAGATTAGGGTTCGAAGCTAGGAATAGGATGACACCACAGGTAATGAGTTCCCCATCAACAGAAGTATGTAAAGGTTAGAATCATTTTTCAGGGAAGACCTCTTCCATACCTGAGACTATGCAACACTAATTCAACATCTTCTCTACTCGGTTCCTTTTGCCTTTATCTTCTCAGCTAGATGCCTCCCACCTTTTTCCATCTTGCCACTATCATTTCTTTCGATTTGCTTTTTTGTTCTTGTATTTGTTTGGGGGTTTTTCCTCCTCAACATGAATTATACAGTTGACTCTCACCCTGCATGCAACTCTCCACATTCTCTGCCTGAAAACCTGAGACTACGGGACTGGTCCCCCAGTCCTGCTGATCCCACCTATACCTGCCCTTCTGCGTCCACAGCCCACTGCCCTCCTCTCCTCTCACTTGGACCAGTCTAGTAATTGCCTCCCTGGCCTCGCAACTCAGGATGGGCCCCTGCTGGTCTGTCTTCTCCATTGCAGCCAGAATGATTTCTGTAATATTGCATGTTGTTCAGTTGCTCAGTCATACCTGACTTTTTGGACCCCATGCACGGCAGCATACCAGGCTTCCCTGTCCTTCTCTATCTCCTGGATTGTGTTCAGATCACGTCCATTGGGTCACTGATGCTACCCAACCATCTCATCCTCTGCTGTCCCCTTCTCCTCCTGCCTTCAATCTTTCCCAACATCAGGGTCTTTTCCAATGAGTTGGCTCTTTGCATCAGGTGGTCAAAGTATTGGAGCTTCAGCATCAGTCCTTCCAGTGAATATTCAGTGTTGATGGTTTGGTCTCCTTGCTGTCCATAGCATGATGTATGAATATATTTCCTAATATTGGGCCATCCTTGCATCCTGGAGTGAATTTCACTGTTTTGTTTTGTTTTCAGCCATGCCAATGGCTGGCAGGATCTTAGTTCCCAGACTAGGGGCTGAACCCAGGCCCAGCAGTGTGAGCAGAGTCCTGACCACTGGACTGCCAGTTGCTCAGTTCCTAAGTAACACTGCATGGGACCCTTTCTAATCAGTTAGAATATAATGTCTAGGCACCGAATTCGGTTTCTATCTTCAGCACATGTCTGTCCTCCACCATGCTCTTCAGCTATGCTTGCTTTCAGGTTGGGTATTCCGCTTTTCCCATACAACTTGGGTCTTTTCCTACTTCTTCCTCCAGTCTGACAACTCCTACTCACCCATCAATACCCTACTCAAATGCCCCCTCCTCTGTGAAGCCATCCCCGCCCTCCTCTATCTTTGAGCTTCTTGCCTCTGCAGTCTTGGTACCTGTCTCCTGGAGGCACTTTTCTCATTTCACTGCAGTGATCTGTCAAAAGAGTTTGTCATCTGCCCTGACCTGTGAGTTTCCTAAGTGAGCCCTGGCACCCATAAGTGCTCTGTAAACATCTGGAGATGCAGAGAGGGAAAGAAAGACAAGAAGGCTTGAGTAGCTGCTTTCAAGGAACTTAGAGTTGATATCATTTGTTTCTCCCCTTTACTTATTGTGTGTCTTTGGGGAGCAGCTATTTCACTGAAGGAAGAAAACTGTATCATTTGTTTTCATTTCCAAAGACCTCATTTTTCCTTACATTTAACATTTAGATCCTTGGCCAGTTATTAACATTTTTCTATAGAGAAAATAAATCACCCTCAGGTGGAGGGGGCAAGGACTGATTTTTTTTTAAGTAGATGATAAGGCAGTTTTCTTAAGTGGGTAGAAATGAATTTTTAAAAAGAGATGGGACCTTGAAAATGGTTAAAATAAAAGTACAAGCTATTCTTTTTCATGACAACAATTTCATTAACACTTTAATATCTAAAAGCTGTGCTATAAATCAAGTTTGGTTACTGTGCTGTGATGAGAATGACATTGACTCAGTATAGGGTAGTGTCCTGAGTGCTCTGGTCTATTCCAGAGCATTCTCTGACCAAAAAAATGTCTAAAAAATGTGTGTCTCCTGTTCTTCCCTGGAAGAGAGGCTTATTGAATAAGAGCTTAATCAGGCCCGGGTTTGCTTCTGGCTGCTGAAGCAGCAAGCTCTGGAATGCAATTATCAACAGAGGGCAAACGTCTCTGATTCCCTCTGGACATATATGGTTTATTCCCCAGACACCTGCCTCTTCTTCACAGTACCAGAGGCCTCATATTGTCTGCTGGGGTGCAGGCAATGCAGAGAGGTGATACCCCCCTGCAATTACAAGGCAGAGAACGAGAAAGTCCCAGGGCTGGGGTAGGAATCACACTCTCCCCACAGAGGCAGGCCTCTGGATGCCTTGTCTTCCAGTGGGTGGACGAGGGCTTTAGGGTCACAGAGCTATGCATACCCTGGAAAGGGGCTTTTGTGACAGTTCAGCCCTAAAAATAACCACGACCCTGAAACTTGCTACACTGGCAAGCTCCTCTGAGAGCCCGTGTGGGCCAGGTGACAGGGCTTTTCACAGGTCACTCGTGGCCCCAGGTCAGAGGAATCTCAGGCCATCAACCAAAAAGGAGCAAAAAGCAATTTCAAAATACTTTCAAATATTTTGAGAAAATGCCGAAAGGGTGGATTATATTCCTGGGATGTTCACTCCCTCTTCCTCTCCCCTTCTTGTCTGCAAGCTCCCTCCGAAAACTCTTCCTCAAACTAGAGGTTTCTGCATCCCTCTTTCCCCGTTTCGTGTTTTTCCACCTGCATCCACTGGAGTCCTCTCCCAGTATGGGCACAGCCATTCTGTCACCCGTACCCCCAGCCCCGTGTGTATTATCTCACTCATCCTCACAACAACCTTGAAAGGAGGTGTTATCCCCTGATTACAGAGGAATCCTTGCCCAAGGTCACACAGACCGTGGTGGCGCCGGTGTTGGAACGCAGGGTCTGCTGGACGGCAGCCTCACTGTCTTCCCCAACCCTCTGACTTCTCTCTAGTATGCCTACCTTTTCCGCCAGCTGAAAGGAGCTCTCCGTGTGTGCGCGCCGCAGTTGGGACGCTGTACCTTCACGATCTGACCCTGCTGCCTCTCCAGCCTCAGCCTCCTGACTCCACACCCCTCTTGAAGAACCACTGACACAGTCAGGCTTCTTGGGGTGCCCCCTGCGTACCCAGCTGTCTTTTACCTCGGGACCTCTGTGCATGCTGTTTATCAGGGCAGGTCTTCCCCTAAGCCCTTGACAATCCTTAACACATCCTTATCTACAGCCGAGAAGCCTCCTCGCACCTCCTCACTGCTTCCGAGGCTGCTCTGACCACCCCCCGCCCCCGCCGGTTCCCACAGAAGCCTCAGCACCTGCTCTCCCAGCCGGGTGGCCCCCCTCCACCAGACCGGATGGCCCATGTTCGCCTGCATCTCCATCGCTTGCCTGTCACTAGGCACCCACATCCAGAGATGAGGTTCTGCTGTGGACCCTTGCACTCCCAGGGTTAGCCACAGCTCTGATAAAAGCCCTGGGCTTTCTGCATGCCTGGCTGGAGACTGCCAAACTCAGCGTGCCTCAGGGAGACTCAGGTGGTAATACCACAGCTGGCAGGCAGGTAGGCTGGCCACTGTTGATTTCAGTACCGAACACCTCATCTGAGCACTTGACAGCTTCCATCCAGACTTGTGAAAATCCCCCCTAACTCGATTAGATGTGAATAAATCACCGACAACATCACTCTGATTGTTAGGAGATCTGGTTTGTGTTAGTGGTTTCCTGATATCAGACTTTCCTTCCTGCCCTGGTTTGAGGTTTTGTTTTTTGTTGTCTGATCTCATTTCTCCTTGAGTGATAGCGGCGGAAGTTTCCAGAATTGCATTTAATATACAATTTCTAATTCTCATCGCACGTGCCCAGGAGGGGTGACAGAAAAGATGGCAACTTAATTTTCTAAGCTTCCTTTGGCAGGAATATATTGTCCAGATTGTTTCTGTCCCTTTCACTCCCAGAGGTAATTATTCCAACAGAAAGCATGTTGGGAGCTGCTGATTGACTGCTGGAAGTTGTATCCTTCTGATGTACCGAATAACTGACTTAGAAAAAGGCTTCTGTCAGCCACTAGCGGAATGTTCAAAGTCAGTACAAGTCTGGCACAGCAGCTTGTGGGGGGCTGAGGCTAGAGGACTCATCTTGCCCCGCTCCAGGCCACAGGAATTTATCGAGCACCGCTTTGAACAGAGCTCGAGTAGGTCCTATGGCAGGGAGGGGATGTGGCTACCCCGTTTTGGATGCATGCAGGGGGCTCCTTGTTCAGGACAGCGGGCCTCAGGGCTGGCCTTCATCCAAAGGGAATGCGTGGGTGTTTGCCTGGAGGACAGGATGGGAGGGCGCCCGAGCATGGCGTGAATGTGAGCACAGCATGGCAGGGAGGCTTGAACCTGGTGATGCGGGCAAAGCTCTGGTTCCAAGTCAGGAAGGAGGAGAACCTAGAGGGAGGGGCCTGGTATCCCTCTGAGCTGCAGCTCCATCCCTCCCCTGGGCTCTGCCCACACCTCCCCCTCGGGATGCTGGAGCAGGGAGTGAGCCTGGTGCTCCCCAGAGCGCAACCTTTTCCCCGCCCCTCGGCAGGAGATCATCATAGGTTACCAGGGTGAAGGGTGGACGGAGGTCTCGCTTTCATCGCAGAGCTTTCCCTCCATGGCCATTATCCTTCAGCCAGTGACCCTGCCAGGGAACAGGCTAGTGCGTTTCTTCTTGCGGTGTTTCAGTTTCCCCTTTGCCTAGAGGCACATGGGTTGCTGCTGACGCTCTTTGTGACAGGCTCTGAGGTCTTCACCTGGAAATACTGGCTGGGGTTGGGCCAGCGCGGTAAAGAGATTCTAAGCTGAAAAAAGACAGTAATAAATGACAGGATAAGGTCTGAGGAACTTCGCTGAATTGTAAAAAGATCCCGTGAAAGTCTAGGACACGTGGGAGTGTGTTACCGTTCAAAGGAAGACGTGCCAGCTATTGTACCGTCTCGGGCCTCTGCCACCTGGGGCATCAGGCAGAAGGAGGGCAGGATGCTACGCGTGTCAGCACTCGCCCTGGCTGACCCCCTTCTGAACTACAGGACTCAGGTCCTACCTTTCGTAGAAACTGCCATTGCTTCCTGCTTGTTGTTGTTTAGTTGCTAAGTCCTATTCGACTCTTTGAGACCCTGTGGACTGTAGCCCGCCAGGCTCCTCTGTCCATGGGGTTTCCCAGGCAAGAATGCTGGAGTGGGTTGTCATGCCCTCCTCTGGGGATCTTCCCATCCCAGGGATCAAACCCACGTCTCCTGTGTTGGCAGGTGGATTCTTTACCACTGAGCCACCAGCGAAGCCCTTTTGTCCTGGTGACTGAATACATTTCAGAAAGAAAACCAAAATCAATATTTCAGGATGTTGAGAAAGAAACATTCAAATTTTCACAGGCTCGAAATACAAAGAACATCATCATCCCCTTGTCTGTCCCCTTAGTGAAGTCAATGAAGTTGCTCAGTCGTGTCCAACTCTTTGCAATCCCACGGACTCCTCCATCCATGGAATTTTCCACGCAAGAGTACTGGCGTGGGGTGCCATTTTAGAAATTTCATTTTCTACCTAGGGATTGTGCAATTAGTAGAATTGATCCCTCAGTATTGAATACAGAGGGGAAAAGCCCAAACAAAAACAACTTTATTTGCCAGATACTCCAGAAACACACTACTGAGGAATATTTTGTATGTGTAATATGAGCTGTCAAAATAGCTTGCTAATGATTTCCTCCATCAATGGGAAAATGAATCCTAGCGTCGAGAGTCATTTTCCTATTTTTATGGTCTCCAGCTTTATTGTCATTATTTACCCCCATCATTGCATGTGAATAGAAACATTTCTCAATTTAAATTAATGTCTGGATGTAGAACAAGAGTAGAATTTTCAGTGACCGTGTTCTTCTCCTTCTGGAGTTTTTAAGTTTTTTTAAATAGATGGTACATTTGTGTGGCTCAAGAACCAGGAAGTATAAACAGGAGGGAGTGGGAACTCCTCCTCTCCATTACCCTGTCCTGTTCACCCGCTGTTCAGTCCACGACTCTGCCCATTGGGTAAATACTATCATTAGTTTCTTGTATATGCTCCTGGGTTTTCATGCACATTCCAGGTATTATTCTGTAGCTTGTTTGTTTACTGTTTGTCATCATTTTTGCCATTTTAATCGGAGGATAATTGCTTTGCAATGTTATATTAGTCTCTGCTGCACAATAGCGGGAATCAGTTATATATGCACATATATCCCCTCCCTCCCACCC
>SJYV01044791.1:215605-332382 GCA_006410875.1 Neotragus pygmaeus | reverse complement strand
CAGGTCCCACCACAGCTTCCAAGTCTTGTCAGGCCAGCTCCTCTGTGCGCAGTGGGGCCATCTAGTTATCAGTGAGATCTCTCAGGGCAGGAAAGCCTGGTCCTGCCACCCCACGCACGGTACCAGGCAGAGACTCCAGCTCTCACATACTTCTCCTCCAGAGAATGGCAGACTGGGAAGACGTTCCTTTGCCATGTGGATGGAAAACCAGACATTTGCCAGGTCAGGGATGGTGAACTCGTCTCCTGGAGCCTAATGTGCTTTCTTCATAGTTAAATATATTGGGGGCCACCAAGGACAGCACTAGGGGGCTGCCACTTTATGCAGGACGCGATCATCTGCAGGCAGCTGCGAAGGTCCACCTGCATTCTGGACTGTTGTATACACAGGGTGAGACTCAGATCCCCACCATCGAGCCTCTCCTTCCCTCATACCCAGGTTGCTGCTGTTCAGTCGCTCAGTCGTGTCCGACTCTTTGCGACCCTGTGGACTGCAGCGCACCAGGCTTCCCAGTCCTTCGCTGGCTCCTGGAGTTTGCTCAGTCTCATGTGCGCCGAGTCTGTGCTGCCCAGGTTGTCTCTGCATCTTCAGGCTTCCCAGTGGTCGGGGCTCTCGCGGGCCTCGGTTAACCTGAGTGCCTGGTCAACACCAGCAAAGGCCTGTCCTACTCCTCCCTGCTCGCCTGGGATCATAGGGTGAAGCCCCAGTGCTGGAAAGTCCTCTCTTCCAGTTATGCACCCTGGGATAATTATTTCCACCACACTGGGACATCCAGAGGGAAGTTTCTAGATCAATTTGCAGTCTCTTGTATCACCTGGGCCCAAATAAAGGACCTTTTCCATCCCTTGCCATCGGACTTAAGCTTAGCCTTTACCCTTGGATTCTCTCTGGGCAGGGTTCTAGGAATGTTCCAGCCTCTACCCTAGGCCTTGGGACAACCAGCGTTTTCTGTTCATCCTGTCAAACTGACTCTTGTAACCAAGAGGGAAACCCATCCAAGTTCCCACTCAGATCACTAGCGCTTATCTCCTCCCCAGCCTCTTTCACAGCTCCTCTCAAATAGGTTTAGTCTGAATAAATGAGGACAGAGTTGCCTAGGTCCTTTGGGAGGGACCCATCCATTTTCAGGGGGCTTCCCAGGTGGCCAGTGGGTAAAGAATCCACCTGCAATGCAGGAGACATGGGTTTGATCCCTGGGTCAGGAAGATCCTCTGGAGGAGGGCATGGCAAGCCACTCTAGTTTTCTTGCCTGGAGAATCCTATGGACAGAGGAGCCTGGTGGACCACAGTCCACAGAGTCGCAAAGAGTCGGACAGGAATGAAGCAGCTGAGCATGCACGCACATCCATTTCCAGCTTCTTTCCTTGGCACCAGGGCAAGCCAGTATTGTCACTGGTCATGGACCCGTTGTCCCCTCTCCTAGCACCTATAACCCAACAAGTGCCTCATTTCTGTCCAGCCACCCTGGCCTGCCCTGGGTCCATTCTTGTCCCATTCTCCCTGGCTCTGTCTCTCACCCCTCCCCTTGCCTTGGCTGCACATCCCAGGATGGCTCGGCCCTGCCGTTCACTCACACCATTCACAGGATTGTGCCTTCCTGGACACGTTCGCCTCACCTGGACCCTGTGGACTGGGGGGTCACTGAGATAAAGGCATCTGATTTCTGTACCACTCCAGTAGGGCCACGATCACGGCCCAATCAAGGGAAGACCCTCTTCAGAAGGGGATTTTCACACCTCAGAGCAGAGGAGGTCCAGGCAGTTTCCTCTTATGGTAAGAGGAGCCATAGCCTAGGTGCAGAGCAGAAATCTAAGACTGGGTGTAGGTCCCAGTTCCAAAGTACTCGTTAAACTAAACAGAACTCACCAGTCACACAGTTCATTCAGAGGGTACTGATCACATCACAGTCCTAAAGGCTACGGGAGTCAGAACTCAGTTCCTGGGGTCTAAGCCAGCCCCTTATGGATGGGCCTGTTTCCTGTTTATACCTGAGCACTCTCTGGGTCCACGTGGTTCTAAGGACCCCAGCCCCAAATCTCTTTTTCCTCATAGGCTACAGGAGGAACCAAAGAGAGAAGGCTGGGGGTGGTTTGAACTAGGGCAGGATTTGAGAGATGTTTTGTCTTTGTTGTTTAGTCATTTAGGATATGGTAAAATGAACGGACCTTGAGAGTTCATTCATTCATTCATTGAGTCATTCATTCAATACTGTCCTCTCAAGCTAGGGAGAAGTCAGGAATCAAAACCACAGTGGTTTCTGTCCTTATTCGCCTTATGGTCACAAGGAGGCTTTGACATAGGAGTATGGGGGAGGTCAAGAATTCACCATCGCATTTCTATAGAGTTTGTCATTCCTAAGGTAAAAGATGTGGAGGGAAAGGAGATGGGGGCTGGAAGTGTATATATCTGTCAGGATTTGGTCAGGAAAACAGCACCCACACATCTTGGAAGTACAGGGTTTAGTATAGGAAATAGAACTTATGTAGTGTGGCGGAGTTGGGGAATTGGGATCCGGAAGAAGATTTGAGATAAAGGACTGGAGAAAAGTCACCACACCCCCAGAAGTATCAGTTCAGGTGGGCAGGCTGAGGCTTATGGGAAATTCCCCAGAAACTGTGCCCAGCGGGCTGCTCAGTGAGATGAAGGGGGCACTCAGGGATGTCAGCAAGACTGCATCCAGGTCAGTAGGAGTGGGCACAGGGCCTCTGTTGTCAGCAGGGTGGTCAGAAAAGAAGGTGGGTGCACACAGGGATGGTAGGGCCAACCAGCTCCACATTTGTCTGTCCCCATGTCTGACCCTCTGAGAGTAATAGCCCCTGCCTCACCTACAAATCTCTTCTGTGTTTTCTTTGGTCCAGCTCTCATTGTGCAGGGAAGGGAATCCTAAGGAGATGGTTCCCCGCCCTGGATGGTAGAGTAGTGCCAAGATGCCAGTGCAGAATCCCATACAGGGTGCTCACCCTGGAGTTGGTTCTGGTATCTCAGCATGTTCAGAGGCTTAGGAAGGGCCATCCCGGGTGGGTTTGGGACGGGTGTGAGTTAGAGATGAAATTTAGGAGAGAGTCATCAGAAAGCATGTGCATGCATGCTCAGCTGCTCAGTCCTGTCTGACTCCACGTGACCCTGTGGACTGGAGCCCTCCAGGCTCCTCTGTCCATGGGATTCTCCAGGCAAGAATACTGGAGTGGGTTGCCATACCCTCTTCCAGGGGATCTTCCTGGCCCAGGGATTGAACCCATATCTCTTAAGGTCTCCTGCATTGGCAGACAGGTTCATCACTAGCACCACCTGGGGAGCTCCATCAGAAAGCGCATGGATGTAACACAATCTAGGGAAAAGTGCAGGGGCGAGAAGGGAAGAGAATCTGGACCAGAGCCCCAAGGAGCTCCAGCATTTTCAAGTAGGAGACGGGGCAGGTGCCAGCAAGGAAAATGCAAGAGGGAAAAAGGAGACCAGAGAGTGAGCCGTGGAAGCCATGAAGGCAGCGGGTTGCAGGCACTCATTCAAGGGACTCCAGGGAGAGAAGAGTGGGTGGAGGGGTCGTCTATGGAGGTCACTGGTGAGCTCAGCTGATCCAATTGCTGCATGTAGAAATCTAAGCCGGCTGGAGTGAGTCGAGAGCATGGAGGTAGTGAGCATGAACAGCTGGAAAAGTTTAGCTTCAGTGTTCAGGGTGTAGGGAGGGGATCAGTTTCCTCTCCTCAGAAGAGAGGGAAGTGGCTTTTTCAATTTCAGTTGAGGAGAAGCTCTTGTTTGTTATTCAGTCAGTAAATCGTGTCTGACTCTTTGCAACCCCATGGATTGTAGCATACCAAGCTTCCCTGTCCTTCTTTATCTCCCGGAGTTTGTTCAAACTCATGTCCATCGAGTCGGTGATGCCATCCAACCATCTCATCCTCTGTTGCCCCTTCTCCTCCTGCCCTCAATCTTTCCCAGCATCAGGGACTCTTCCAATGAATCGGCTCTTTCAGGGAGAAGCCCTGTTTCCTGATGAAAGTAGAGGAAGATCTGTTCCCGTTTGCACCCTAAAACCACCTGCTGAGCTTCCTCTACTGCGTCTCAGCACTGTGCTATAAGACAGTGCTTGATAGATCACACGAATGACACGTTCTTATCCCAGGAGCTTAAGGTCTCCTCCAGGAGGATAGCAAGGGTCTCTGCCTTGGGGTGAGGAGTGTGTCCCCATGGAGGGAAGTGCCAGCTCAGATGGGGGTGTCTGTGGTGGCCTTGCAGCCAAATGAAATGTCAGCGCTGGGTTTTGAAGAAGATCTGTGATTTCTCTGGACAGAGATGTATGCAAAGAGACAGAGGGGCTGAGCCTCAGCCCCTTTCACAGAACGACGGGAGATGCCCCTGGGTGCTGTAATGGGGCCATTTATACAAAAGCCCCTGCTGTGGGAAGATGGCTTAGGAAGAGGGGTCCAGCCCCACCCTGTGTCTCCCCCTACATCCCACGGGTGAAAGCTTCTTGTGGGGTGCAGTCATAGAGGATGGAGCCCCAGTCTGCTAAGTCCAGCGGGGAAAGAAAGGGAGGAGGAGGAGGAGAGGTACAAGGATGAGAGACGGGCTGAGGAGGGAGCACGTAAAAACCAAAAAGGATTTGTTTGACCCTCAGGAGGATTTACCCCAGCGTGTGCTCTGAGAGCCAAGCAGCCCTGGAAAGAAAAGCAATGAATCATTTATGATTGTTTTCATTTTGTATTCATTAAAGACCTCTGCACTATTATTATCGGACCTTAATTGGCTTGGCTGTTGGCTAGCGCTGCCTTTCCCTGCGCCCTTGCTCCTCTGTTCGCTGTCAGAAACTCCTCTGCAGCATGAGCCAGGACCATGCCGGGGAGCCGGGGCAGCTGGGCAGAATCCACCCAAAGATCAAATGGAATGCAGCCGCTTGGCTTTCTGCTCTCTGATCGTACGTTAATAAATGTATCTCGCTGGTCTCCAGCTCGCTCCCCACGATCCGCTCTAAGCTCCCTGGCATCTCTGCACCCTCTTTGCTCTCTCAGCCACTCGAGAAGTCTCCCATTAGCCAGCCCCCTCTCACGGCCCCACAAGCCCAGCAACTTCACGCATGACAGTGCACATCCTTTGTTCCGGGTGCCGCGGTGGGCGGTGAACCAGCAACCATACGCAGGTTACCTGATTTCCTTCTTTTAATACACTTCTGTGTCATTATAACTGCACAAAAGAGAGGACAAATTGGCAAGTGATTACATTGTTAATTTGCCAGTGTTTTATCGCATTGTGGAAGCACAATTTCCTCTCTAATCGTATGGGGGGTGGGCAACACATTTGTCTATGGTGTGGGCTTATCGAGGAATTCTGGGGCATAGAAATGAAATACACAGGAGACGGGGAAATCAGCTCTCCTCCCCATAAATATTCCTTTATTTTGCATGTGTTTTGCAGCCTCCTTCAAAAAAGCTAATTCGTTGATTCAGGCCTAATTATTGAAATGTTCCAGAATGCATAATCAGGCTGTGACAGACCCAGCTGATGGATGGCTTTAGATCTGGAGAGAGGGGAGATAGCCCTAGTTAACAGGGCTGACTGCTTCCCTTTCAGAATCTCACTGGCTGTGCATGCCTCATGACCATCCCACCTGAGAACGCGACCGTGATTCCTGGAAAATGCCCCAGTCCCGGGTGTCAAGAGGCCTTCCTCACCTTCCTGTGTGTGATGTGTGTCTGTAGCATGATCGGGGCCATGGCTCAGACGCCTTCGGTCATCATCCTCATCAGGTAAGCATAGCCCCAGGGACCAGAGAGCTAGCCGCCCCACCCCCGCTCCCTCCCTGCTGTGTCTGCAGTTCTCCCAGAAATCAGAACTCTGGGGACTGTATGAGTCTTGCAAGCCAGCTTCCCTAGGCTGGTAGGAATCAGTTATGTTTAATGGAAACCTCCCAGCAAAAGTAAGGCTTCCCCGGTGACTCAGACAGTAAAGAGTCTGCCTGCAATCCAGGAGATCTGGATTCAATCCCTGGGTTGGAAAGAGCCCCTGGAGAAGGCAATGGCAACCCACTCTAGTATTTTTGCCTGGAGAATCCCCATGGACAGAGGAGCCTGGCGGGCTACAGTCTGTGGGGTTGCAAAGAGTCAGACATGACTGAGCGACTAACATTTTCAACTTTCACACCAAAAGTAGAAAGCACAGCCCAAGAAAAAATACTGCACTTTCATGTCCTACCAGGAACAGACTCTGCAGGTGATTTGAAAGGTACTGCAATCTTTCATTGATATTTGCAAATAGCAACACTGTTGGAGTGAAATGAAAATGGCATGGGAATAGCCGAGTCCCCATGTCTGGCTCCTGTCTCAGGGCACTGATTCGCAGTTATGACCTTGGGCTCAGTGTTGTTTCTGAATCTGGAACTGGAAGCGATGTCAATGGTCCTGCCTGCCTCTTGCAGTGGGCTGGGGCCTGCTGAGACCATGTGTGTGCAAACTCTGCAAAGATATAACGGGTCATTGACAAGGTGTGATGCAGTGCTGAGTGGCTCGTGGAAGCAAGCAGTGACTGCTTTTGTACAGATGGATAGTTGGAGAGAGTCAGCCATAATTCTGCATTTCCCCGTTTCTCAGGAACTATCCTGGGGGGTGGGTGAGGTGTCTTAAAGGTGAATTATTGAGTAATTTTCTGAGTAACTTACACAGTTGCAAAGTTATCTAGATTTGTGTGAGGAACCCAGAAGAGGCAGACTTCATGTCTGGCGACCATCTTTAACAGAGGAAGATGTACCAAGCACAGACAGATCCATCTTACTGGGATGTAGTTATCTAAACAAACCAATCCCAAGGGCTGGAGATAAAAGTAGGAATGAAATGCTTGGATGCAGCCTGTACAAATATACATTTTGTTGTTGTTTAAGTCACTAAGTGTTCAGTTCTTTTGTGACCGCATGGACTGTAGCATATCAGGCTCCTCTGACCATGGGATTTGCCAGGCAGGAATCCCAAAGTAGATTGCCATTTCCTTCTCTGGGAGATCTTCCTGACCAAGGGACTGAACCCATATCTCCTACACTGGCAGGCAGATTCTTTACCACTGAGCCACCAGGGAAGCCCTGGTATGTAACATTTGCAGCTGCTTTATCCAGCCTCTCTGTGTCTACTACATTTCCTGATCTTGGTTAGAATTCACAAGGAAAAGGATTATACAAAGTACTTATGTTATAAAGTCATTAGCAAAGCTTTTTCAATGTGCACAAGCAATAATAGTACAATAGCAAATTGCCATTTTATACTTGTTAAATTTGAAAAAATAATTAAAAAAAATTCACACCCAGTTCTGTAAGCAGGCCTGTAACAAAACAGGTAAAGTCACACCTTTCTGCTGGCATTGAGAAACATAGTGATCCTTTCATAAAAGCAAGGTGGCAAATATGAGTTCAAGAGCCATAAAAACGTTTTGTTGTTTTTTTTTTAATGAGGTAACCCTACCCCTTGCCACTTAATACGAGAAGAAAAGCTCAATGCAGACAGATTTTTATTATAGTGTTAACTATAATAGCAGAAAAATCTGAATTGGAATAGTGAGTTATAGTCCCACAGCTCAGTGGAATAATGAAAATTCTTAATGTGAGACGTGTTTATGAAATGAACTATTGAATTTATATATGGAGGATGATTATATATAATATGCACTGGACAAAACCCATCAGGTCTCAGGCATGGGTTTGGGGTGGCTGCATTATTTTTGTTGCTAGGAATTCCCATGAAGTTGTATTGTGCCAGTTGACACACAAAAGGCACCAAAAAGCAAGAAAAGTGACCCTTACAGCCTTTAGCAATGACTGGTCCCCTTTTTTCTCTGCCCTTGACTCTGCTGCAAAAACCCAGTTCAGTAGTTGTGGCTGCAGACCAAACACAGAAAGTCAGCTGAGCCCTGAATCATGTCCAAATCTCAGCTTGATAAACAGCTCTTGGAGATTTTCAGGAAATATGTGATTGCCTTTCAGTGAACCAGCAACAGATGGCCTAAATGACCCAGGTGGGGCCTTGTACACCTCATAGCTCCATGCTGCTGGGGCCAGCTGGAGGTACGTGCCCTCACAGATGTTCTAGGCAGACACAAGGGCACAGACGGTCTGAGCCACAGCCCAGATTATGGGCACCAGCCCCTGTCCCATCCCAGGGCAGTGGGCCCACTTCCACTCTTACTCCAGACAGAAGCGTACGTGCCAACAGAAGCGCTCAGGGCATCCACAGGTGTGCAGATACCGGCTATTTAATAAGTCACATCGGGGCCAGCACTGGGCTCTTTGTTTTCAGTGTTTATTTGGCTGTGTCAGGCCTTAGTTGTGTCATCAGGGACCTTTCGTTGAGGCATACAGGCTCTGGTTGTGGTGCTGGGGCTCCAGAGTGCACAGGCTGTCCTCCAGGGCATGTGAGATCTTAGTTTCCCGACCAGGGGTCCATCCTGCGACTTCTGCACTGGAAGGCAGATTCTTACCACCGAACCCCTAGGGAAGTCCCCTGCCCCTTGTTTTTTGGTTTGTTTATGTTTTGTTACTCAGCATATGCTGTGTGTCACACACCACACTGATGATGAATGAGACACAAATAATCCTTGGCCTCAAGGAGAAAGACAAGCATTGAGTCAATACTGGTTGCAAGAGTAGGAGGCGTAACAGAGGAGATCTGTGACCAGCTGTGAGGGCCTCCCTACTTGGAATCAATCATCATTTCCAAACCCCCCTCCTGTCACTCTTTTCCCAGACTGTGAGAATGTTCTAGAAAATGTATGAAAAGATCGTGCTCAGGGACTGCTGTGGGTAAACCAAAGCCAGGGACACTGAGTCAGTTCAGAACAAAGGCATGTGACTATATCAAGTTGTGTGTGTGTTAATCGCTCAGTCGTGTCCAACTCTTTGTGACCCCATGGACTGTGGCCCACCAGGCTCCTCTGTCCATGGGATTCTCCAGGCAAAAATACTGGGATAGGTTGCCATTTCCTCCTCCAGGGGGTCTTCCTGACCCAGAGACCAAACCCACATCTCCTGCAGGCAGATTCTTTCACACTGAGCCACCTGGGAAGGCCAAATAAAGGTACCTTTCCAGTTTAAAAGGTACCAAAGCTGGATATAGATGAATGGACTATTTCACAAGTGGTCCATCTAGGGAACCAACCCATGCTAGTCTGGTTGATTTCGCAAAATGATACAGAATGACAGAGGTGTTTATGGTTCTGGCCTATCTGAGTACTATAGGGGAGTTGTCTTCCCCATTGATATTTCCCCTGATACATGTACCCACCAACTTAAGATGTTTCCCTATGCCAGCAAACACAAAATGCCTTTAAATGAAGACTTTGGGAACAAATTTGCATTCCGTCCTTCAAATGACTAGTTTTAGTTAATAGAAAACACTGCTAAATTCCTAAACTTATCTTGTCCCTGCAGTTGCAGTGATTTTTCAGACTTTTGGCAGGGAAGGTGAAAAACGCAAAAGAAGGAAACCATTAATAATTTTCTAAGGAAGGGCTCTGATGGACAGCAGCAAATGACTCTGGGGTCTGTTAATTAAAGTGAAGCGATAAGAATCTTCTCTTTTTCCTCTTCATCTCTTCGCATGTAGGACAGTCAGCCCTGAACTCAAATCCTACGCCCTGGGAGTTCTTTTCCTCCTCCTCCGTTTGTTGGGTACGTATTCTTTCTTGATTCCCTCAGTAGTGAATCGGATGCTTATAACCAGGTGAGTGCATATATCAGTGCAATAATGGCCAGGTGAGTATTTATCACTGGAATCATCCCTTGAGTTGTCTTTTTTCTTATGAAGTTTAATTTTGGTACACAAGAGAAAGGTCTGTTAAATGTTGTTCAGGGTTTAGACCTACACTCGCACACTCCCTGGATATCACAGAGTTTTTGTTGATATTAACTGTGCCTTCGTGCCACCCTGAATTTTCATTGGCACAAGGAGGAAAAGTGAGGAACCAGAAAGAAAGGAATTTGATGGTGTCATTGGGCACCCTCATTAAGCAACCAATAAGCAGCTTGTGAAATGCTTCATTTATGGGGCTGCCAGCTGAGGGAGAGAGGGACTCTCATAATGCTTCCCAAATGGAAACTTTGCATCCTTTAAATTTTTCCAAACTGACTTAGTTTATTTACCTTGGGTTTCTGGGATAAGGCAAATATGACCCCTCTGCTATAGAGCCTATATTCCATAGTTTGGTATGGACAGAAGGAATTAAGTCTAAGATGGGAATAGCCCATGGTTCTCCTGGAGTGCTGGGACCAGCTGAGGAGAAGCTGGAAAAGCCAATCAGATAAACCTTCTCCCTGTGGACCACACTGCTGCTTTATGAACTCCCTTTGTCAAGGCCAAGATCAAGATAGGATGACATGTTTTTTTCTTAAAATGATAAGGCTGTGGTCTTCCTTAGTGGACATTAAGTGATAAATAAAAATGGAAAGGAAGATAACCGTGGCCTATACCTTCAGAGTAGAAAGTTCTCATTCCAAATAGTATATAACCTGAATGAGCACAAAGACTAACTATAGAAATATTTATAAAAATATTCACAAAAGTGAAAAATTGGCAACAATTCAAACATCCATCAGCAGGGAATTAGTTAAATCCATTATGGGTTCTAATTTCAGTAGGATTTATGTACCCCTTTAAACTGGAAAGAAAAATATTGATAAACTTGGAAAGGGTACATGATAAGTGGAGGGAGAAAGGAGGTCTATATTGTATATGCAAATGTTTATATATGAAAGTCCCTCAGTCGTGTCCAACTCTTTGCGATCCCACAGACTATACAGTCCATGGAATTCTCCAGGCTGGAATACTGGGGTGGGTAGCCTTTACCGTCTCCAGGGGCTCTTCCCAACCCAGGAATCAAACCCAGGTCTCCTGAATTGCAGGCAGATTCTTTACCAACTGAGTTATAGGGATATAAATATAGGGGAAAATACTGGAAAGCCAGATAAGAAAATGGTATCAGCTGTTATAATTGAATAGTGAGGCTATAAATGATATTTTAAAAATTCATTTTTAAAATTTGAATGAAAAAAATATATATATATTTTACTTTCATAATGAGATTATATTCTATATAATTGCTATGTGGAAGAAAAATATTCACCCTTAAATCCATTAATAAGACAAAGTCCTCCCTGGGGAGTGAAAAATACTTGACATCTGCCCAGGCTCTGCCTGTAGCAAATAACTTCCAGTCAAGGCTGTGATCTCTTTTGCCATGTCCATGACAAGACCTGGGAGTCTTCTTAATCACTGTCAGTCCACATCGTTGGGACACATGGGGAATCATAAACAGCATCTTTGTCTTATTTCTGGTTCATGGAAAATAGAAATGCTCTAGGAATAGTAATACCCAATGCAATAAGTTCAACTGTAATTCAACTAAAACACTTTAGGCCTTCCTAGAACTCATAGTGGCTTTTAGAGCTAACTACACAGGGTACTAATTACAGTGAGTTTTTTTCTCTCATCATTGGGAGGATAGAAAATGCATGTGTGGTGATGCCTCCATTCCACCTTGGTTTGGTGGATGGACAGATGAATGTGTAATATCAGGTAGCAGGTTGGAGACCCTTACTTCTGAAAAGGGTGAAACCATTCCACATGCAGGCTTCCTTGGTGGCTCAGCTGGTAAAGAATCCACCTGCAGTGGGGAAACCTGGGTTCCAGAGAAGGAAACAGCTACCCACTCCAGTATTCTGGCCTGGAGAAGTCCATGGACTGTACAGTCCATGGGTCCACAGAGTCGGACACAACTGAGTGACTTTCACTTTCTCCCTTTCACTACTTTCATTCTAGATACACATTCACTCAACAAACTGATATTTATTGAGCATCTAATGTGTTCAGAGCTCCATGGACCATACCCAGGTAACTGAGCCAAGCATTGCTCTTAGGGAGTTCCTTTAGGAGCTGACCAGAGAAACAAAAAGCCCTCCATTTACAGGATTACTACAGAGGTCTCTGTACCTCTAAACACATGCTGAGGACTCAATATAGTGAGTAAAAAATAACCTTCAGAATAATTTTGATAACACTAAGTGTAAGAAAAATTTTGCAAGTTGTTTTCGACAAGTTAATGAAAATTATAGGACACTTGAAGACAGAAATGGAAAATTATAGAGCATGTGCAATGTGACACCATTAAGATCATTGTATGTTGCTCTAAAGCTCAAACATTATCTAAACGGATATTTTTCAACTTCTGTGATTATAATCTACAGCAAGAGACAAACTTTATATTGTGGCCCAGTGCATACATATGCATAAATACAACTGAAACAAAGATTTCATGAAAAATATTCACCATTAATATGTGTGATGTCCTCTGATATTTTCTGTTCTATTTCATTCTTTTAAAATAGTGGGTCATGACCAACTATATTGATTGTATCGTCCAACTGGGTCACACATCAGAGTTTAGAAAATGGCTCTAGAAGGATATGCCACAGTTTCATCTTTTAATTAAAAGTGGCTTATCAGAGAAGTCTTTGCACTGGGCCTGATTCCATTTCCTGCAGCACCCAATGAGGTAACCACCATTACAGTTAATGAAGGGCCAACTGAGAAATCAGATTTCAAGACATTGTCAAGCTTTGTGCTTGGCCCCGCTTGGGTAATGGGTGATGGTAAGGCCATCACGGTTCAGTGTGATGAAACTGGAGATGCAGTCAGTAGAGGTGTAGGGTAGATATGTGGGAGAGCCACCCGACCTGGGGCTGGGGAAGGGAGTGAGGGTGAAAGGATGTGATATTAACCTGAAGCATGAATGATGCAGGAGAGTTACCTTGCTAGCAAAAAGGAGAGAGTGCTTTAGACCAAGGGACTTACAGGAGCAAAAGCCTGGAAGTGAACAAAGGCTGAAGCGTGTTTGGGGGCTGCGGGAAGCCCTTGTGGCTGGAGGGGATGGCTGTCAAGTTCACGATCAGAAAGAGTTGCTGCGCTGTTGACAAGGTTGACCTTTATCCCCAAGGCAGATGAAATCGTTGATAGACTTTAATATGGGGATAAAATCCATTGTGCATTTTTAGAAAGGCCTACCGTCTGCCACATAGAGAATGTGGGAACTGAATGTTAAGCCACTGGTGTAACAGAGGAGCTGATGGAGAACCATGCTGAGGATGCTGGCTACCAAGATGAGTAGACGTGGATAGAGGAGGAAGTGTCAAGGCTTAGTCCCTGAATGGAAGTGTACAGACTGGAGCATCTAAGAAGGAAGAATCCACAGTGACAGTGCCTTATAAAAGGTTTGGATCATGTGGTACATGAGAGATGTTATTTATTAAAGCAGGAGGACCAGAATGAGGAGCAAGCTTTTGGAATTGGCATAGACCAACATCATCCAATAGACCTTCCTGCAGAGGTGGAAATGCTCCATGTCTATGCCACATGGGGCTGTGGAGCACTTGAAATGTGGTTTCTGTCAACTGGTTTCTCCTTATTTTTATTGATTTTCATTTACGTGGCTGCATGTGACCAGTGACAATCATACTGGACTGTGCAGGCCTTTGATGCACCACCATTGGTGGGTCAGAGCTTGAGGCAGTGGGGGCAGCATGGGGAGACTGCTCATTGCAGATACTTGGCTGTGAGGAGTGTAAAAAAAGAGGGAAAGACCCAGAAGTGAATGCCGGTTTTCTCCCCTTGTTTTAAATGCTGATAGAAAGGAGTTGTCAGAAAGGGCAGAGACCTGTGTGGGTCAGGTCACCTTGGCACCAAGAGCTTCCTGTGTAGCCCATGGGAGCCCTGGAGTAGCAGTAGTGACGTGGTTGGTGATATCAATGGTGGGTAAGGAGGAGTATGGAGCAAAGAAATTAAGACTAGTGGTCTCGGTAGGGCTAATGTGACTGACACTGGTGCCTGAGCTGGACAAGGAAGAGGTAAGCTAGGAGAGGGGAGAAAGAACAGAGAGAGAGAGCGCACACAGGGGCTGGATGTAGTAATTCATGAAAAAAGAGTTGGAATCTGCAGCCAGAGCTTTGTCGTCTGACTTTGAGACTGAGGTGGTGGAGCAGTTCTGAGAAATGACAAAACCCAGAGAGGAAAAGAACAGCCTTGACATTGAGAATGAGTTGTTGAAAGGCCTGAGTGAGAGCTCATGTCCATGGAGAAGTGCAAGTCACCCAGGACAGTGGTGGAATTTGAGTGGAAGAGGACAGAGTTGGATAAAGGGTCAGGAAATTCAGAGTGAACGAATGACTTACTCAAACGCCTGATGTAACCAAATCCATCCGTTTTCATCCTTGTGCAAATGTCCTGATCACTGTTTTACTCTCTGGATGTGGGCATAACATCCACTCAAGGGTCTAATCTTGTTCCTGGGGAGTCTGTTGCATGCCGCAGATGTCACACCAAATTTGACTGGATTCACTACCACGAACTCTCCTCCACAAATGCCTGCTCTTGGTTTTCCAGACCAACAAGCTGGGCAAAGATCATTGGGAACGTCAGCCTCAGGGTGCACTTCTGTACGCAGGGGTCATTCCTGAGCAGATTGTCCTTGGGTCTTGGGTTATTGGTGAACTAATATAGGAGATGTGTGTCTTAGAAGCTCCTTGTGTGGTTCATCCAACATTTGTTGAGCTCCCATTGTGAAGTCTTGAATTTCTGCAGACACGTAGGAGAAATGAACAAGTTGAATGAGTGCTTTGGAAGAAGTAGGCCCAGCCTGCCAGAAGCTTCAGAGGAGTGGCTGTGAGACAGTGGGGTACAAGATGCAATGTCTGGAATGTGAGGGGAGACTCCTTCTACTCACCTCTGCATTTATTTATTCAGCAAAATTTTGCTAAGCACCAACAATGTATCTAACTTCCTAAAGGACCTGTGGGCTTAAAAGAATATTCACAATCTAAAAGTTGAGAGTTATGTTTTATTCAGTGGGAATTTTTAGGACTTTAAGCCCAGGAGACAGCATCTCGAGTAACTCTGGGAGAACTGATCCATGGAAGTGGGGGAAGGAGCCAGGTTAAAGAAAACCAGATATCCCAAGTTAAGGAATTTAGTGCTTTTCTCTGTATGGGAAGATACAAGAGTCTGGGCTGACAGAAATCATTCCTTTGATATGACCCCAGCTATCTGGGCCAATAGCCTGTATTTTCACATCCTGAGTCCCCTCGGGGCTCACCATTGGGAGTGGCTGCAGTCTGATGGCTGCTAGATGGCAGGTATTCTTTCCTTCCTGAGTTCCCTCAGGGCTCACNATGACCCCAGCTATCTGGGCCAATAGCCTGTATTTTCACATCCTGAGTCCCCTCGGGGCTCACCATTGGGAGTGGCTGCAGTCTGATGGCTGCTAGATGGCAGGTATTCTTTCCTTCCTGAGTTCCCTCAGGGCTCACCATCCCTGGTGGCTGCATTTGTTGATGACAGTGACCTCCTTTGCTTACTGATGTGAAAGTACTCGATTTCTAAGCACCAATGATGTATCTAACTTTAAAGACCTGTACCGCCCAGGATCTATGTCCTGACCCATGCTAAGGTGACACCCCATATTTGCCATGGACCCTGCCACAGTCAGGCACAACAGGTTTGAGTCCAACTCTGCCATACTGAGCATGAGACCTTTGGCAAGTAATTTAAGCTTCTTGAGGCTCAGTGAGTTTAACAAGTCATCCAGGAATGAAATGAGAATAGAGCAGCTCCTCTCAACTTCTCGGATTTAAGAAAAGTGAATGTCAGGTATCTGCAGATCATGCTGGACAGTATCAACGGAGTCTCTTTCTTAGCATCACTGAAACAGAGAAACTCATTAATCTTACGAGGAGAACATTCTTTTCAACATCCGTTTCTAGCTAGTGCTGGACATAACAGTAATTCCTCCAGGTTGAATAGAGGTCCCATGGTGAATTCAAGTCTTGGCAGGTAAGCTGGGAGAGGAATGGATATCTTTTGAAATGTAAATGCCAGAGTAATTTGTAGCTTCCATTTTGTTTCATAAAGGAATGTGAATTTATTTTTCTTACCATAGCTTTTCCACTCACTTTTTAAGTTTAGACCAAAGAGTGTAACTAAGCCTGGCGTTTTCAACCCACGGTGTGAATTAAGTAGCCAAAATACAAGACCTGGAAGTTTAACCTCTGTTAATAGATTTCAGGAAAACAGAGACAATTTCCTTAAGCGATGCTGCAATTTTTGCATTGAAATATAGCTGCAATTTGAGCCCGAGTATAATGGGAAGTAAGATTTAATCCTTTTACTATTCTCTGTAATAACGAGTAACTGCTCTAAGCTTCCGGATACCTTCCCCAATATATGGTGGGTTCCTAGTGTCCCGGGGGTGGGACCTTGATTAATGCCTACTGAGTCTGCGAGTTCCCCACAAGGAAACACAGGAAGAAAAGACAACAAAGGGGCGAGGACTGCTCCTGCAGGCACCGAGGAAAAGAGCATTCCTTTAAAACACACGGTTTCTAAGAAATACTTCATCATTATCACCACCTGCCTTCTCCTTGCTTAGGTAATTGAGGCTGTAACAGAAGTAAGTACTAACATACACCTTACCCGTGTGACCTCCCTTCTGGAAACATCTGACTTTCCTCCAAAAATGTCTTATTCTTATGTAGTGAAGGATTCCTGCCAGTTGGGGTTAATCATCGAATCTTGGCTTGGAGGGTGTTCTGCAAATCTTTCTCTGGAGATGAGAATTTAAAAGGAGATGAATTTTCATTGATCCCAATGAAAAGCCAAAAAAACAGGAAAGGAACCAGATTTGTTGAGCGCCCACTCCATGAAGGGCTTTCCCAAATACCATATCAACTTTGCAAAGATCAGAACCCCTGTTGAAAGCTTCAAAACCAGGCTTCCACAAACCAGTTATCCCCAGGAGCTTAGTGGGAGGGTAAATAATGTTTTCTATAGCCCTGGAAAGCCCTGATAAGAGCTCTAAAGTCTTCTCCTCAAATCAACAAACTTTAAATTTGTAAGAAAGAAAGGATGGGATTGGAGGTTTTGAAATATCAAGCCTGGGACAAATAACCTCTCAGTGTCTGTTTCTCTATAGGTATAACAAAGGGAGTTGGGGGGATTGTGCTGTATGGAGAACACGCCATGCAGTGCAGGGGTGAGGGGGCAGTTGGTAGTAATTATTGCCACTGGGTTGGGAAGAGCTCCTGGAGATAGAAATGGCAACCCACTGCAGTATTCTCGCCTGGGAAAATCCCATGGATGGAGGAGCCTGGTGGAGTGTAATAGTCCATAGGGTCGCAAAGAGTTGGACATGACTCAGCGCCTGAGCACACGCAGTTCCTGTCCCAGTCGTCCCTCTGTAGACGTCTCCCACTGCCATCTGGGGAACTAGCATCTTTCAGGGGTGACAGGGCTTTTCTATGCCCGTCCTGAATGATAAACATGTAACAGTGAATGGCCATTTGTGAAAGTTAATCAAGTGGGACTCCCTCTGTCAGATGAATTTCAACAACGGCAAAGGCCGTAAATAAGAGATAAGAGATCCAGCAAGGGCCTTGTTTCAAAATTCTCTGCACACCTGGAACTCAAGACCTGTGAGCTAGAGCTTCTCTTTGGAAAAGCATTTTAAGTCAATAAAAAGGAAAAAATGAACTTGGCAGAAAAGAGTTGGTTTTGCTTGTTTCTTAAACAAACAAAATCTTAAAGGAAGTTCTACTCATAAGGCACTCAATCAAAAGTTTATTCTGAACTGTCACCCCCAGATGCCCTGTATAAGAGGAATAAGGGAGGAAAAGTTCTGGCCATATGGGACCAGTCCCTTGTATAGCACTCCACTCACCTGTACCAGTATTCACTTTGACCTGGTAAGGTCAAAGTAGTTCCATTCAAAAGATCAAGAAACGGGCACATAAAGAAAAGTGACTTACCCAGCATTTCAGCTCAAGTTAGAAGGTCTTTCATCTTGACCATAAACGCCCTCCAAAATATTGAGTATAAGATGAAAACCCTTGCTATGTACTTAGCTTTCTCATTTCTGTTTGAAGGCTATTTCTGACACTTCCCGGGGTCTTGTCATCCAATAGTAGAGCTTGATGAGGATGAAATTGACATCATTAGCACACAGAAATATGCCTTACTTCAAGACAATTCCATAATATAAAAATCCTCACTTGGATACAGTACAAAAATGAATTATTATTAATTGGCACTTTAGAGGGATTTTTTAAAAGCAAGTATTGGTGAATGGCTCCATTATATTGAAAATTTCCTGCAGTGTGCTTAAAATTTGACCTGATTTGCCCAACTTGAATTGCATACAACTCTTTAGGCATCTGTGCATTTGGAACAAGAAGCCCCAGTACCATCAGTTCCTTCCCTCAGCAAAACTTATATGAGAGGTGTAATAAATAGTCTTGGCTTCCCATTGCCTGGTGATGGGTGGGTAGGAAGAAAAGGAGGGAGGAGAATTGGGAGCAAATGACAACCAATAAAAATCTGACAGGTGAATGGATCCACCTCTCCCGTTGGACCACAGGACAGGTCAGATTTGTCCTGTGGATCCCCAGGTCCACCCGCCATCCACAGGGACTCCAGGTCGCTATTTCTTTCCCTGCATAACGTGGAGTGTGTCCAGTGTGTGCCGGGGGTTGCCGTGGCAGGTCCTCCAGTTGGCTCTTTTCCAGTTAAATGAAGAAAAGTCATCTGTTGGGGAACTGAGACAGGACACACTGTTGGTGACAAAGATCTCGAACACCCGAGCAGCCTTCTGGGCAGAGAATGCCAGGAATGCGAGTTTCCACTTGGCAAGACCAGCCTGGCCTGGGAGCTGCAAAGAGGGAGCAGGTTGTGTGGGATTTTGAGTTTGGCATTTTTTAACTCAAGCTGCCGGAGAGGTTAAATGCTGTTGCAATGAAAATTCTTTCTTAGGGGGGTTTCTTTTAGGGGGTAATACATGACAGAGTTGGGGAGTGCTGAGGATAAGTGCCAAGGCACCTGGGCCCAGGAGGAAACGCTGCCAGCCTGCCAGCACTGGCAGGATCACACAGCCCTCCCCCGACCCCGTCGCTGACCAGTCACTAAACCGAGAAAACAGACTCACAGACACAGGAAACAGACTTACGCTTACCAAACGGGGAAAGCAGTGGCTAAATTAGGAGTTTGGGGTTAACAGACACACAGTGCGATATATAAAATACATAAGCAACACGGGCCTACTGTATAGCACAGGGAACTATAGTTAGTATCTTATAATAATCTATAATAGAAGAGAATCTGAAAAAGAGTAGATGTATAATTGAATCACTGTGCTATACATCTGAAACACAACATTGTAAATCAGCTATACTTCAATAAAAATCATTTTTAAAATTTGAAAACTAGACTTCAATTAGTAAAAAACCGAAGGAAGTGTCATTTCCTTCATTAAGNAGATGAATTTTCATTGATCCCAATGAAAAGCCAAAAAAACAGGAAAGGAACCAGATTTGTTGAGCGCCCACTCCATGAAGGGCTTTCCCAAATACCATATCAACTTTGCAAAGATCAGAACCCCTGTTGAAAGCTTCAAAACCAGGCTTCCACAAACCAGTTATCCCCAGGAGCTTAGTGGGAGGGTAAATAATGTTTTCTATAGCCCTGGAAAGCCCTGATAAGAGCTCTAAAGTCTTCTCCTCAAATCAACAAACTTTAAATTTGTAAGAAAGAAAGGATGGGATTGGAGGTTTTGAAATATCAAGCCTGGGACAAATAACCTCTCAGTGTCTGTTTCTCTATAGGTATAACAAAGGGAGTTGGGGGGATTGTGCTGTATGGAGAACACGCCATGCAGTGCAGGGGTGAGGGGGCAGTTGGTAGTAATTATTGCCACTGGGTTGGGAAGAGCTCCTGGAGATAGAAATGGCAACCCACTGCAGTATTCTCGCCTGGGAAAATCCCATGGATGGAGGAGCCTGGTGGAGTGTAATAGTCCATAGGGTCGCAAAGAGTTGGACATGACTCAGCGCCTGAGCACACGCAGTTCCTGTCCCAGTCGTCCCTCTGTAGACGTCTCCCACTGCCATCTGGGGAACTAGCATCTTTCAGGGGTGACAGGGCTTTTCTATGCCCGTCCTGAATGATAAACATGTAACAGTGAATGGCCATTTGTGAAAGTTAATCAAGTGGGACTCCCTCTGTCAGATGAATTTCAACAACGGCAAAGGCCGTAAATAAGAGATAAGAGATCCAGCAAGGGCCTTGTTTCAAAATTCTCTGCACACCTGGAACTCAAGACCTGTGAGCTAGAGCTTCTCTTTGGAAAAGCATTTTAAGTCAATAAAAAGGAAAAAATGAACTTGGCAGAAAAGAGTTGGTTTTGCTTGTTTCTTAAACAAACAAAATCTTAAAGGAAGTTCTACTCATAAGGCACTCAATCAAAAGTTTATTCTGAACTGTCACCCCCAGATGCCCTGTATAAGAGGAATAAGGGAGGAAAAGTTCTGGCCATATGGGACCAGTCCCTTGTATAGCACTCCACTCACCTGTACCAGTATTCACTTTGACCTGGTAAGGTCAAAGTAGTTCCATTCAAAAGATCAAGAAACGGGCACATAAAGAAAAGTGACTTACCCAGCATTTCAGCTCAAGTTAGAAGGTCTTTCATCTTGACCATAAACGCCCTCCAAAATATTGAGTATAAGATGAAAACCCTTGCTATGTACTTAGCTTTCTCATTTCTGTTTGAAGGCTATTTCTGACACTTCCCGGGGTCTTGTCATCCAATAGTAGAGCTTGATGAGGATGAAATTGACATCATTAGCACACAGAAATATGCCTTACTTCAAGACAATTCCATAATATAAAAATCCTCACTTGGATACAGTACAAAAATGAATTATTATTAATTGGCACTTTAGAGGGATTTTTTAAAAGCAAGTATTGGTGAATGGCTCCATTATATTGAAAATTTCCTGCAGTGTGCTTAAAATTTGACCTGATTTGCCCAACTTGAATTGCATACAACTCTTTAGGCATCTGTGCATTTGGAACAAGAAGCCCCAGTACCATCAGTTCCTTCCCTCAGCAAAACTTATATGAGAGGTGTAATAAATAGTCTTGGCTTCCCATTGCCTGGTGATGGGTGGGTAGGAAGAAAAGGAGGGAGGAGAATTGGGAGCAAATGACAACCAATAAAAATCTGACAGGTGAATGGATCCACCTCTCCCGTTGGACCACAGGACAGGTCAGATTTGTCCTGTGGATCCCCAGGTCCACCCGCCATCCACAGGGACTCCAGGTCGCTATTTCTTTCCCTGCATAACGTGGAGTGTGTCCAGTGTGTGCCGGGGGTTGCCGTGGCAGGTCCTCCAGTTGGCTCTTTTCCAGTTAAATGAAGAAAAGTCATCTGTTGGGGAACTGAGACAGGACACACTGTTGGTGACAAAGATCTCGAACACCCGAGCAGCCTTCTGGGCAGAGAATGCCAGGAATGCGAGTTTCCACTTGGCAAGACCAGCCTGGCCTGGGAGCTGCAAAGAGGGAGCAGGTTGTGTGGGATTTTGAGTTTGGCATTTTTTAACTCAAGCTGCCGGAGAGGTTAAATGCTGTTGCAATGAAAATTCTTTCTTAGGGGGGTTTCTTTTAGGGGGTAATACATGACAGAGTTGGGGAGTGCTGAGGATAAGTGCCAAGGCACCTGGGCCCAGGAGGAAACGCTGCCAGCCTGCCAGCACTGGCAGGATCACACAGCCCTCCCCCGACCCCGTCGCTGACCAGTCACTAAACCGAGAAAACAGACTCACAGACACAGGAAACAGACTTACGCTTACCAAACGGGGAAAGCAGTGGCTAAATTAGGAGTTTGGGGTTAACAGACACACAGTGCGATATATAAAATACATAAGCAACACGGGCCTACTGTATAGCACAGGGAACTATAGTTAGTATCTTATAATAATCTATAATAGAAGAGAATCTGAAAAAGAGTAGATGTATAATTGAATCACTGTGCTATACATCTGAAACACAACATTGTAAATCAGCTATACTTCAATAAAAATCATTTTTAAAATTTGAAAACTAGACTTCAATTAGTAAAAAACCGAAGGAAGTGTCATTTCCTTCATTAAGCCTCTCCCTCCCAGAGGGCCCCTCAAAGGAGGTTCTGCTATGGATATAACATAGCCTTCCTTGTTCTGGCACTCATGAATGGACTTCAGAGGTCCATGAACTCCCTGAAATGTGGATGCAATTTTGTGGTTAGGTGTATTTTTCTGGATGAAGGGGTGATGCTCATCAGATTCTCAGCACGTGCTCAGGTGTTCAGTCGTGTCCAGCTCTTTGTGACCCCCATGGACTGCAGCCCGCCAGGCTCCTCTGTCCATGGGATTTCCCAGGCAAGAATACTGGAGTGATCTCCAGGGGATCTTCCTGACCTAGGGATCAAACTTGCATCTCCTGCATTGGCAGGTGGATTCTTTACCCCTGAGCCAGAGAGGAAGCCCCCAAATTCTCAGCAGACCTTAATACAAAAGTGAACCTCAGTCCAGAGCTGGAAAGAATACTCAGGATACCAGGACACCTCGGCAGAGGGATCTTGGAATTGTCACCACCTGCTCCCAGGGATCACTTCCTGCTTCTTAAGGAAGTTGACTGGCACCATATTCTGGCCTTGGGGATGCTATTTTTCCAAAGCAATAAATTTGTGTTAATGCCCCATCCATTGATTTTCCATAATACAGATGAAACATTTTCCCCCTAAGAGGCAAGAATCACCTGGGAATGTTTTATTTTAACAATGCCAATGACCACGCCACACACCCAATATTCTGATTTAATTGGATACCTCACGATATAATGTGATCTATTGTGAAGGTTTTTAAAACTAGTTCCCAGCTCAGAATGAAAAGTGTTCTGCTTCAGTGGTAACGTCTAGGGGAAGGAAAACTGTCAGTGTGAATGTGGATATTTTCCATTTTAAACCATACACACATGTATATCTATATATCTGTGTGCATATATATGTGTACGAGAACACAGTCTTCATATGTATAGGTATGTGCACATACATGTATATACCCACACACAAGGTATAGTGTGGACTTTCCTGGTGGCTCAGTGGTAAAGGATCCACCTGCCAATGCAGGAAAGGCGAATTTGATCCCTAGGTCAGGAAGATCCCCTGGAGAAGGAAATAGCAACCCACTCCAGCATTCTAGCCTGGGAAATCCCATGGGCAGAGAAGCCTGGCGTCCTATAGTCTGTGGACCTGCAAAAGAGTCAGACACAAATGAGCAACTAAAAACAGCAGCAGCAAAATACAGTGTACTTGTCACCTCCTGCTCCCCTCTGATTCCAACCCCCCCTCCTCGAGAGCACACAAAGCCCCAGAAGCCCCGTGCAAAAGGACAGTGCACAGAACATGGTGCTCTTACCCATTTTCCCTACAAGGCTGCACTTCTGAGTGACACCAAGAACATCTCCCTTCAGAGAAGACTGTTTTTCTTCTCAGACTCTCCGTGGATGATGATAACGATATCATCTGTCACCATGTGTCATTTATTTTGTATTTACTCTGCCAGTTCAGTTGCTCAGTCATGTCCAACACTGCGACTCCATGGACTGCAGCATGCCAGGCCTCCCTGTCCATCGCCAGCTCCCAGAGTTTATTCAAACTCATGTCCATTGAGTCAGTGATTCCATCCAGCCATCTCATCCTCTGTCGTACACTTCTCCTACCTTCAATCTTTCCCAGCATCAGGGTCTTTTCAAATGAGTCAGTTCTTCTCATCAGGTGACCAAAGCATTGGAGTTTTAGCTTCAGCATCAGTCCTCACAGTGAATATTCAGTACTGATTACCTTTAGGATGGACTGGTTGGATCTCCTTGCTGTCCAAGGGGCTCTCAAGAGTCTTCTCCAACACCATAGTTCAAAAGCATCCATTCTTCATCGCTCAGCTTTCCTTATCGTCCAGCTCTCACATCCATACATGTGTATGTATCACACACGTACTCCGTGCCAGGCACTGTTCTAAATGCTTCCCACGTATTCAGTGAGTCAGTCTGCACAGTGATCTGAGAAGGACTCCATTTTGCAGATGGGGAAATGAAGGCACAGATGTGTGAAGTAAGATTTAATGTTAAATAACTTGCACAGGTTTGGGAAGTAAGAGGTAGAGGTGAGGTTTGAACCCAAGCAGTTCGACCTCCGGACGGGGTCTTTCCGCCACTGTGCTGCAGAACCACTGAATATGGCCCACGAACCCTGCCTTCCTTCGGAAGACACACACGGGGAGTCCTTCTCTCCTGTGGACCAGCCATCAGAGCCCGCACATTAACTGTCCTTTCCCCCGACAGGCTTCATCCCCCCGCCGCTCATCTTCGGGGCTGGCATCGACTCCACCTGCCTGTTCTGGAGCACGTTCTGTGGGGAGCAGGGTGCCTGTGCCCTCTACGACAACGTGGCCTACAGATACCTGTACGTCAGCATCGCCATCGCGCTCAAGTCCTTCGCCTTCCTCCTCTACACCACCACGTGGCAGTGCCTGAGGAAAAACTATAAACGATACATCAAAAACCACGAGGGCGGGCTGAGCACCAGTGAGTTCTTTGCCTCTACTCTGACCCTAGACAATCTGGGGAGGGACCCTGTGCCCGCCAACCAGACACATAGGACAAAATTTATCTATAACCTCGAAGATCACGAGTGGTGTGAGAACATGGAGTCTGTTTTATAGTGACTGAGGAGGGTTGAACTCTGTATTAGTCCTTCAAGGGTCATTTTTCCTAAAGAAAAAAAAAATGGAAAAAAGTCTCCTGAAAAAAAGAGATTCAATACACACACACACACACACACACACACACACACACACACACATCTCTACAGCACCTTTGTTCTTTTCTCAAAATCAGAGCCAGACAGGATTCAGAATAAGGAGAGCGTGGGATCACGTGGTTGACATGCGACCTCCTAGGGGCTCAGAGTCTGCTTTTTGAAGGCACCTCATGGTTGTTCAGGATGCCGACAGCTGCAAGCAACAGGCACTGCCAGATTCAGGGAACACTGGTGGCCAGCTTGGAGGATGGACCTTTCTGGATATACATACACATACAAAACAAACAAAATATTTCTAAGAATCTACTAAAAACACCCAAGTTGACAACATTGCCAGGATAAGCACTAGTGACGCCCCTGTGCCGCCGTGCCCGCCCACACGGGGGCAGAGGGGCACCCGAGTCGGAGGAGGGGAGACCCACTTCTCTAACTCTTGCAATAGGGGCCACGGTGTAGACGGCTCACCCAGTCTACACCTGTGGTCCAAGGCCCCAGAGTTCTCTCAGCGATGCTAAAGGGTGATCCGTGCTGGAGACTGTAATTGGCACCTCTCACCAGCTCCATTTCCATTTCTCGGGACTGA
The DNA here is from genome assembly GCA_006410875.1 of Neotragus pygmaeus. Classification (NCBI taxonomy): domain Eukaryota; kingdom Metazoa; phylum Chordata; class Mammalia; order Artiodactyla; family Bovidae; genus Neotragus; species Neotragus pygmaeus. The sequence goes on along the minus strand of SJYV01044791.1, from coordinate 307,097 downwards.
GGGCCCCGGGGGGGGGAGCCGGGCATGGGGGGCCAGCATCCCCCCTTCCCCCACAGCACCTCCCATTGGGGGGCACCCCGCTCCCCCACCAGCCCCACAGAATGACCTCAGGAAGCAGTGGGCCTCGCCTGGCTATGACTGACTTCGCTCAGAGCCGGCGAAACCCAACCCAGTCCAAGTCATTTGCTTACATTTGCCAAACATTTTGCCATTTTTAAGGGGGAAAAAAATGCAATGCATATGAATTTCAAACTGTTGTATGTATAATCCTCTGATACTATTTTTAACTACTTCTCAAATCTGTGTTAACCCTTCAGTCACTAACACAGTCCTCTAGGCCGAATTTATTATGCTGGTTGCTTTTAATTTTCTCCTTTTTTAATGCACCAAAAATATAATGTGATTCAAGGGATGCAGTTAATCTATTGTAATTTTTTATTATCATTTTATCCTCATTCGGATAGTCTGTGAGAACGAGACTATACAGTGTGTTATGAGAAAAAAATGCTTGAAAAAGAGTGTATATGCAGCTTGTCTTTAAAAGAATCACTTTAAGACAAGAGGAGATGACATGATGAATTGCAAATTTGCCTTCTCGACTTATGCCCCACGATTCAGTGATCACTGTCATGGGAACCCCTTTCATATGCCTGCTTCACATGCCAAGAGGCGTTCTTTTCCGCCTGTGGTGAAGACACGCTCAGCAGCCTGTTGTGTGTATGGGTGCAGGGCTTCTAGAGAAAGGAGAGAAAGAATAGCTCCCTGGCACATGCTTTGAACAGCCTGTGGTATCTGGGATTACAGACCCACAAGCTCCTGGAAGCTACTGCACATCCACCACCTGAAAATGTCAGTAATGTTTTCAGAGTCAGTCTTGAACTAAGAAGCGTTGTGGAGTGTATGTGTGTGTGTGTGTGTTTTGAAAGTGGCTGAACCTCAAACAGCTAGAAGCGAATCTATCATTGTTTGGGGTAAGAATCAAGGGAAAATCTCTTGCAGCCAGCAGGCTCAGCCTGGTGAGTCGTTTGCAGATGGGGCAGAGCTTATGTGAGAGCACAGATGTGCTCACACACATGCACGCACACACGGCCCAGGTAACCCACCTTTCATGCTGTTGCGGTGTCCTTGATCTTGGCCACTCCTGACTCTGGAAAGATTCTAAGGGTTGATTGGTTGTTGCTTTTTTTTTTAACCTCAGACACATATTTGTAGGTCATCTAGAAGATGAAGAGAATCAGGAAAGAGACGGGTGGGTGGTGTGCCAAATTTTGAACAAACCCATAATTGGGGCAGTTTGAGTGACTGCCCCGAACTAGAGAAGGCCGCGTGGAGCGAGGGTGCCCGAGAGAAGCTTGTGTGGCAGTGCAGAGCCACGTGATCAGCCGAATCCTGGGGACAGGATGCTTCCGGAACAACTTTTTCCTGTCTTGCTCGAGTCCCTCCTTGTTCCTGAAAATGGAGACATTCATCAGTGTGTCAACTAGTTAAACGTGGGGTGATTCTCCAACCAGTTCATAAACTGTGTACACCCTGTGGATCCTGAGGCTGTGATTCCATCCTGTATAGGTGCTGAGTTGGTTTTGTCTTGAAAATGTATTGCTAGTAGATCACTGCCCTCTTGGATATGATTGTGTTGCTCTCCAAACTCAGTCCACAGACACTGAGGCTGCAAGACCTCATGTTTCATGGGGCTCTTTGCTTTTTTTTTTTTAAAGAAAAGATTTTTGAAAACTCTTTCCTTTTTGGTTATTTTGCCTAAGATTTTAGGCTGAGTGAGAATAAGATGTTAAGATGACAAAGGAAAACAATTCCAGGGTTCAGTTTTATCAACAATTGAATTGAAATTTAAAGTCCCTTCTCGTAAGATGCTTCTAATGTGTGTTGTTATCACCTTTAAAACTTTTGTCTCCTGGACTCCAGAACTGGGAAAATCTAGTCTAGGTTTTTTTCTTTTGTGCCACAAGGATCCATTGTACATACCTTGCCCAATCCAGCCCCTGGCTTGTTTGGTTTTGAGCAGGATTTTGAATGGAAAGATTTCCTAGGAAGATCTCCAGTGGACTCAGAAAACAAAAATGGTGAGGGAAGGAATAAACCTCGAGTGTGAATGCTGACGTCCTCTCTCTCGTGCTACCAACCCCTCCACCATCTCAGTGGAAGGCGCCCAGGGCTGAATGGAGGACGGCTCTCTTTGCTGCAACTTGTGACAGATTTTTGTCACTCCTATATATAGATCAAAAAGTTTCCTACCCATATTATTCCTGCATATGAAGGGAACACATTTTTCATGAGTCTCTCTCTCTGGAGGGACTGGGTTTGCTGTCTTCCCCGTGCTGAGTCCGTGGGCTGTGAGAAAATCCTGCCTTCACNACAGCACCTCCCATTGGGGGGCACCCCGCTCCCCCACCAGCCCCACAGAATGACCTCAGGAAGCAGTGGGCCTCGCCTGGCTATGACTGACTTCGCTCAGAGCCGGCGAAACCCAACCCAGTCCAAGTCATTTGCTTACATTTGCCAAACATTTTGCCATTTTTAAGGGGGAAAAAAATGCAATGCATATGAATTTCAAACTGTTGTATGTATAATCCTCTGATACTATTTTTAACTACTTCTCAAATCTGTGTTAACCCTTCAGTCACTAACACAGTCCTCTAGGCCGAATTTATTATGCTGGTTGCTTTTAATTTTCTCCTTTTTTAATGCACCAAAAATATAATGTGATTCAAGGGATGCAGTTAATCTATTGTAATTTTTTATTATCATTTTATCCTCATTCGGATAGTCTGTGAGAACGAGACTATACAGTGTGTTATGAGAAAAAAATGCTTGAAAAAGAGTGTATATGCAGCTTGTCTTTAAAAGAATCACTTTAAGACAAGAGGAGATGACATGATGAATTGCAAATTTGCCTTCTCGACTTATGCCCCACGATTCAGTGATCACTGTCATGGGAACCCCTTTCATATGCCTGCTTCACATGCCAAGAGGCGTTCTTTTCCGCCTGTGGTGAAGACACGCTCAGCAGCCTGTTGTGTGTATGGGTGCAGGGCTTCTAGAGAAAGGAGAGAAAGAATAGCTCCCTGGCACATGCTTTGAACAGCCTGTGGTATCTGGGATTACAGACCCACAAGCTCCTGGAAGCTACTGCACATCCACCACCTGAAAATGTCAGTAATGTTTTCAGAGTCAGTCTTGAACTAAGAAGCGTTGTGGAGTGTATGTGTGTGTGTGTGTGTTTTGAAAGTGGCTGAACCTCAAACAGCTAGAAGCGAATCTATCATTGTTTGGGGTAAGAATCAAGGGAAAATCTCTTGCAGCCAGCAGGCTCAGCCTGGTGAGTCGTTTGCAGATGGGGCAGAGCTTATGTGAGAGCACAGATGTGCTCACACACATGCACGCACACACGGCCCAGGTAACCCACCTTTCATGCTGTTGCGGTGTCCTTGATCTTGGCCACTCCTGACTCTGGAAAGATTCTAAGGGTTGATTGGTTGTTGCTTTTTTTTTTAACCTCAGACACATATTTGTAGGTCATCTAGAAGATGAAGAGAATCAGGAAAGAGACGGGTGGGTGGTGTGCCAAATTTTGAACAAACCCATAATTGGGGCAGTTTGAGTGACTGCCCCGAACTAGAGAAGGCCGCGTGGAGCGAGGGTGCCCGAGAGAAGCTTGTGTGGCAGTGCAGAGCCACGTGATCAGCCGAATCCTGGGGACAGGATGCTTCCGGAACAACTTTTTCCTGTCTTGCTCGAGTCCCTCCTTGTTCCTGAAAATGGAGACATTCATCAGTGTGTCAACTAGTTAAACGTGGGGTGATTCTCCAACCAGTTCATAAACTGTGTACACCCTGTGGATCCTGAGGCTGTGATTCCATCCTGTATAGGTGCTGAGTTGGTTTTGTCTTGAAAATGTATTGCTAGTAGATCACTGCCCTCTTGGATATGATTGTGTTGCTCTCCAAACTCAGTCCACAGACACTGAGGCTGCAAGACCTCATGTTTCATGGGGCTCTTTGCTTTTTTTTTTTTAAAGAAAAGATTTTTGAAAACTCTTTCCTTTTTGGTTATTTTGCCTAAGATTTTAGGCTGAGTGAGAATAAGATGTTAAGATGACAAAGGAAAACAATTCCAGGGTTCAGTTTTATCAACAATTGAATTGAAATTTAAAGTCCCTTCTCGTAAGATGCTTCTAATGTGTGTTGTTATCACCTTTAAAACTTTTGTCTCCTGGACTCCAGAACTGGGAAAATCTAGTCTAGGTTTTTTTCTTTTGTGCCACAAGGATCCATTGTACATACCTTGCCCAATCCAGCCCCTGGCTTGTTTGGTTTTGAGCAGGATTTTGAATGGAAAGATTTCCTAGGAAGATCTCCAGTGGACTCAGAAAACAAAAATGGTGAGGGAAGGAATAAACCTCGAGTGTGAATGCTGACGTCCTCTCTCTCGTGCTACCAACCCCTCCACCATCTCAGTGGAAGGCGCCCAGGGCTGAATGGAGGACGGCTCTCTTTGCTGCAACTTGTGACAGATTTTTGTCACTCCTATATATAGATCAAAAAGTTTCCTACCCATATTATTCCTGCATATGAAGGGAACACATTTTTCATGAGTCTCTCTCTCTGGAGGGACTGGGTTTGCTGTCTTCCCCGTGCTGAGTCCGTGGGCTGTGAGAAAATCCTGCCTTCACGCCTCCACAGGGGACGCAGTGAAGCTCCCAAACACCCCGGGACACTTGCACTCCAGGAGGCCACTGCATGCAGGCTTTCCTCACAGCTAACGAAGGAGCCAGAAAGGCTTCTGCTCACAGGTCCCCTAAGGAGTTTGCTGGCGGCGCTTAACAGGCAAAATAATAAGGGGCAACAAAGAGCTTCTGAGGAATCCTTTGACAGACTCCCTAATGTCTTCAGAGCAGCAGGGAACGTGCTTATTCATAAAAATTGGTTTTTTCATCACCTTCCAGCAGAATAGCTTTGTCAAGTGATGGTTTGTAGACTTTGGGCTACGTGGTATCTATACTTTCAAATCCCCGAATCCACCTTCTCATCTCCAATAATAACCTAGAGGAGGGGTCCCCAGCTCTTGGGGTGTGGAGCAGGGGGTGAGCAGCAGGTGGGCAAGCAAGCAAAGCTTCATCTGCCCCTTCCCCATCGCTCACATTACCACCTAAACCTTCCCCTCTTCCTCCCCCCTCACCCAGCTGTGGAAAAATTATCTTCCACGAAACCAGTCCCTGGTGCCCAAAAGGTTGGGAACCACTGACCCAGAGCATCCTCTCACTTACATATGACAAGATTTCCTGAGGTGACTGGCACAAACATTCCATACACGGTGGCCAGCCAACCCCTGGGATGACTGCCGCACCACTGAAGTTTCTCAGGAAAAAGATTCTGCCATAGTTGCTCATGGATTATCTTCCACACTTTCAAAGCAGGTTGCTTGTTAGAAAAGAGTAAAATGGAAATATACACATATACACTCACTGAGAAACCCTCTGAGGAAAAGTAGTGGTTGGCTCCCTGTGAGCCTACAAGGCTGGTTTTCTTGCTGCCAACTGTTCAGGTCCTGGGAAGAAAGCACACTCCCTTCTCCACCCAGTCAAGTCCACCAGGCCTGTGTTCTAAGCCCTGCTTAGGAGTCTGGAAGGCACTCCTGAGTGACTCGAAGCAATGAAGGTCAACCTGTAGAAGTCAGCACAGTGGTTATACAGTCAGGCGGGATAAGCTTCTGTCCTATTTGGTGGTGTTCTCCCTATTTCACTGTTTGGTTGGTTTGGTTTGAATGAGGGGAGAAAACCAGACAAGCAGGTTTTCAGTCCAACAGACAGAATATTTGCTGTCCTGCACTGTTCTTACCTCTTCTGATGGTTTGGAGAAAGTATCTGTCCAGGAGAAGGTACTGGACACGGAGTAGAGGCTTACTTGCTCCCCGGAGCACACATCACTGCCTCTCGGCAGCCTCCTTTCAACTGCGATCTGCATTTCCCTCAGGTTAGAATCCAGATCAGAGCCCTCAGAGGTGACACATTTTCGAGAGAGGGTGTTAGTGGATTTCAGTTTGGCCTGGAAATTAGTTCGAGGCGTGACTACAGCCCTTTTCCTCCTCTCTCTGCTCTTCCCTCCTTGTTTCCTCCTTATCCACCTCTCCCAACCCAGTTCAAGCCCTTGAGTTCTGAATAGCTATGAGAAGGTAATTCTCTGAGAACAAATGGTCCTGCTGATGGCCTTTCAACCTAGCTCCCTTGGGGTATTATGGCTGCTCAAGAATACGCTGGTGAAACAGGAATCTCTAACTGGCAGAGAATGCAGAGAAGATGCTGTTCAGATGCTTGTTATAGGGCCTGTTACCTAGGATCCCAGCTTCCCTGGTGGCTCAGATAGAAAAGAATCCTCTTGCAATGCTGCAGACCTGGGTTTGATCCCTGGATTGGAAAGATCCCTTGGAGAAGGAAATAGCAACCCACTGTAGCATTTTTGCCTGGGAAATCCCATGGACAGAGGAGCCTGGTGGGTGGGCTGCAGTCCATGTGGTCGCAAACAGTCAGACAGGACTGAGCAATTAACACTTTCACTTTTTTTTTTTTTTTTCCAAACCGAGGATCACATGGAGAATTTACATTCTCTGCCTACAGCCCTCACCCATGCCTCTCCGCTCTCACCCCAGAGTGCTCAGTTATCATGGCAGGGAGGACATGAATTGAAAAGCCTAAAATGGAGCGTTCAAAGAAGCCTGGATGCCTCAGCACCTTAGAAATCTGTGACTGTGGTGGATATAAAGATAAAGCTCATGCTTCTCAGCGACCATCCATGTGGTAGCACAGTTTTCCTTTGCAGGTAATATTAATGCCATTTGAGGGAGCACTATATGAGCTTGATGTTTTCCAACCACGTTTATTCACTCTAGTAAAATTTTGACTATGTGCCAGGCCCAGAACCAGGTATAAAGGTTAAAAAAAGACTTGGCCCCATCCTCTGAGAACTCACAGTTTAATAAGAGAAACAGAGCTGAACACAAAAGCAATTAGAATAGGGCCTCCCTGGGAGCTCAGACAGTAAAGAATCTGACTACAATGCAAGAGACCTGGGTTCGATCCCTGGGTCGGGAAGATCTCCTGGAGAAGGAAATGGCAATCCACTCCAGTATTCTTGCCTNAATAAGAGAAACAGAGCTGAACACAAAAGCAATTAGAATAGGGCCTCCCTGGGAGCTCAGACAGTAAAGAATCTGACTACAATGCAAGAGACCTGGGTTCGATCCCTGGGTCGGGAAGATCTCCTGGAGAAGGAAATGGCAATCCACTCCAGTATTCTTGCCTGGAGAATTCCATGGACAGAGGAGCCTGGCGGGCTGCAGCCCATGGGGTTGCAAAGAGTCAGACATGACTACGTTATTGCACTTTCACTTTTTACTTTCATCATTGTAAGAGCTAGGGTCTATTTATCTATGTCTGGGAACAAAGAGGGCTCTTTTAGGGTGCTGGGAAGTTTCACCTAGTGGCATCAAGAATCAGGAAGACCTAGTGCTCTAGAAAACAAGAACTTAAGAGCACTTAGGGATCCAGGGGAAGAGACCCTCCAGTGAGAGAACCAGCAGAACAAGTTCAGAAACCTTCCATAAAGGGCCAGGTGGTGAGCATTTGGGCTTTGAGGGCCACAGGATCTCTGTGGCCTCTACTTTTTTGTCAGAGCAGGGGTGCAGCCCCAGACACTGTGGAAACAGACGAGCGGGCCATGCTGCAGTAAAGCTTTATTTATAAAGACAGTCAGCCTCTGGGGGTGGCTGGGGGAAGGCTGTAGCATGCTAATCTGTTCTGGAGAACATGGAGGTCTGAAGCAGCATGGCATACAGTCCAGCATGGCATACAGTCCAATGGACTGTAGCAGTGGAAGCTGCTGTACCCTGGGCTGAGTCATGCATTGGAACAATCTAATTCAGGTACCCCGTTTTCCAAGAATGAGGTAAGTATCCCATTATTGTCAGGGTTTACAATGAAAGTAACATTATCTTTCTCCGGTGTGATGAGGGGAATTGGAACTAACAATCTACAGTCTCTTCCAGCCCTGACACTCACTCCATAGCTCTATCAGAATAATCATCCTTTTAGAATTGGCTCAAAGTCTCAAAGCAGAGACTCAGCGCAGGTCAACACATCCAAAGCTTGTGTTCTTTGTCTTTTTGGATACTCCCTCCATACTGGGCAAGAAAGGAGGGACCCCTTTCCTCCTATAGGGACTTCCTAGTCAGAAGACTTACTCAGATGAACTACAGGGCTCCCTACACTCTCATATTCCCCCTAACAACTAAGACAAGTTGTATCAGTTGTATTGTAGAACACAAATGTATTCTGGGGACATCCGTTCTCCTTGTTGTTATTCCCAGACTTGATCACAGAGCCAAGGGAGCAACACACATGGGTAGTTCTGCTATTAGCAGGCAGGTAAGAGGAGCCAGGCGACGCCTCTGCTCTGATGCATTCGGAAATGCAGTTTCAAAGTGCTGAGGTGTCTGGGAGGCAGTCCTCAGTGCTGGTCATCAGCATCAGCGGGAAACCCCGGACATCGTTTCCCACCTGGCACCCCTGAGGTCCTCAGCATCAATTTCAGGAGCTCGACTCTAGCCCAGGGCATCAGACACTGATGCCGGCCACTGGTTGGAGCTATGTCTTACTCTGTGATCAGATATGAGGCTTTTAGGAACAGAATTTCTAGACATTTCGACTTTTGTATTAATGTCTCAGGCCAATCAATAATTGAAAATTAGCACAAATTCTGAGTCTTTTTCTGTAAGGTAAAGTGATTATATTCTCTTACCAAGAGCAGATGGAACAACTATAGTAAATTTTCTGGAGGTTTAACATTCCATAGGTTGAGATTTTACCATCCCATTAAATCGCAGAAAATAATGTTCTTAAATTCATGCCAACCTAGTAGAAGGTAACTCTCATGGTGCTGGGTTTATCAAAACTGTTGGATTTTATAATTGAAGGTGATAAAATGAAGTAGAAGTAGGTAATATAGGAAATTTCATTATAAGACAAACTCAGCTAACACAAAAATTGTGCTCTAGCCCAGCCTCTTAATGGAGGAAAGGGGCTGGGCGTTCATGTTTATTAAGAGGTTGCTACTCTCGTGCCCTGGTGCTCAGATGGTAAAGTATCCACCTGCAATGCAGGAGACCTGGGTTCGATCCCTCGGTTGGGAAGATCCCCTTGAGGAGGGCATGGCAACCCACTCCAGTATTCTTGCCTGGAGAATCCCCATGGACAGAGGAGCCTGGTGGGCTGCAGTCCATGGGGTCGCAAAGAGTTGAGCACGACTAAGTGACTAAGCACGCACACACCCTCCTGCCAGGGGCCTTAGCAGCTTTCTCACACCTTCCTTGTGAGGTAAGTATCATTATTCCCACTTTACAGATCAGAAAACCAAGGCTCGGTATACCGAAGCTTCCCAAGGTCACACAGCTGGTTGGAAAGTCACCAGGGGCCAATGCCAGGTCTGTCTGACTCCTGAACCAGTGCTCTTTCCATGATACTACAAAAGCCACCAATCTGAGAACACAGATCTGCCTTCTTAGAAAGATTTGACGAGGCCTGTAAGGCATCTACTATTGGAAACCACCACAAAAGTCTATAGTTTCATAGAGAAATGAGCCAAGAGCTGGAGGTGAAAACGTCAGAGTTTGTCTACAGGCACAGAAATCTAAAATAAGAAAAAACACCTTCTCCCTTTGGTAAATGCTGGAGATCTTTAAAAACACTCCTTCCTTTTTCTCTCTGAGCCATGTCGGCAAAAGCTGACCAGTTCCTCACTGTCTTCTACCTGATTCATTCTGCACACAGGAACCAACCCCAGCTCTCTCACATCTATCCTGCCTTCCCTGACTCCCTGCCCCCCTGGCTTCTAAGAGAGCCCCCAGGAATGTAAGAACTCAGACCTTGTGAAAGTTGAGAAAGGAAGCTCCCAACTGTCCAGCTTCTTCTATAAGCCAGATCTCAACTGCAAAAGAAAGGAGAGACATTTCCATCTTTTGTACCAGAGTCTAGAGAAGACTGGAAATGAGTGAGGATTCCATGGTTCCACTGCAGCTCTCATTGAACTGGAAGGCTGCATGTCACGGTCACGGAGACCTCCATGGCTTGTATGTCATGATAGGGACTAAGCTGGGTTTTTCATGCCTTTTAAGTGAAGCCACAGCATCTATTTCAGAAACATGGCAGAGGCTTAAAAACCTCGCTCCAACAAGGAGATTCTTTGACTCAGCAGGTGGTGACCCTCTGTGGCTGAGTGGAAAGTAAACTGGCCCCAAATGCTGGTGGGGAAAGCATGACATTATGATGCCAAGAGTTTCTCTCTGGTACAAAGCCACCTCTTCAATAGAGATCGCCATGACAGGGTCCTGGAACACAAGGTCTGCCACCGGTGACTCAGATAAGATTAAGATAAGTTAAATGACGGAGTTGCATCTTATTCATTCCCATAGAAAAAAAAAATCCGCATGGGCATTGGCATAGATACGTATAGATAAATGCTTCTCAGAAAGATTCAGCCTACATAAAAGTCTTTGGGCTTGGAATCTGGTTCCCTGGGGTGATGTGGAGCACAACCTAGCATTTTATTGACTTCCTGCTCTTATCCATTCCACTGGAAAGCCAGGATGCTATTATGTAAGCCTAAAATATAAGTAGGAAAACTGGAAAAGACCGATCTCTTTTTCCTCTTGGCTCTCTTCCCCCCTTCCCCCTTTAGGCACAGAGTACCAAGACATTGAGACTGAGAAAACCTGCCCCGGGTCACAGTCACCTTCAGAAGACTCCTTTGTGAGAAGCTGAGGGCCTGGCCCTCTTCCTGCAGAGAACAGCCCGCCACCGCCCACAGACCTCGCAGGCCTGACTTGGTGTGCTCTGCCCTGTCCAAGAACCCAAGGGTCCCCGTGGGGACCATCCGGCCAGTGTGTGGTCCTTTGAGGCCCCAAGCACAGGCCTGTGACGAGGACTGAGCAGGTGTCTGTGGCCCGGAGTCCTCCAAACCCTTGGAGTAGGCATTTTCCTGGATCGCTAGAGAGTCCTATTGGCCTGGTGTGCAAATTTCTTCTGCCCACCCCTCCTTTGGCTCCTGTGGGGGTGGCCTGCTGACATGCTTTAGAAAACCCCCTCTTGGAAGTGCTTCTCTGGCCGGGGGCTCCAACAGCTCTTCTGAAAGCAGCCAAGGCTGAATTTCAATAGGAGGGGGTAAAAATTACCCTGTTTCATAGAACAGAGGGGGGGAAAAAAGCACATACTCAATAGATTTTGAGTGTGGTGTTCTGTATTTTTGCAGCTTATATTTTCCAGATGAGCAGTTTAGAAATATGTCATGTAAAGTACCTACTGTACGTTTGCTGAAAATTATATTAAAAGCACTATTTTAATTCTTCCTCGGTCTCATGCTGTAATCTCTATTATCTTTCTCTTCTTGTGTCTTCAGGTAGAACAATCCTAAAAGGCTCTTAAAGAGAGTGTTTCTGGCTGTGTGTGTTCTGTATTTATGGGCTTTGAATTGTTCACAAAAGCACAGTCTTAGGAGCCAAAACAGACCTGGCTTCAACTCTTCACCCCAGCACTCCCTACCAGTGTGGCATTTGGGAAGTGACCTGACCCCTCTGAGCCTCAGTTTCATCATCTGTAAAATGGGAATACTGTCACCTGCTTTACACAGTTGTGGTAAGGCTTCAATGAAATCCCATGTGAAGGCAGCATAGTGTCCCACAGAGAAATGGTACTTGCTCATTGCTCCCCAGCCTCTAGCTGGAATTAGATGCTCTAAGACACAGCTATGGTTCCTATTGATCCATTCAATAATCCTGGACTGACCATCTGGTTTTCCTTTCTGGTTCTCCCATTGTCTGTAAACCCCTGGGAGAGTGGCGAATGGCTTCCTCTCAGGGTACACTGCTTAGGATAGTGTGTGACATTTGATGGACGCTCATTGTACAATTGAAAGAATGAATGGATGAGGAACAACCTCAGACTCATCGACCTCTGGGGCTCTGACTTTAGCCCCACCCCTCTAAAGCAACCAATAGCATTTGCCTTTCTTTCTCTAGTTCCATAGATCCTCCCGCAAGCCTCACCCTATGGATGGAGCTCCAGTTGCCTTCCCAGTCTTTGGGAGGCCACTTCCTCATTGGCTACCTTCTCTGCTACATCTTTAGTCCACTGGTAGGACTCTTACCTCCTAGGGACGTTCAGGTTGATGGCTGCCACCAATTTGCATATCAGAGTCCTCACTACAATCATTACATCTCTGGCCAGACAGGAGCTCTGGGAGCTGATGCTCAGCCTCTGTCATTGGAAGCAAAGATCCAGGATGGCCCCAACCCTTGTGTGGGGCTGACCCTGATAACTAACCCATGGTCTCATAGCTCATTCTAGCCTGGATCTTGCCCTCATACCCCGCTTGTTTGCATTTGAGCTCACCTGAAATCAAAGCTTGTCAAGCTGGTATTCCTTGAAGCCTGCACCCTCCCTCAGCCCTGCAGACTCTTTCACTCTGGAATCGGTGGATGCAGAAAAGCATGTGCTTGGGTGAGTGACCTTCTCTGAGGCCCTATTACCTGGTTCACTGGTGCCTCGAGGACTTCTTTTCAACCTGACCCTGTTATTTATGTGATTGTTTCTTTTCCTTTCTCTTTATTTTGCGAAACAGCATGATTTATTCTCTCTGGCATAAAAAGCCCAAGAAAATGTAATTTCAACATTTCCCATCATGATGTGAAAAGATGCTGAAACAGCTGAAAATGTGGTTAGTGATTCCTCACGGGAGCTGGGCTTCATTTGCACTGGATATTCAGTCGGAGGCAGAAGACAGAAGCAGGGGAGGGTATTGCTTATGACATCCATGCTCTCAGTCCAAAATTTCACATTTGCTTTTCATCTGCAGTCCAATTTCTTTCCTCTTGCTACCTTTTCCGTCATCGAGGTGGTCAATTTATGGAAAACTAACACTCCCCTCTATTTTATCTGAACTTCATAAAGACATCTTATTGGGGGAATCACGAGATTCATCCTTCAGTATTTAAGCAGGTCCATGAGAGAGCTGTGCACACAGGTTGTTCAAACAACTCAGGGAGAATAGACAGCTTAGATAATCCAAATGCCGTTTTCTTGCCGATGTCATATCACAGGCCACTGGGGCTTTGAACTACATATACATCTGTTCCATCTTGATCTAGATCTGAAAATCCAACTTGACCCTTCTTTGAATCTCTGTGGAAGGGTTAATCATGCACCTAAGTGTTTGACTCAACTGAAATAAAGACAGGCTGTTTACGTGGCCTAGGATGTAGATTCAGAACCACCACGAGAACATCCACTTCACAAAGAGCTGCCTGATTTTCTTTTTTTAGGTTTTGTTATTTCAGGAACTCCTGCTATACAACTATTTCCATAACTCTGCAGAGAAATGTCTATAATTAATGCAGAGGACAGAGACAAGCTTTTGCTTTCCAGAAAGCACTTTAAAAAGTATCCTAACCTTTCCGAGTTCTCACGTTCCCACATATGAAATGCATAAACACTTAGTTACCAGATCCCTGGAGGAGGGCTTTGCAGATTTTTGAGTGTTTCAGTGGACAGTCTCACTTCCCTCTTCCCCCTAAGGCAATTGAGGGGCGAAACGAAGATAGCAAGCAGCCTGGAACACAAAGCCTGAGTTCATCTGACCAGCAATCTGAAACACAGGCTCAGGGATGCAAATATGACCTGGAAGAAGCCAGCAGCTTCCTTCAGGAAGGAGAGTTTCTCCTGTGAGAGTCCTCTCATCTCCTGTCGCTGAGAACTTGTCCACGATCCACAGGTGCAACTGAACTATCTCCCAGTGAAATGGAGGTGGGAACCTCTGTCTTCAGGCTTCACACCCCTTAGCTTAGCAACAGGTTTCTTTCTCACCCTGGAAGCTCAGCTCATTCCCATTGCAACTCTTCCATTTCTTTGGGGCATTATTGTGCAGGAAGGCAACTAAATTTTCATAGTAAAATCAGTGCTCAATATGGGTTAAAAAAGAAAAAGGAAGAATGGCTGTTAAAGAAAAAGAAAAGGAAAATGGCTGTTCAGTTGTTTCTAAAAGAATCATTGCCTCATTCTTGAACTCCAATGCAAATGATTAGGCATTACAATGCAATGCTATGAAGGGAGACACCGGTCTTTTTTTAGTCGTGTTTTATTGAAGTACAGTTGATACGCAAGTCTGTGTTAGTTTCAGGTGTATGGCAAAGTGATTCATTTATATGTATATTAACTCATTTTTCAGATTCTTTTCCCTTATAGGTTATTACAAAATATTGAGTACAGTTCCCTGTGCTATACAATGGTCCTTGTTTATCTGTTTTATATATAGTTAGTGTGTATCTGTTAATCCAAACCCCTAATTTAACCCTCCTCTCTCTTTCCCCCTTTGGTAACCATAAGTTTGTTTTCTATGTCTGTAGGTTTATTTCTGTTTTGTAAATAACTTCCTTTGAATCTTTCTTTTTTCCTTTTTAGATTCCACATATAAGCAATACCATATGATATTTGTCTTTCTCTGTCTGGCTTACTTCATCTGGTATAATAATCTCTAGGGTCATCCATGTTGCTGAAAATGGCATTATTTTTTATNCTCTCTCTTTCCCCCTTTGGTAACCATAAGTTTGTTTTCTATGTCTGTAGGTTTATTTCTGTTTTGTAAATAACTTCCTTTGAATCTTTCTTTTTTCCTTTTTAGATTCCACATATAAGCAATACCATATGATATTTGTCTTTCTCTGTCTGGCTTACTTCATCTGGTATAATAATCTCTAGGGTCATCCATGTTGCTGAAAATGGCATTATTTTTTATGGCTGAGTGATATTCCACTCTATATAGTGAAATGTGTGTGTGTGTGTGTGTGTGTGTGTGTGTGTGTGTGTTATATAGACTTCTTAGGTGGTGCTACTGGTAAAGAACCTGCCTGCCGATGCAAGGAGTGTGAGTTTAATCCCTGGGTTGGGAAGGTTCACCTGGAGGAGGAAATGGCAACCTGCTCCAATATTCTTGTCTGGAAAAGTCAATGGGCAGAGGAGCTTGGCAGGCTACAGTCCCTGTGGCCACAGAGAGTCAGACATGACTAAGTGACTGAGTACGCACACATACGACATCTTTATCCATCCATCTGTTGACAGACTCTTAGGTCGCTTCCACGTCTTGGCTATCATAAATGTGCTTCTATGAACACTGAGGAGATGTATGTCTTCAGCAGGACACTGGAGGTAAGATTTTATTTAATGGCGACTTTCTCTGTAAACGGGACCCTTGAAGAAGCATATCGTTGCCCATCATTTCTGCAGATGCTATCAGCAGATCAGTCCTGAAAAAAATGACTGAGGCAGGGAGCAGAGACAAAGAACTCAGACATGTGGTGAGGACAGGGCTTTTTAAAAAATCCCTGGAGGGCCTCTGTCTGACTTGGCTCCACCTTGTCCTTCAGGGCATCCTGCACTTCTTGGGAGTATGAGCTCTGGAGATGACTGGTGTCCCTCCATCCATTCCATATTTTGAACTGATGCATGTTAGGTCTAAAGCAAGGCCATGATTTTCAGTTAGTACGGATAGGACTCCATGAGGCTCCCCTGCACATAGTAGGCGCTGTACAGCTGGGGGCAGCAGGAAGTCAGGATGGCTTGGTGGAAAGAGCAAGCAACAGGTCTGCAGCTCAGCTCAGCTGCTTGCTCACCTTGTCAGGTTAGCACATCAGGTCACCACTCTGAACCTCGGCCCCATGTTGCTCTGAGATGGAAAGGTTTCAGCCTCCTTGCAGGGACATCATGAGAATTCATTGTAGGCACAGCCCTACATCCATCCCTGGTGGAGCTCAAGAAGTGATGAGTTTCACTGAAGTCTTGTCTTCAGTCATGTAAATACGAAGCAATCTTCCATTTACCAGTATTTGCTACCACTCTGCTTCTTGGAAAACGCTCTTTCCTGCTGCACACTGCTCATGAAATGACTTAATCAGTCAATTCTTTAATTTTTTTTTTTTTGAGTCATTCTTACTCATTAAAATGGCTTCGCTTCACTTCTTAAGAGCTGGTCCTGGCCATCTGAGAATTCCTGGCACATCTTCCATTCAAGCCTTCCCCAACAAGGGCAGACCAGACAGACCTGCGGCTCTGGGGGCCTAGAAGGAGGGGAAGCTTGGTCTGCTCTCTCTCCCCCACCACCTTCCTCTTCTCTGCCCAAACTCAGCTCCAGACCATGGTGTGAAAGTGAAGAGAGAAGGGAGGTTCGCTTACCAGACTGCCCAGGGCTAAGCTTGCTGCCATCACTGGAGTCCCTGCTGCCCAAGCTCCTTCTGAAAAGTGCTGGTGTGGAAGCAGGCAGGCCCCAGGAAACCCAGCCCATCCCAGGAGCTCCGCTAGGCTCTATAGCTCCCTAGGAAGCCCACAGCCCCCAAACTTACCTTCCCCACTAGCCGGAGCTCAGGCATGGGGTAGGAACAGAGCCAATATTCCCAGGTCTCGGTTGGTTCTGAAGGGTGCCCTTGTCTCCCTCCTCCCTGGCTCCATCACTCCAGGGTACTCCTGTGCTCTGGTCCAGCCTGCTCTGAGAGCAGCAGAACAAGGAGGCTAGCCCATGCCCCCAAGGTGCAAGATGTCAGCCTCCCCTTCTTAACATAACTGCAAATTTCACCAGCAATTGCTTTGGGGACTCCATTACCTGAATTTGGGGGCAGAAAACCCCCAAAGAGTGTCAATGTCACTCTTAACACACATCAGTTCACCCTCCAAAACGGTAACCACTCCCCTTCTTCCACAGCCCTGTGTACTAGGAGCACAGACAGGGCACGGGGAAGGAGGGAGTTATCAGTGCCTGCTTTTCTGAAGAGGGAAACACCCCCAGAGCTCTCTTGGCATGCCACACCACATTATGCAAAGAACATCAAAAGAGGAAGGCCAACCAACAGGTGGCACCGATGACGTATGACAGTCCTCAAGAGAAGTCGCCCACCTTTTCAGGCAAAGAGCTGCCTTGCACCTGAGCCCTCTGCACCTCCTAGACTTCAGGTAGTTAATGACTTGCAGGTTTCACACTTAATCAAAGAGTATTGATCCAGGGTCTATAGAGCCGTGTACCCTAGAAGACCCTGTGGAGAGATCCAAGAAAGCCTTGTACACAATAAATCTGCAATCTGAAGAAAAACAAGCCTCCATGTAATCGAAAGACCTTTGCAATATACTCTACATCCAGGCCCTATCATTAAGAAACAGAGACATGGCAGTGATAGGGATTCAGAAAGAAGAGAATCCCTAAGGACCAGGGCAACCAGATGAGGAATTCCCAAGGACATGGGGTATGCAAAGCCGTCCAGAGAATTCTCATTTAGGATGCAGGCATGAGGTTTTTGTAGACTTCCCGAAATGGCTCAGCAGTAAAGAATCCACCTGCAATGCAGGAGATGCAGGTTTGATCCCTGGGTCGGGAAGATCCCCTGGAGAAGGAAATGGCAACCCACTCCAGTATTCTTGTCTGGAAAATCCCATGGACAGAGGAGCCTACTGGGCTATGTAATCCATGGGGTCGCAAAAGAGTTGGACATGGCTTAACACTAAACAGCAATAATGTTTTGCCCTATCCGTTGGAATGGGTTTCTGGAAGGAGGCAGGCTGTGAGCACAGAAGTAAAATCTCTATGACAGATGTGACGATAAGGTTAACAATGTACTAGGCCCTGGGCTAAATTCTTTACAAATGCTGCCTCCTCATTTATTTGCAAACACCCTGTAGAGTAAGATTTATTTCATACCAGCCTGTTGGCCTGGGTTTGAAGCTAGGTTCCTCTACTTGCCATCTACAGGACTGCAGGTTTCTCACAAATAAGATGAAGATAATCAAGCCCATTTCATAGGAAGATGGTGGGATTCAGTGGAATGATGTTTATAAAGCACTTAACACTGTGCTTGGCACCCAGAAAATGCCTATGAAATGCGAGGGCTCATCTAGTTGAGGATATGGGAAATTCACTTTCTCACATTGCCAGGTCACCTGACAGAAGATTAAATTTTTAACTGAGCTAACTTGCATGGGCAAATAACTACAAGAGCAATTATCTCCCTGAGGACAATTATTTGCCATCACCATT
The DNA here is from genome assembly GCA_006410875.1 of Neotragus pygmaeus. Taxonomy (NCBI): domain Eukaryota; kingdom Metazoa; phylum Chordata; class Mammalia; order Artiodactyla; family Bovidae; genus Neotragus; species Neotragus pygmaeus. The sequence continues at coordinate 288,969 of SJYV01044791.1, read as the reverse complement.
TGCACCCACTGAAATTACATGCCTAAGAAGCAGAGTCACTCATTGGTAGATAAGCATAATTAAATTGGAAGAATGACATCCAATGGCTGATTGGATTAATAAAAGAAATTTATTCCCCAGAGGTATTTAAGAAATGCTTCTCCAAGCTGGATCATATTTTTTTTAAGCCTGTACTCTGAATTCAAATTATGTATTAATTCCTTCCCCAAAATCAGCATGCATTCAACCCTTATAAACATCATGTACTTCTGAGAAGCTTTAACTAAGATGCTTTTATAAACCACACAGACACCAATCCTCCTCTTAAACAAAGATCAAGAGATCTATATAAGACATAGGATTTCATGGTAAAGTCAATTCTGCAAGTATTTCAAGTGAATAATACATTTCCATGTCTGAGAGTTTTATTTTATATAGTAGGCAAAATGTGATACCAAATAATCACTTTGCAAATTTAAATTATTTTTTGTCTTTAAACTCTCCAAGTTATCAAATAGTCAAATGCAGGTTTGGCTCAAAATAGCTTTAAAAATTAAGTTTATAAAGTCTTTTTTTTTTTTTTTTAGAACTCAACTCACTTTACTCCTCTCAGGGCAACTCCGTCTCCTCCAAGCTCATCACAGAGAATGGCTCCTAATTCTCAATTTCATAACAAGCTAGAAGTGATGAGTAGGGTCTACATTTATGGATCCTGAATGACAGAGGACTTTTTCCTTTCCCTTTTTGGGATTAACAAATACTCTACTTGTTCTTATGAATACAAGTCTAAGATTTTTGTTTCTAAATCTTTGCCTACTGTTTATCACTCCCCAAACCCCCAGATATTTGGTATCTCTTAGTTACAGGAGTGTATATGCAACTCTTTATTTATGAGTGTTAGCAGTCTACATTTTACATTGGCATACTTCTTAGGTGCTTGAAATACTGCTGTGAGGTAGAGATAAGAAAGGCATAAAGCTTTATTTTACTATCAGAAAAATCCAGAAGTCGAAAGGTATCTTCCCAGGAGTGCTCACTTCACTCTGTTGTAGAGGAAAATTAAAACCATCTTGCTAAGAATTCCAAAATGGCTGCCAGAGAGGACCACAAGATTTTACTGGCCTGGAAGAACAGTTCACTTTCACATTTTCACACATGAAAAAGAAAATTTCACACAAAGCTATTGCAGAAGTAAAAACGGATATGTCCCATATCTACTACACACTTTAAAATGACTCTCAGGTTCTAGACCATGGTTATGTGCTTAGTCACTCGGTCGTGTCTGACTCTTTGCTACCCAATTCAGGCTCCTCTGTCCATGGGGATTCTCTAGGCAAAAATGCTGGAGTGGGTTGTCATGCCCTTCTCCAGGGGATCTTCCCAACCCTGGGATCGAACCCAGGTCTCCCACATTGCAGATGGATTCTTTCCTATCTGAGCCACCAGGGAAGCTTTGAGAATTTCAAGATACATTGAAATGTATGCTTAGACTAAACCAAGTTCATAAATTATCTAAACTGATAAGACTGCAGCTGAACTACAAATTGGTACTATCCTCAACTCCTTGGAAGAACATTTAATGATCTTTCTAAATATTTACCTGAAACTTTTGGTTTTAGACAGATTCTCATACTTTTTCCTTTTTTAAAATATAACGTCTTTTTTAGAGTGAATAGATGGCTTATCAAGGCAGTTAGACCACCACCGCTGTGCATATAAATTAGTAATGTGGAAAGCTGGTGCTCACCACTTCCCTTGCCTGTGTAGGCTCAGATTTGCATCTGATACGTCATCCCTTAATGGTAGAATTCTGCACAGCCTTCTATCTGGGACACACTGTGTATAGAGACATGGTTCTGTTGCTCAAGTCCTGATGAATAGAAAATTCCTACTTGCTTAGGAATTAGAAAAATCCTTAGAAAAATCCTACCTGCTTTCAAACGTCTAAAAGAGCAGAATGCTAAGTCATAGCTACAGAGAAGGCTATACTCAACTGAGTTTGTTTACAAACATTTTATTATTTGGGGCTTAATAAAAATCTGAGTAATAATGATGCTACCTCATTCATGAGAGCAACATGCATAACTCATAAAAATGCCCAACAGAAATGCCTTTTAAAGAAAAATTGTAAAGTCATCTTCAAAGACACAGATAATAACTTGAAAAATAGAGAATCCTACCGTATTCCAAGATTGGATGACTAAATACTTGGAAAATGTGATTTTTTTTTTCCTATAATGATTTCAATACAATGTCCAAGAAAATCTCAATAGGAGTTTTTATGGAAATTCATAAACTGATTACAAAATTCAAAAGGAAATTCTTAAGAATAGGCACAGTAATTATGAACATAAAAATTAAAAATTGCAGCATCTAAAGAGTAGCCTTCTCAAAAAGTCAGTGTTAATAAAAGTCTAGTATTGTTAAAGGGGTGGCATTTTTACAAGACTAGATGAATAGATTGGAGACACAGAAGAACAATTATAAACAGACACTAGGAGACTTAAAATTGCTGGGAAAATGCTAAACTATTCAACTAATTGGTTGGGGAGAAAATTTGGAAATGAATTTGACTCATGGCCTCTCACCAGGGAAGAGTACATATCCTACATGGTCTACATAGTTAAGAATCTTTAAAAACTATGAAGATTTAGGAAAAACAGGAAGACATATTCATGGTTTTGGGATTTCCTAAAAAGATTTGAAATGCAAAAATCTGTAAATGGAAGAATTGATAGATTTGACTATTTCAAAATTAAAATATCTATAATCTAAAACATCATATATGAAATCTAGAGAGACTAGAATATTTGAAATATCTATAAATGACAAAGAACTACTGTCAGAACATATAATGAATCTCTCCATATTGACATAAAAAAGAGAAACGACACGAACTGCTGAATTATGCAAATCCAAGAGTTGCCATTCTCAGTAAATTCCATAGAAAACAGAGCAAATAACATGAATGAGAAGTTCATAAGAGGAAACACAAATGTCCTGTAAATATTCAAACTCACTAGTAATTAAGAAAATAAAAATATTTTTTAAATTAAAGATCATCTTTACCTCTCAGGATGGTAAAGATTTCTTTTGACAACATTTTGTGTCAGGGTACAGAGCAATGGGCTGGAGTATAAATTGGTATGGTCATTGCAGAAGACATTTTTGCCAATGTCTACTACAATTGTAAACGCTCATATGGCATAATCCAGAAGTTACACTTCTTAACACCTACCCTAAACGAAGGCATGTGGGACAGACAAATGGAGGTGCCACGACCCAGAATCTGGGTCTTGAGATCCCTGGTGACCAGGAATTTAGTTCCTGGCCAGTCTCTAATCTTATCTCATGATGACCTGCACAGAGAACATGGTTGGACCCTCAGCTTCAATTCCTTTGACCTGACATCCCTATTCTAACTGCCTCCCTGGTTTAAATTCATCCATCCTTCCACATCAAGCATGAACATTATAGGAGAATCAGAGTGCCATCTATGATTGGTTCATTAAGCTTGACTTTTTGCCAATGGCTCAGTATCTAGTTTGCATAGTAGTTCCCATGTGATGTCTGGCCAACTCCAGTTATCTCCAGGATGACCGTGGCATCTTTCAAATCCAGGTTGGCCCCTCCACTGAGGTCTCACAGGCAAAAGCTGGGCTGGGAGAGGCTTAGGGTACCAGTCCAGTGGCGAGTCACTGGAGAGTCCACTGATCTATATTTCCCCCACTACTTCACCAGGAGTGATGGTTTCTTGCTAATCCCACAATCCTTTGCTCTCACACCACTTATACTCACTGTATTAATCATGGTCCATATATTATATTTCTCTATTGAGATATATTCCTTACAGACACTATATTTTTTAATTCTTTAGTCCTGATAATGCTTAATTTCTTATACGTATAAAAATACACTAAATGTTTTTGATGCATTAAGTCAATTAATTCTCTAGTAGCCTAAAAAGGTAGACAACATAACCAGGTGCAAAGTCTGATACTCAGAGCTGCTCTAACCACACACACCACCTAGCATTGACCAAATCACTCCTAAGATGACAGGAGGAAGACCAGAACTGAAACTGTCTTATTCTCCCATCTCCTTTTAGCCTAATCTAAATATGTCACTCTGGACTGATAATTCTTTTTTAATTGAAATATAGTTGATTTATAACATTGTGTTAGTTTCAGGTGTATAGCAAAGTGATTCGGTTACACGTAAATATATGTATATACTGATACTCTTCTTTATTCTTTCCCATTATAGTTTACCACAAGATATTGAATATGGTTCTCTGTGCTACACCGTGAATCCTTGCTGTTTATCTACTTTATAGGTAGTAGTGTGCTCTGTTAATCCTATCCTCCCAATTTATCCATCCTCCCCCTTTTCCTGTTGGTAACCATAAATTTTTTTTCTATGTCTGTGATTCTGTTTCTGCTTTGTAAATAAGTTCATTTGTACTGTTTTTTAGATTCAATATATAAGTGATATCGTATAATATTTACCTTTTGCTCTCTGATTTATTCACTTAATATGATCATCGATAGGTCCATCAATGTTGCTGAAAACAGTATTCTTTCATTCTATGTTTTTTATGGCTGAGTAATATCCTATCATATCCAGTACTCTATATTCAACTCTTATTGAAAAGACATTTGGGATTTCTTCTCTAAAAGATCCTCAAGGTAGACCCCAGAGATTGCTTTTAAATGCACCCCTCCAGGCACTTGAAGGCCCCACCACACCTGAAAAAAGCCTAACACCCACCAGAGTAAACCAGATGTAGCCGGAGGCATGAAGTAATTTTCACAAATTAAGAAGGATGATTTCTTATTATTCCAGATGGCAAGATGGAGAGACTTGTGGAGCAGGGAGCCACTGTTGTTTTTTCCTCCCTCTTTCTGCCCTACCCTAAAAAAAGGCAGATTATCCCAGAGGGCAGCTGAGAAGTAAAAATAGCAGCTGTTATTTGCTGAGGCTCAATTATATGGTAGCTATTGTCCTAGGTATTTCACATTTATCCCCACACTCAATTTTAGAAGGCAGGTATAGTTATCTCATTTTTCAGAGAAGGAAGGAGGTATTCAAAGCCTCTGCTAAGAATGAGTGGAGCTGGAGTTCAAACCCCAACCCCTGTGACTTCCGTCTCAACTCGAGGGTGCGGGCTTCTCCTTTTCCAGTCTTAGGACACTTGACATCAGTTGATGTTTCTGATGGGCATGGTGGCTTCTGGGAATTGATGAAGCTCTGTGTTCTGAATGGAAAGCCTCCTCTTCCTGTTGGACCAGGACAACCAGCCCCTGGGAGGATCTGTTGACATCCACACAAGCCATCATGTCACTCACAGCTCTCTGGGCTCTGGTGGTGAAAGCGGCATTGAGGCCAGGAAGTGTCAGCAAAAGAACCACCACTAATTGCATATGGCCACATCCAGGAACACGCCAGCTCAGGAACTGGAGGCAGGAGTCTCTGGACTCAACTCACTCGTGGGTGGGTGGGTATCAGGAGAGGAGAAGGTGTTTAGTGGTCTGTGTCTTAGAATTACTGTCAAGGCCATAGCACTGATCAATAGAACTTCCAGCAAAGATGGAAATGCTCTGCACTGGGCTGTTCATTGTGGCAGCCGCTTGGCAAATGTAGCTTCTGAGCACTCAAAATGCGGCTAGAGCAACTGAGGAATTGAACTTTGAATTTGATTACAATTAACTTAAATAGTCACTTGCATCTAGCGACTACTAAACCAGACAGTGCAAACCTACATCACACTACACCCCTTCTGAAGATGAAGGGTCCAGGAGGCAGAGACTCTACAGCAGAAGGTCCCAAGTCAAAAGGCTGGAAAGGGACCCTGGGCAAAGATACAGTCTGGATTCTTCAAGAAATTGCAGCCACCACTTCTTAGTCTTCTACAAGAAAAAAAAAAAANGGAGAAGGGGACGACCGAAGATGAGATGGCTGGATGGCATCACGGACTCGAAGGACATGAGTCTGAGTGAACTCCGGGAGTTGGTGATGAACAGGGAGGCCTGGCGTGCTGCAGTTCATGGGGTCGCAAAGAGTCGGACATGACTGAGTGACTGAACTGAACTGAAACATTTTCTTAAGGTGGGGATGGAAGGGGGAGAATAACTAGAAACATGTTGCTTGTTAACCTTGCAACATATTTTTATGCCACTAGGCACAGAAATTGAGATTCAAAACTCTGAATCTGCAGCAAAATTTACAAAACCTCCTTCTCCCATTCCAGTCTCCAGAAGCCTCACAGCTGAAAAGATATTGGCTCCATTTTTCTTGAAAGTAAAAGAAGTTAGTACTGCGAGGCCCTTTGGTTATTTCCTCATGCCAACATCCTGGCCTTGCATTTGATTGATCTGCAGGCTGGAACCTGGCCATGCTGTTTTCCCCAAGGACCTGTGGAGGGCTGTGGTCAGCTGGCACTCACGAAATCCTACAGGAATGTTGGTGTGGTGGGGTTCACTCCCAGCCAGTGATCTCCAGTTCCCTCTGACCGCCTTTCTTCCTCACCATCTCCTTGGGAACAAAAGAAGCCTCACAGAGTGTCTGTGCTTCAGGGACGAGATAAACTGAAATTGCACTCCTTTCCCATGCTAGGGTAAAGAAGGCCCCCATGGGCTTCCAAGAGCTACTTCTGTTTCTAAAGACAGCCATGTCCTGTAGAATCTGAAAGGCATCTTCACAATTGAGGACTTCCCTGATGGCTCAGACAGGAAAGAATCCGCCTGCAATGAGGGAGACCTAGGTTCGATCCCTGGGTTGGGAAGATCCCCTGGAGAAGGAAATGGCAACCCACTCCAGTGTTCTTGCCTGGAGAATCCCATGGACAGAGGAGCTTGGTGGGCTACAGTCCATGGGGTCACAAAGAGTTGGACGTGACTAAGCAAGCAAGTGAATGAGTACAGGTCATTCAGACAAGAATCCATAGAAATAATAAACCTAGATATGGTTGACGAGATATGCATTTTCCCATCTTTTTCTTGAGTGGGTACTTCTTATGAGGGTAAACCATAATCAAACCAGGGAACCAAAAAATATAATGCAGCAGCCATTTTCTAAGCAGTAACAAGTCTACGCTAGTCCTGCCCTCAGGGATGTGCATCTAGCAGGCAGGTTGAGGTCAAACACAGTTAACCAGAACACAAAGCAAGAGACGACAGTCCCTTAAAATGGACGTGAGCCTCACTAACATGACTTTCGCTCTAGGATTCAATGAGAGCTGAAATAGAGTCTCAGACAAATTTAAACCTGTATTAACCCCTCCATGACATTGTCATTTACTCCTTAACTTCTTTATTAAAAAAAATTTTTTTTAATGTGGACCATTTTTTAAGTCCTACTGAATTTGTTACAATATTGCTTCTTTTGTTTATGCCCTGGTTTTTTGGCCTCGAGGCATGTGGGATCTTGGCTCCCTGATCAGGCATCCCCCTGTGTTGGAAGGCAAAGTCTTAACCACTGGAGTGCCAGGGAAGTCCCAGTCCTTAAGCTAAAGTATGTGCTGTGAATACTTTGTGAAGTTGGGTGTTTCTTTCTTGACTGCTAAGTGGAAAAGCACCATGTCCACTCTGACCACCAAACAGTGGCACATCTTCAGGGTGAAGCAGGGGACAGTGGTGTGCTGTGCTCGTGGGAGCCGTGCTTGATTCAACAGAACACAAGCCAGTGGAAACTGTGATTCCTTCCGCTGGAGGGAAAAGAGGAGGATAACCCAGGTCATGGAATCTCTTCTCTATTATACTCAGCCTGATGCTCTTACCATATATTTTCTTATTTATTCCTCCCAAAAGTGAAGTATTACTACCTTGGTGCAACAGAATAGTGCTTTTGAGATGCTGCTGTCATTCAGTTGCTAAGTCATGTCCGACTCTTTGCAGCCCCATGGACTGCAGCATGCCCGGCTTCCCTGTCCTTCACTATTTCCCGGAGCTTGCTCAAACTCATGTCCGTTGAGACGGTGATGCCATCCAACCATCTCATCTCTGTTGCAACCTTCTCCTCCTGCCTTCAATCTTTCCCAGCATCTTTTCCAAATGAGTCGGCTCTTTGAATCAAGTGGCCAAAGTATTGGAGCTTCAGCATCAGACTTTCCGACGAATATTCAGGATTGAGATACTAACGAATTTTTCTTGTTGTCATTACTTTCCTCTCTTGGTCCTTTTTTCTCCCCTCAATCTGGTAGGCTATTTTGTAAGTTGCTTGGTGGAAGGATGTGGTAACCGAGAGCAAAGAGTCGTTTCAAAAGCCAAGGCCCTTTGGCAATGGAAGTCACTCAAGCTTAAGAGCTGGACTGAGTAGCAGAAGTCACTACCTCTAACTCAAAGCCTTCCCACCAACTAGAAAAATATGCCTTAGCCTGGAAGCAGAGTCAGAAAAGAGGCAGTGGGCTGCATGGACAATGGGGCTCCTGCAAAAGCAGCCCTGTCTCCTCTCCCTGGGCAGCTGAGCAGGTAGAAATACGCAGATTCATTTCAGGGATATGAGGGCAAGAAGACTTCTGTCTTGTCTGCAGGTGCTGTGGAAGGCAGGCCGTTCATCTCCAGAGACCTGGTCACGAGATGTGTCATAGTGGCATGCTGGAGCTGCCTGGGATTGATCGATACATCTCCAGGAATTTCAGGAGCTGGCTGTTAAATCACTGGGAGCTTGAAATCTGCCATAGTTGGGAGTATTTACACCCTCAAAGTTGGCAAGCACTGCAAATCAGGACCACTTTCCATCCAGAGGTGGTTGTCAAACATTTACCAGCATACCACTGGAGGGGTGGAGGGGTGGAGGGAACCTCAGGCAGTGACACAGAATGATACCTGTGCTCCCAAAAGTGCTGAGAAGGAGAGGAGAACATCTCAGATGGAGGGACCCTCCAGACAAGAGACTGTCTCTGGAAATTGCCTGGATAGACAACCGCGACCCACTCGGGGAGGACAGCTCAGCAGATGACCAAGTGACATGGAAGAGTGATTGGGCCCCTGGAACGATGGTATTTTTAGCTCAGTCCCCCAGAACATAAATGCAAAGCTGAGGAAAGGACAAGAAATCCCAATTTTTTTGACAGTACATTTCTTCTACCATGCAGAATAGGGACTCAAAACATAAATTCTTCTGGAAAGATTAAATCACACACACTGTGCAGCTGAGTTGTGAAATGTCCATCTACATCTATGTGACATATGAGAAATGTGAAGTGTGGAACGGTTGCCTCGCCCCAGAATCTCCCACTGTCTTCTCTAGCTCCTGAATCTGTGCTATTATTACCACACTGAGGGGAGCCACTATTGGGGGTGTCAGTACTGGAGGTGGGGAGTTGATCTGGGGACAGGGTGCAAGGAAGGTGCCAGCCACAAAGATGTAGAACGTCTTCCTAAGTCCCAGTCAAGGTCAACAAGAAGCTCCCACACCCCTTACCTAGTAAGGTAATAAACAACACTAAAAAGAGAGCTGAGAAGACCCCTTTTGAGCTGGTCAGGTTTTGCCAAATCATTTAAAAGCTGTGTTTGACAGGGGACAGGAGGGAGAGATTATTAATCCAACCGATGACAGAGGGAATGTGAACACAGCAGATCAGAGACCGAGAGAGCACGGAACACAGCCGTGGCCCCATGTAGGAGGCAGGGGTACATTCAGGGGGGTCCACACAGTGGGTGACGTGCATAGCATCTGAGCGTGACTGGGTCAGCTCTCAGGAAGCCTTAGAAGATGAATGACAATGGGTAAGTTCATTGAGCACTCATTTCCCTGTCCCACCCTCCTCCTCTGAAAAGCAAGCCTCCCGTGGACATGAACACAGTATTTCCAACCAACACCAGCATAAAGAAGTCAATCCCAGCTAAGGGCCTGCCCGGGGAAGCTTCTAAAACTAAGCAAATGGCACTGATAGGGGAAAACACTGACCGAAACCGCCTGCCCTGGCCAGACAACACAGTAACCATCTGCGTGAGCTATTTTATTACAGGAGGTCCTGGTAAGGAACACAGGACTCACAAGCCACTACCGAGAGAAAGAATTCAGAAAAGGTCAGTCCGCATGTCCTACCAATCTGGCAGAATGCGTCCTGCTGAAATCCATCTCGGCTACGCCATGAGCGCATGAGCAAGAAGGACCCCGAGTCAGAAGCAGGGGCCAGAGACAAGCAGGAAACTAACCCCATCCCAGGAAAGCCTGGGACTGCCGGCCATGGGGCAGGGCGGCCCCCCTGGGTCCCCTCACCCTCCTGCCCTCCACCTGGGAGCCTCTTTCCAATAAAGCCTCTCGCTCTGTCAGCACGTGTCTCCTCGGACGATTCATTGCCAAGGGAGTGTTAGACAAGAGCCCACTCTTGGGCACTGAAAGGGGTTCCCCTGCCTGCAATCAAACTGCTCTTCCAGACAGCCTCTCTGCATGAACTGCCTCCTCCCAGGCACAGAGGGCACCCCAGACCTTGGCTCACCCAGGGCAGAAGCAACAGCCCACTTCCAGGGTCTGGCGATCCCCCCTGAAAGGCCAGCCTCCCTGAACTTTGAGGGGAGACTTGAGCACGTTGCTCCTTTCATGAAGTCCCCTAGCTATGCTGGTCATTAAAGGGTTTTTAAGAAGATAAGGCAGCATCTCTGTCCTCAGGACCTGGCTGGCAGCCCTGAGGCTGGGAGGACGAGCAGACAGTGTGGGGCTCTCGACTATGCCTTCACCGGGGTGTAAAATCCGTCACCCATCAGGGGAGCCAAGTAGCAATGCAGGTCTCTGTCCCTCATCCCCTGGACATCAGCCAGGAGCCAAAATACACCCGACACCTCGGACAGTCTCTGAGCACAGGCGGGAAGAGCAGAGGCCACTTTCAATCCCATTCCCATTTTCCCCTTCTTTATTCCAGTTGCTGCATCCTCTCTCTTCACCTAGGTCCTAAATACACTGAGGTGGGGGGGCTCTAATACCTTCTAGAATCACAGTAAGAGTTCAAGAAATGCATGTGTAGTCTGATCACTGATAACAGGCCTCTGTGTATAATAGCAAACAAGGTCAATATCTTTTCAGTTGCTCTCACTGCTGCTGCTGCTAAGTCGCTTCAGTTGTGTGCAACTCAGTGTGATCCCATAGACAGCAGCCCACCAGGCTCCCCCGTCCCTGGGATTCTCCAGGTAAGAACATGGAGAATGGAGTGGGTTGCCATTTCCTTCTCCAATGCATGAAAGTGCAAAGTGAAATTGAAATCATTGAGTCATGTCCAACTCTCAGCGACCCCATGAACTGCAGTCCACCAGGCTCCTCCATCCATGGGATTTTCCAGGCAAGAGTACTGGAGNGAAAGTGCAAAGTGAAATTGAAATCATTGAGTCATGTCCAACTCTCAGCGACCCCATGAACTGCAGTCCACCAGGCTCCTCCATCCATGGGATTTTCCAGGCAAGAGTACTGGAGTGGGGTGCCATGGCCTTCTCCAGTTGCTCTCACTACCTGAGTGCTAAAGAGGAGGGATGAAGATGGCGAAGCAAGGCCGCAGACTGTGATAGACTGTCTCCCAAATAGTAGGCAACAGGTCACTAGTGGTACACGAGATACAGATAGGTGTCAAAGTGTTAGGCACTCAGTCATGTCTGACTCTTTGAGACCCCATGGACTACAGTGCACCAGGTTCCTCTGTCCATGGAATCCTCCAGGGGTGGATAGCTATCCCCTACTCCAGGGGATCTTCCTGACTCAGGGATTGAACCCCGGTCTTCCACACTGCAGAAAGGTTCTTTATCATTAGGGCTCAGTTCAGTTCAGTCGCTCAGTCATGTCCGACTCTTTGCGACTCCATGAATTGCAGCATGCCAGGCCCCCCTGTCCATCACCATCTCCCGGAGTTCACTCAAACTCACGTCCATCGTGTTGGTGATGCCATCCAGCCATCTCATCCTGTGTCGTCCCCTTCTCCTCCTGCCCCCAANAGAACACTGGAGTGGGTTGCCATTTCCTTCTCCAATGCATGAAAGTGAAAAGTGAAAGTGAAGTCGCTCAGTTGTGTCCAACTCTTAGCGACCCCGTGGACTGCAGCCTACCAGGCTCCTCCATCCATGGGATTTTCCAGGCAAGAGTACTGGAGTGGGGTGCCATTAGGGCTAGGGCTACCCAAATAGAGTGATGAAATAAAGTTGGTTATTTACTTTGATTATTGGGTAATCATGTTGGTTATTAAAATGCAATACACAGATATGTTGTTATATCACAGGATTCATACAGTGGGAAAGCTGGTCTACTTTCAAATTCCTTTCAATTCATCTGCATAGAATAGAGAGAGTCTTTGTTGGGTGCCGGGGTGTCTTTGACACTTTCAAACACTTGCTAATCTTCCTTTTTCGGAAGCTGCCTTAGTACCTTTGCAGGCACCTGTGTCTAGATAAAATTAACATTGTTTATCATATTTTAACAACAAACTTTTTTTTGACAAGAGACATGGGTTTCCTATTTCCAATGGTTATCAGGCTTCATTTTAAAGCAAACTTATGAAAAAGAACTGAGCCTGTTTTAAGAATAGTAGTAAGGAATATCACAGATGGTGTGCTGATGTAGCAAAAAAAAAAAAAAATGAAGGAGTTACTTGAATGACAGACATTTCAGAATGTGACGTAAATGGTGGTAGAAAGAAGATGGAGTTTGGATTCAGAAACGCCCTCATCCTCAGGTGATGACTGCAAGAGCCAGTGGCCCCAGCCTTGGTCCTCACCCAGGCAGCAATCATGTGTGAAGTTTTGTCTTGATGGAAGAGAAACACATTGGGCATCCCAGTTAACTCCCAAACTTCCAACCACCCTTGTTTGGATCCAGAAAAGCCAGTTGGCTTGTGGCATTTCCCTGGTGACTGATTTTGGCCTCAGACTGGGTAGGGGCATGTGACCTAACTTATCCAGCCAGGTAAAAAGGAAAGGATCTGATGCCACGAGTAGGAAGCGGGTGGCCGTTTTCTCCCTTTTCTATGAATGAGAGTCTGTGTGACCGCCCAGCAGCTCCACCTTACAACCAGCAAAGAAAGTTTGAGGATGAAAGCAAAGCTGAGGACACCTGCACAGACTGATGAAGAGCCCCTGAGGAGCGGACTGCCATCCACGCCAGGACCCTGACCTAGCTCTCCATGTCCACTGATGGCAGAAGATGCCTCTACTTATTGGGGCAGCCAGCTGGAGCCAGGGTATCTGCTCCCTGCAGTTGAAAGCCCCTGTGATTCTGAACACTTTGAGGAGTCCCAGGTGGCGCTAGTGGTAAAGAATCTGCCTACTGAGGCAGGAGACGCAAGAGACACGGGTTCGATCCCTGAGTTGGGAAGATCCTCTGGAGTAGGAAATGCCTGGAAAAATCCCATGGATGGAAGAGCCTGGCAGGCTACAGTTCATGGGGTCACCAAGAGTTGGACACAGCTGTGTGTGCACACATGGGCACACACATACACAAACAGGCTCAATACATTATAGGATTCCAGCTAATGACACAGAGATGGGAGGGGTAGGGCAGGTGACCTGTGTCCTCGCCCCTGTGACTTCTCTCAGACCATTCAGCAGGAAATTCTGCTATTTTGTATCCAATCCCTGCCTCTCTTTTCAGGAAAACATTACTGAAGAGGTCAGTGCATTCAGATAGCCAAAGGAGACTCTGACAAACCTTCCTGGAAAGCTAAGTCATCCACCAATGAAAACTCACGCTTTCATTCCTATGCCTTCTGGTCCCTGCTGTGTTTGCTTTGTCCACCATCTAGAGACAGTGGACAGTGGCCCTCTGTTGCCTTTGTAGTGAATTTTTGCTATCTGGTATATCTAATATGTCATCTATGAGCCCCTTCATCTTTCTCTTCTTCAGATTAAGTCCTTTGAGTCTTCTCATAAGTACTATTTTCTAACTTTAAGTATTATTCCATTTCAATTCAGATGCTCCAGCAACCAAGATCCTGATTAAAACGCCTTCAATTGTACATGGTTCCAAGGAGGCCTGAAAAAGCCCAGGCATGTGAAATCACTTTATGAGAATAACCTGAGTACAAGTGCGGGGCATGGTTAAAGATGGAGAAGGCACTCAACGAAGCTCATCATTTGTTGTACTGAACCGAAGTCATTTCAGCCAATGCCTCTTAAACTGACTTTTTTCACAGGGTTGGTGAATTGCAAGCAGTTTTAGCCTGTAATCAGGAAACCTCTGCTCTTGACTCTCCAACTGAGACAGTTCTTGGCTATCAGTTTCCTCCTAAATTCTGTGATTTTAACGGCAAAAATGAGAAGTGATCCACAGACTCTAGACAAAATCAGGGACTACTCCGGGGACATAGGCCAATGCAAGGCGAGCAGGGACCTGAAAAGGTAGAGTTCTCTTTGAACTTCTTTCTTTCCTGCAAGCTGGCGGCCTCCCACCCTGCCTGTTCCTTCAGACTCCAGCCAGGTTTGCCCTCCTCTTTCTCCAGGGAAAGGATCATGGGAACCAGGCAGGAGATTTTCCCTTTGATGTCTGAGGGCGATGTGCTTGCCCATGCCATCGACCTTATGACTCCCTTTAGATGCATAACAAAGTAGGCTTCTAGGAGAGGGACTTCCTCAGCCACGGGGAGCAGTCCTAGATAGAAGGGAATGAGGAGCAGTGACTTCAGGCTGTTTGCTCGCTACATGTGGTGGGGTACTGCATGTTCCAAACAAGAACCCCCGGGTCCTGCCCATGTCTGGGCTCATTTAACCCTCACAGCTGCTCTGCCAGGGAGATGTCAGCTTTCATGCACACACACAGCCGCCTTGATTGTTAAAATATTGAAATACTTCCGTGAGAGCTGGTAAACAGCCTGCTCCGAGCCCCCTGAATTCCTTGCCCCTCACACCCTGCTGCTGCTGCTGCTGTTAAGTCACTTCAGTTGTGTCCGACTCTGTGCGACCCCATAGATGGCAGCCCACCNGAAATACTTCCGTGAGAGCTGGTAAACAGCCTGCTCCGAGCCCCCTGAATTCCTTGCCCCTCACACCCTGCTGCTGCTGCTGCTGTTAAGTCACTTCAGTTGTGTCCGACTCTGTGCGACCCCATAGATGGCAGCCCACCGGCTCCCCCATCCCTGGGATTCTCCAGGCAAGAACACTGGAGTGGGTTGCCATTTCCTTCTCTGATGCATGAAAGTGAAAAGTGAAAGTGAAGTCTCTCAGTCGTGTCTGACCCCATGGACTACAGCCTTCCAGGCTCCTCCATCCATGGGATTTTCCAGGCAGCAGTACTGGAGTGGGATGCCATTGCCTTCTCCACCCCACACCCTGGGTCTTAGCAAATGAAGAGAAAACCTGGGCACTAAGTGGAGCTCCAGAAACCAGTTCCAGCACTTATAACATCTGTGGTTGTTCATTAGTGCCTGGCTGTTACTGAACATTTTAAATATAATCTCTGATGCATAGTGCCTATAGTATATAAATTATACAGGTCAGGTGTCTACAACAAAGTGTGGCTGTTTACCCATAAGAGCAATGTGAAGTGAATTAATAAGATATGGTATACCCACATTAGAATCTTATTCAAATCTGACTCATTGGAGAAGGCAATGGCACAAAGAATGTCACAAAGAATCAGACACAACTGAGAAACTGAACAACAGCCGTCAAAAGGAATATGCTTATCCATGCTGCTTTACCCTAAAACAGACCTTGAAAACATGGTGCTGAAAGAATCCAGACCCAAAAGGCCACATTAGTACAGTAAGTCCCCTACATACGAATGAGTTCCACTCCAAGAGTGCATTCATAAGTCCAACTTGTAAGTCCAATAAAGTTAGCCCAGGTACCCAGTGAACACAATCATCTATATAGTACTGTATGAAAATAGGGTTATAATACTTTTCACACAAATAATACAAAAAACAAACAAACAGAAAATAAAGAAAACATTTTAAATCTTATCTTAGAGTATGGTACCTTGAAAAGTACATTGGTACCACACAATAGCTGGCGTACGGGGGCTGGCCTGGAGAGAACAGGCCGGAAGAGTTCCTGATGGAGGAGGAAGAGGAGGTGGGAGATGGTGGAGCTGAAGGGTCGTCAGCGACATGAGACAGAGGGCAAGCTGCTGTGTCACTCATGTCTGACGCTGATGGAACACACGTGTGTAGGGTACTTACTGTATGATTCTGTTTACATAAAATACCAAGACTAGGAAGATCTATAGAGACAAAAAATACATGAGTGGTTGTCAGGGCCTGAGGGTGGGGCAGATGTCGAGGGGTGGGATTAGAGGAGGTGATAGCTATCGGGAGTGGAATTTCTTTTGGGGGTAAAGAAAATATTCCAAAATTGATCCTAGTGATAGGTACACGACTACACACACTAAAAGTTACTGAATTGTATACTTGAGATGGATGAATTGTATGATATGGGATTTAAAGCTGTTTAAAAATGACTGGATACAACTTCCATAAACATTTACTAAATTTAAATTTATACTTACAGGCACACATATACACCATTGTTTTAACATATTATATACACAAATACAGAAATTGGATTTTTTTAGGGTAAAATGAAAACTACTAGATTTGCGTTTGGAGACCCCTGCCCTAGAAGCAGATTAAGGTTAAGAGAGGCTAGATCCTGCCCATTCACACAGTCTTTGTTCTTCCTAGCATGGAACACAGATTCCAGGGCCTCCTAGAAGTTAAGGAAGGCCAGGGAGCACTGCTATCATTTTTTTTATGCTCACAATGTAGTACTGAAAAGAAAGAAATGCTGAAATAGGGTTACAACATCAAGAAATAATTTTTGTTTACGTTTGAAAAAAAATTAAGACTTCGTGACATAAAAAAGAGAATGCAATATCATTTTGTTATTTACAAGATAATTGGAGTTTTTCTGGGAAAAAGGAATTGAGAGCACAGGGAGGCAGTGGAATGGTTATGGAGAACAATTCGAGGTGGGTGTCTTAACACCCCCATTCAGTGCAGTGTCTTCGCGGGTGTGTGCACAGTCGTGCTTGGTGATGGTGGTTGAGGCCCTAGTGAGTGTGTGTGTCACACTGAATGGACGCTGGGCATCTGCACTGATGGACCGGTGGACACCTGTGCTTCCGGGCAGGGCATGAGAGCCAGAGAGCAGGGAGGGAAGCGGCCCGTGAGCTGCCTTTTTGTCTACAAGCGGTTATTTTGCGGAAGTATTCAGCCAGGGGGCAGAGGAACGTGGAAGAAGACTGTGGGAGGAGCCACCAGTTCAATCGGAAGGGGGATTATCAAGTCTCCTCCGAGGCAAGGCAGCTCATTAATTCACAGCTGGTAAGATGTGTCCTGTCTAAGGTTGATACATATCTTTTTTAAATGTCTTTCTCTGTTGCCAACAGTACAATAGCAGCGAGGACAGAAAACTGTGAGAGCCCCTCCTTTATTTTCTCCTTTGCACCCCAAATGTCCGAAGACACAGAGCTCTGGAGAAAGGCAGGGTTAAAGTCTCCCTCAGGTCTCAGGCCTTGGAAATTGAGTCCCTTCTTCATTTGGAGCCGCCCACCGGTTGCCATGGTGACACAACATCTGCTACCCAACTCTGCTCCAGCGGTCACTGGGTTTGGCATCCTCCAAGCTGTTGTTCGTTCTGTATTTTGCCTGATGAGCTACTCTGCTTCCCTGAGGAAGGCATCACACTTTTCCAGCAAAGGAATGCTTATTCAAAAGGCAGGGTTATGGAGAAAAGGAGGTTAAATCTGTGCAAGCTGCAATTCTGAGACAGCAAGCTCTTTTGCGTGTGGGGCCATTAACTCTGCCAATCTCTGGATTAATGTTCTGCATCTGTTGATCCCAAATCCTACTGAAAATCATCCTCCTAGATTTATTAGCATTTGTTTCTAAGGAGCATACATTATTTATTAAAACTTCTAAAAGATATTTAAAATATATATAAATTCCATGCTCCTTTCCTTTCTCATTTTAATATATCTCAAGTTTAATTGCTTGTCTGCCATTATTTCTATTCACCAATTATTTTTGAAACTGAATATAAATATAAGTTTCCTTGCCTACCGCTTTCTCCTGTTCTTCCAGGCAGCATCTTGATTCCTGCTTCCTCTTGAAAAGACACGTTTTGTCCCGCTTGCTTTAACAGTTACAATCCTTAAGGGGTCTCTAAAAACTGAGAGGTGGTGTGGTACAGCCAAAGGAACACAGACTCTGGAGTTAAGGGAATTTAGGACTGGTCTCCCATCTCATTTTGCCTGGAACTTGATCAGTTTTAGTGCTGAAAGTCCCCCATCTAGGGAGAACCTTCAGTCTTGGGCAAACTTGGACGATTTGTCGCTCTTTTCCCAGCTTCCTCATCCTCTTACTCTCCTCTGTTGCTTTTCTGACACTCAGTTTTCTTATCTGTAAAGTGAGAATGATAATAAGATGTTCCCCAAAAGGTTTTGGTGGAATTAAGCTTCCCTGATGGCTCAACCTCATGCAAAGAGTTGACTCATTGGAAAAGACTAATGCTGGGAGGGATTGGGGGCAGGAGGAGAAGGGGACGACCAAGGACGAGATGGCTGGATGGCATCACAGACTCGATGGGTGTGAGTCTGAGTGAACTCCAAGAGATGGTGATGAACAGGGAGGCCTGGTGTGCTGCAATTCATGGGGTCGCAAAGAGTAGGACACGACTGAGGGACTGAACTGAACTGAACTGATGGCTCAGAAGTAAAGAATCTGCCTTTCCAGGACAGGAGACACTGGAGACGTGGGTTTAATCCCTGGGTTGGGAAGATCCCCTAGAGGAGGAAATAGCAACCTTACTCCAGTATTTTTGCCTAAAAAATCCCATGAACAGAGCTTGTGGCTACAGTCTATGGGGCTGCAAAGTCAGACATGCCTGACTGAGCGAGTGAGTCAGTCTTCTAAATAAGTCAATAGATAAGATGCCTAATGTTAAAACAGAAGTCCATGCTCAGTAGCTATTATTATTATTAACCTTAGAATTAGAACTCTAGGGGCAATTTTGAATTGCTCATCCATTTTGCATCTGAGAAACTGTTTTGTTCAGGGTGTCTACATTTTTTTGGAGAAGGCAATGGCACCCCACTCCAGTATTCTCGCCTGGAAAATCCTATGGACAGAGGAGCCTGGTGGGCTGCAGTCCATAGTATTGCTGAGGGTCGGACACGGCTGAGTGACTTCACTTTCATGCATTGGAGAAGGAAATGTCAACCCACTCCAGTGTTCTTGCCTGGAGAATTCCAGGGACGGGGGAGCCTGGTCGGCTGCTATCTCTGGGGTCGAGCAGAGTCGGATACAAGAAGGGCCAGGACTAAGATCAGCAAGAGAAGTGCCTAGAGCTTAACTTTTAAGGAAGAAGTCATTCTGGGGTCATCTAAGTACAGACTGCAAGCAAGATGCCAATCTGTTCACCTGCTCAGGGCCATTTAGTAATGCTGCCAGGGTTGTGTCTTAGATAAAAAGTCACATTCTCTACTAGACAGATGCTTCATCTTATCTTTGGTGACAATTGATTTCTAATAGCAAGTTTTCCTAAAACACCTAGAGTTGGGACTGTAGCAAAAATACTTTCATCATCATTAAAACAAGCAAAGCAAAACTCTTGGTTCTCAAGAGACTGTAAGAAGTGAATCATTATAGCCAATCATTTCCCAAATAGCATTAAATTTCCTTTTATTGTTAACAATATTTCATGGAAATCTTTCTAAAAGATATTGCACATTTCCATGCTGTTTTCTTTCCATTAAATTAGACTTTTTATTTTGAAATAATTGTAAGTTCAGGTGCAGTTGTGAGAGAGATACCATGTAAACTTCACCCACTTTCTCTCAATTATAACATCTCACAAAACTCGAGTACAGTGTCACAACAAGGATACTGATGTGGATACAGTCAAGATACAGAACACTTCCATGACTGCAAGGACCGCTCTTCCTAACCTTTGGTAAACACACTCACCACCCTCCCACTATCATTCCCTCCCTGCATATGCATGCCGTCACTTCAGTCATGTCTGACTCTTTGCGACTCCATGGACGGTAGCCCACCAGGCTCCTCTGTCCATGCGATTCTCCAGGCAAGAATACTGGACTGGGTTGCCATTTCCTCCTCCGGGAGATCTTGTTGACCCAGGGATAAAACCCGCATATCTTATGACTCCTGCATTGACAGGCAAGTTCTTTACCACTAGCACCACCTGGGAAGCCATTTTTATTATTTCAAGAAGTTATATAATGGAATCATATAATATGTAACATTGCAGATTGGCTTTTCTCGGCATAGCTCTCTGATTATTCATCTGGGCTGTTGAGTATATCAATAGTTCATTCTTTTTATTGCTGAGTTATATTCCTTTGTGTGAATGTACCACAGATTGTTTATCCACTATCTTCTTGAAGAACATCTGGGTGATTTCTAGTTTTCTATCATTATGAATAAAGCTGCTATAAAAATTCAATGCATTTTGCTAATAGAAATTTAGAACACAAATAAATGGGCATCTCATGTTGATGAACTGGAAGACTTAATACTGTTCAGATGATTATACTATCCACACAAACTAAAGCAATAGAATATACAACCCAGAAAAATTCTTGTATATATGGTCAAATGATTTTTGACAATGGTCAAGACATTTCATGGGGAAAGGACAGTCTTTCCAAAAAATAGTGTTGGAAAAACTGGATATATGCCTGTACAAGAATGAAGCTGGACTATTATCTTATACTGTATAATAAAATTAACTCAAAATGGATCAAAGAGCTAAATATAAGCTGAAACTTAGAAGAAAACACAGAGGGGATCTTCATGGCACCAGATTTTTCAAAGATTTCTTGAATATGACATCAATTATAGACAAAAGAAAATACAGATAAATTGAACTACATCAAAATTTAAAACTTTGTCCATTGAAGAACATAATAAAGAAGACAATCTAAGGAATGGGAGAAAATATTTGCAAATCATATACCTGAAAAATGGTTAAGATCCAGAATATATAAAGAACCCCTACAAGTCATCAACAAAAAAACTCAATTTTAAAATGGACAGAGTACTTGAATAGACATTCCTGCAAACAAGATACATGAATGATTAAAAAGCACATGAAAAGATATTCAATATCACACTGGTCATTAGGGAAATGAAAATCAAAGCAATAATGAGATACAACCTCACACCCATTAGGATAGCCACTCTAGAAAGAAAGGAAGGATGGAAGAACTGACAAAGATTTAGAAATGAAACCCTCGTGCACTGCAGTGGTAATATAAAATTGTTTAGCCACTATGGAAAACAGTATGGCAGTGCCTTAAAAAATTAAATATAGAATTATCATATGATCCAGCAATTCCATTTCTGCGAATATACTTAAAAGAAGTAAAAGCAGGACTCAAACAGATGTTTGTACACCCGCGTTCATAGCAGCATTATTCACAATAGCTGAAAGGTGAAAAAAGGCAACGCAAAAGTCCATTGACAGATGAACAGATTTTTTTTTAAGTGGTAGGAATGACACCACCAAGATACCGTGGGTTGTTTCTAGCTTAAATCTCCCTCACGAGAACAATTAGCAAGTATTCATGGGCAAGATACCACCAAGAAAAATCCTAGAATACAAAAGTGTGCCAAAGGACCCCTGGCACCACAGAGATCAAACAGACTGCATTCGACACGTAAGAAGAGCAGCTACACAGTGGCTGGCTTGTTTCTCCCCCAGGCTGGTGCAGCAACACACCAAGGAGTCTCTCCTGAGCCTGCGGTTCCTCTAGTGGGAAAGGAAACCAGGATGAACACCGAGATCTTATAAGCATTGTGGGGTGCTTCTTGGACGTCCCCACTCCAGTCTCATCCCACAGGTATTATGGGGGAATCTGTGAAGCTTGCCCACTATGAATCTGATTGTGACTGATAAGGGAGAAGGGGCTTGCAACAACCAGTCCTTAGATCCAGGCAGATACAATTTTTACCTGTAGCACCCAAGCAGAATTCTCAACCAGCAACTTTGCTTATCAGCAGCATTAAACCAGTGGCATGACCTGACCAGAGAACTCAGCAGAGTATGAGTCTACCTGATCTGTGTCCTCAGGTCCTCAGGCTCCCCGCTGGCCCGGAAGCCAGGGCTACCACTTCCCAGGCAGGTGAGCTAATTCATAGTTCTACCTACTGCTGAATTCATTTCCCTGCCCCTCCAGACCAGGGAACACCTGAGATCAGGAACACCTGAGAGCCTTCTTGGAGCTGGCCCCTCGACTCCACTCAGGCAGGCAAGCTAATTCATCAATTCAGTTCAGTTCAGTCACTCAGTCATGTCCGACTCTTTGCGACCCCATATATCGCAGCACACCAGGCCTCCCTGTCCATCACCATCTCTCAGAGTTCACTCAGACTCACGTTCATCGAGNTTCATTTTAAATTGAGTTTTTTTTTTTTTTAATGAGGATTGAAGAAAACAGGAAGATTTATCTTTCTTTTATGGTTTAGAAACAGACTGGTGAAGACTGAGTCAATTATGTAGCCCAGCATTTGAAATGTCTTACATTTACTTGACAGTAATAATTTAACATGTGTTTGAAAACATTGAGTTATAAAAGTGTTAGAGCATATGATTACTAAAAGTAATTTTATATCTTAATTAAAAAATCCCTGAAATATGTAATATTGTTTAGTTGATAGAATAATTTCAAGGCAGAAACATCTGACTTTATCTATCCAGTCCATCTCATCAACTCTGCTGTCTCAAAGAATAATGGGTTATTTTGATTGGATTTGAATTTATGGTTAGAGTGGTTTTTCAAGGCTATTTCGTCTGAATTTAATTCATTCTAGAGTTATTCATTAATCTTTTTTAAAAAGTTATTTCTGATTTTATATTGTGCTACCTCTTAATAGTATCAGGGTTTTTAAGTTTAGTATTCCTTTGTATAAAGACATATTTTATTTTCCCCTAACTGTTCATGTTTCAGCCTCAACAGTTTCCTAGTTCCAGTGTTCTGGGATTTGGTGAACCAATATACAAGGTCACAGTGTAGTGATGCTTCACAGTAGTATGTATTTTGCACATAATCAGTCACTCATTCACCAATTAGCTATGTATGTCATTGTGTGCCAGGAGATAGCCATGACCCAAATGGACTCCCACACTTGCCCTTGGAAAGCTGAGCTCTGGTGGCGGAAGCCCAGAGTCACTAATCTTGAAAGATTGTTTTCACTTGGCTGTCTCTCTGCATCTTTGCCCTGATGGGTACCTTCATCTGCATCTTTTGTCACCTTTCTCAGGCATTTCTTTAGGACACTGACCAGAACACACCGCTATCAAATTTCCAAGTTGTGTGCCAAGTGGTAGTAGTGTTCTCCATGCCAGATTTTGTTAGTTGGTCTTTTAATGAGCCCAGCCAAAAGAAAAAAACAAAAAACACAACCTATAAATATTCACAATTGTCTTGCTAAATTGAGTATGGTTTAACCATACTCAATTAACCAGTGACTTCATATGTATTTCTCTGTCATTAACTTTGATAAATAAAATAGCCAAAGCATTGCTTAGATTCCTGTTGTTGCTATCATCTTCAAAAGTAACCCCTGGGTTAACAAGGTAATTGTATGTGTTCTGCATATGATGGTTTCATTTATGTCTAAAAGAAAGAAGGAAAGAAAGTGAAGTTGCTCAGTCGTGTCCGACTCTTTGTGACCCCATGGAATGTAGCCCACCAGGCTCCTCTGTCCATGGGATTTCCCAGACAAGAAAACAGGAGTAGGTTGCCATTTCCTTCTCCAGGGGATCTTCCTAACCCAGGGATCAAACCCAGGTCTCCAGCATTGTAGGCACACGCTTTACCATCTGAGCCACCAGGGAAGTCATTTATGTCTGAACTGGGATGAATATGCTTTATTTAAATGAAATATATACGTTCCCTAGAAAATGCTAATTAAATAAAATCCTACTAACTTGATTTCCATCAAAACCATGCCACTTTAACTTGCCTTAATTGAGAGAAGACAGAATTATTAAAGGGGAAGGAAGTGTAAGTTCAATGGTCTGTCCTTTTTATCTGCTTGGCTGTCTCTTAATTGTCTTTACAAATTAAGAAGTATGGATGTTTGAAGCCTGTTGCATAATTAATCGGAGAAGGCAATGGCACCCCACTCCAGTACTCTTGCCTGGAAAATCCCATGAATGGTGGAGTCTGGTAGGCTGGAGTCCATGGGGTCACTAAGAGTCAGACACGACTGAGTGACTTCACTTTCACATTTCACTTTCGTGCATTGGAGAAGGAAATGGCAACCCACTCCAGTGTTCTTGCCTGGAGAATCCCAGGGACAGGGGAGCCTGGTGGGCTGCCGTCTATGGGGTCACTCAGAGTCAGACACGACTGAAGCGACTTAGCAGCAGCATAATTAATAAACATGAAGTTAACACGTGTGGTGTCTTCTGCTGAACTCCCCCTTCTCTGTTTCTTCATGGTTCCCTGTACTTTCATTGGAGCTCTTTCCCATGAGCTGTGCTGTGGTTGGTCNACGACTGAAGCGACTTAGCAGCAGCATAATTAATAAACATGAAGTTAACACGTGTGGTGTCTTCTGCTGAACTCCCCCTTCTCTGTTTCTTCATGGTTCCCTGTACTTTCATTGGAGCTCTTTCCCATGAGCTGTGCTGTGGTTGGTCCTTCATGTGTCTCATTCCTACGAGGGAAACAGGGCCTGTCAAGTGTCCTCCTGTTTGTACTCAATTGCAGCATGTTTGAAATTGCATACAATTTTGTTGATTTCTTGAATTCATTGTCTTTTTTGGTAGAGTTTCCAGTATGGCCTCAGCACCAACTTCCAAATATAATTCACACTCCTTGGAGAATGAGTCTATTAAGAGGGTAAGTTGAGTTTTCAGATTTATNCTGGGCCATAAAGAAGGCTGAGCGCTGAAGAACTGATGCTTTCGAACTGTGGTATTGGGGAAGACTCTTGAGTCCCTTGGACTGCAAGGAGATAAAACCAGTCAATCCTAAAGGAAATCAGTCCTGGATATTCATTGGAAGGACTGATGCTAAAGCTGAAGCTCCAATACTTTCACCACCTGATGCGAAGAGCCTACTCACCAGAAAAGATCCCAATGCTAAGAAAGATTGAAGGCAGGAGGAAAAGGGAACGACAGAGGATAAGATGGTTGGATGGCACCACCAGCTAAGTAGACATGTGTTTGAGCAAGCTGCGGGAGATGGTGAAGAACAGGGAAGACTGGCATGCTGCAGCCCGTGCGGTCACAAAGAGTCGGACACGACTTAGCAACTGAACGACAACAATCCCCAACAGCTTGAACAGCACCTGGCACCGAGATGCTCACTGAACACCTGCTGGATAAATGACTCTGTGGGCCTCACATTCGTATGAATGAAAATGTTAACATCTGAAGCAACTTAGCAGCAGCAGCACTAGAGTTTTAAGGCAGCCCCTAGGAAAGGGCCCCACTCCAGGTTCGGAACACAGAAGGTGCTCAGTGAACACAGGTTCATCTATCCTGATCTCTGCTCTGGGTTGCTGTGGCCTGGGAGTCCTCCACGCTGGGACCACCCTCCCCGCACCCAGTGCCCCAGCACACCCTCTGTCAGTGGTTAAACCCGGTCGTTTCTGGGTCTCACACATCCTGTGGCTGTAAACAGGGAGAGGCAGAGGCACCCTCCCCCGGGGCAATGGCGTCAGAGGGCTGGGATTGAAGCCCTCCTCCTCCCCCTCACCCCCTGCCCGCGCTGGTAGGCTCTCGGGCAGCAGCCTCAACCGCCCCGGTTATTTTTAATCACATGATCACCTGGGGTCCTTTGTCACTTCAACAGTTTAATTGGGAGCTGTGGCCCGCCTACAGCAGAGCTGCTGGAGGAGACGTCAGCTGGAGCACCCCGGCGGCAGCAGGTGGAGGGGGCTGGTCCCCTGGGGTGCACCAGGCATCCAGAGCCAGTCTGCCTCCATCAGGCAGATGCGGGGGTGGGGGGCATTGAGGGAAAGCTCCTTGCGACCTGCAGCCCCAGGGCAGGTGACTCTCTCGCAGCAGCCAGGGAGACAGGTCACAGCTGAAAAGTCACAGCTGAAGGCAGCTCTGATGGGCAGTAAAGGGGGGCAGAGGAGGTTTACCAGTGTTGTTGTCTGACTCTTTGCGACCCCATGGACTGCAGCCCGCCAGGCTCTTTTGTCCATGGGATTTCCCAGGCGAGGATACTGGGAGTGGGTTGTCATTCATTTCTCCAGGGGATCTTCCCGATCCAGGGATTGAACCCATGTCTCCTGAATTGAACCCATTCATCCAGGTGAATCCTTTACCAGTGAACCACTGAGAAGTCCTTTATCTGTTCATCCATTCACCTGTCTACCCGTCCTGTCCATTCATCCACCCATCCGCCATCTATTCATCTAGCCAACCAGTCACCCATTCTTTTCAACCACCCATTCATCAATCTCATACATCCATCTATTGTTCGCTATGGATCCACCAGGTATATTCTCCCATCATCAGACCCACTCAGCTTCCTAGAGGTGTTGCTAACCTGTCCATTATCCCAACATCCCACCCACCCATCCATCTCTCCTTCCACCTATCTCTCCCATACCTTCAACTATTGTTCGCTTAGCACCCACCAGATACTTTCTCCTATTAATTTTTAAGCAATTTTTTGGGAAAATATTTATTTATCTTTTGACTGTGTGGCATGTGGGGTTCTTAGTTCCCTGACCAGGGATCGAAGTCACTCCCCAGCCCCTCCCTGCATTGGAAGCGCAGAGTCAGACCACTGGGCCACCAGGGACATCTCTCCCCTATCTCTAAATCCAGTTCCTTTCTGAGATGGGGTGCCTACTCATCACTCTCAGCTGGTAGGGGTCTCTGGGCCCTCCCCACCCGCTCGGTGGGCCCCCTGCCCAGCTGCATCCCACTCCTCATCCTAACTTAAGCAGCTGACGCTCACCCCCTCGAGAAGCAAGGAAACTAAGAGGACACCCAGTACGTGCTGGGCACGCTGCTTCCGTTATCCCATTAAGCGGTTATTAAAGTCTTTCCCGATTCCCCTGGGAGAACTGGCAAAGGGCGACCAAGGCCTGGGATGCCTTCTGGACGCTGCACCCAGGGTTCCTTCTGTGCCCCCTGTGGGCCCCCCGGGAAGTGGTCCTTGTGGCAAAGGATTCAGGACAATTTCGAGGACAGACTCAGTGTCCAGAGCCCCAGATCCCCTCCCTGGCTCCTGTGCTGGCCCCGCTGAGGGGCTGGACCGCTCAGCCTCCATTTCCCGCACAGCACAGGATAACAAAGCCCGTCTTGCATGACCCACTGTTACCTGCTGCCCCTTCAACCGGCCACCATGGCAGCTGCACATTTTGGCAGCCTTCGGGCACTGGAGACCCCTGCCGTGTCTCCAGGCCACGCAGCCTTGGGGGCCTCCGGGGCCAGGGACGCAGACGGCTTGCTCCCTGCAACACGAACTGCTCCTCCTGGCCAACTCCTATTCACCCTTCAGAACCCAGGCTGGCTGCCACCCTGTCTGGGCAAACACGGCTGTCCAGGAGCCTGCTGGGCTGAATGAAGAAGGCCAAGGGGTCTCCCCCAGCCCCTCAAGCCGCTGTGCAAAGCTTGGGGAGCTTTTCCTGTGGGAGGAACATTGCTTCCCTGTCCAGGTCGGGCCCCATTCTGGGCAGATTCCCTTCCTCTTAATAGAAACCACCCCAGACCAAGTAGGAAGGGGACCTGGGAGCCCAGCTTCAGAAACCACACTCCACCAGCGGGTTTTGTCACCCCACGCGAAGAACTCCCAGATGACAGACAGGCAGGCCCAGGAGAAGCAACGCGAGCCCTAATCTGTTTCGGCAGAGAGGCTGCGGCCACCCCCCTGGCGGGCAGAGATAAGGAAGGGAGGGGAGGGCGCTTGGCTCTGGGCCGCGTGCTGCGTCTGGAGGGGGCAGGGACAGCTGTGCATTCTGAGGCCTGCCTGCACAGGTGTGAGCGGGACTGATAAGAGAAATGAAAAGCACTCCTGCCACGGGCTGAAGGTGGGAAATTCGTGCNAGGCATCATTCCTTCCAAAGAAATCCCAGGGCTGATCCCCTTCAGAATGGACTGGTTGGATCTCCTTGCAGTCCAAGGGACTCTCAAGAGTCTTCTCCAACACCACAGTTCAAAAGCATCAATTCTTCGGCGCTCAGCCTTCTTCACAGTCCAACTCTCACATCCATACATGACCACAGGAAAAACCGTAGCCTTGACTAGACGGACCTTAGTCGGCAAAGTAATGTTACTACCCAGAAAAACACATGTGGTTTCTCCATGTGGCCTGGGCTCCCCACAGCATGGTGACTACGCTTCAAGGACTCTGAGGGGAAAAGTATAGTGAGAGCCAGATGGGAATTCTATCCTCTTTTCTAATTTAGCTTAATAAGTCATACAGTGTTATTTCCAGAGTGTTCTATTCATTAGAAGCAAAGAGTCCAGACACGATTGAGTGAGCCACCTAAAAGTGACAGGTCCAAAGGTTGGGGAGTCAGACTCCAGTTTCTGCGGGAGAAGTCAGAGAATTTGTAGATATGTTTTAAAGCCACCAGCATCTGTCCATTAGCCTCAAAGTTATCTACATTTCTCCCGTATGCAAAATACATGCAAATTCTCCCAAGATCCCTCACGGGTTTCACTTATTATAGCAGGGCCAGGCTCATCATCATTGTGTTTAAGTCTGAATGAAAACCTTCAGATGCAGTTCCTAAAGTACAACACCCCTTGAATTAAACATCTATAAGCCAAAGAGGCCAGTTTTGTGCCCCCAGTTCACCAATAGGATAACCACGTTTCCACCAACAGGAGGAAATGGGAGGTGCATGGGAGTCACCGGTCCATAGCAATTTGGAAATCTAGGCAAGCCCACATTCCCAGCTCCTCCCTTAGATTTCAGTCCTGCTGCCCCTGAATGCTTCACCTTGGCTCTTAGGCCTTTTCTACATGCCCTTATCATCTTTCTTGTTAGTTAACTATTGTCACACTGAGCGACTTCACTTTCACTTTTCACTTTCATGCACTGGAGAAGGAAATGGCAACCCACTCCAAGTGTTCTTACCTGGAGAATCCCAGGGATGGGGGAGCCTGGTGGGCTGCCGTCTATGGGGTTGCACAGAGTCGGACACGACTGAAGCAACTTAGCAGCAGCAGCAGCAGCAGTCACATTACAAATCATCTCCAAACTTAGTGTCTTAAAACAATAATTAGTTTTATCTCTCACTATTTCTTGCAGTCAGGAATTCAGGAGCATCTGGATGGTTCTGGCTCAAGGTAAAGCTGCAGTCAAATATTGGCTATGGATGTAGCCAGGTTAGTTAGTTAGGTTTAACTAACCTGGAGAAACCACTTTTAAAGTAGCCTACTCATCGGGCCGCAAGTTGAACAATGGTCAGATACCACAATTCCTTTTTATGTGGTCTTCTTCACGGCAGTGCTTGCATTCTTTGACTTCACCTAGAGTAAGCAGTCTAAGGAAGAGTCAGGTGGAAGCCACAAGGACTTTCTGACCTAGTGTTGAGGTCATATACTATCACTCCCACTGAATTTTGTTTCAAAAGAGGGAAAGCATTCAGTGTAGAAGGGGCCTACACAAAAGGAGTAAATATCAGGAGGTATTAGAGTCCATCCACAAAGATGTATGAGTCACGAATAGAGGGACTCAAGTAAAACAGAAATTGAACAGGGGCCACAATTGCAAAACAATGAAAGATATTTAAGCAGGCTAGCAGATCTATGAAAGTCAAAGGTATATACAGAGGCAGCAGGGAAAAGGGAAATGGCGTATGCCCATATAGACAGAGATTCCTGAGTAGTCTTACATTAACTGTCCTATGTAGTAGGTTACAGTGAAAACTTAACTTTGGTGCTGAATTTGCCTTTTCCCATCTGATCCAGTTTTGGTGAACAGGCCTCCTATTCCCAGAGAATGCCGAGGAAATCAGGCATGGCTGACAGAGTCCAGAGCCCCTGTTCACCCTGTTTAGTCTCTTCCAGTTAGCCATGCTCATCAGTTCAACTCTCTTCATCCCATCAGGCAGGCAGTGATGCTCTGATTTTGCCATCTCATTCCCCAGTCATCTTGGAAACAATCTCTAATGGACTGGCAATGCTCTTCTCTACCCAAGCACTACAGTCAGGTCCAGTCCACCCATCACCATGCCCTAAAAGCACCCAGTCATCTTCTGTGGACGACTGTCATTACTCACTGTATATGGAGTGTGCCCTGAATCTGTAAACAGTACCATCTGAGTATCCCATCTCAGGACTTGTTTTTCTATGTGGACAGCCAAGAGACTTTGATCAGTTTATATGAACATTCCAGACTTAGATATGCACTTCTATGACCAAGATATGTCCAGCAACCAACTGTCTACCCTAAATGACATTTCCCAGAGCCAATCAGAATCTCAGTCCTGAACAGAACAGCCTTGACTCCTTTTCTGAGGTCATGTGGATAAGCATGTAGCCCTGGGAGAAGTACACACAACAGGAAACATCTCTTACCCTCAACCCCAGTGACTAATTTGAGCACTGTCTCAGGAGCAGACTGTGCAGTTCTGGATCTTTCTCAGTCTGTACTTTGGGGTTTCTCCATCTGGCTTAGCCTGGTCTCTATGCTCTTTGGATGGGGAGCCCTTCAGATCCCCGTGATGTTTTATAGCAACAGCCCCCAACATTTTGGCACCAGGGACCAATTTTGTGGAAGACAATTTTCCCACAGACTGTGGTTGGGAGGTGGTGGTGGTGGTTTCAGAATGATTCAAGTACATTACTTTTATTGTGTACTTTATTTCTATTATTATTATTACATCAGCTCCACACTTCAGCTTATCAAGCATTAGATCCTGGAGGTTGGGACATCTGCTTTATCGTACGTTTTGAGACCTCTCCATCAGACAGTGACTCCTCTGACACTGTCAGCAAGCTTTGAAAGCTCCATTTAAAGTCTTACTGTTATACATTGACATGAATCTACCATGGGTGTATACAAGCTCCCAATCCTGAATCCCTCTCCCAATACAGTATTGTAAAGTAAAATAAAGTAAAATTAAATTTAAAAAAATAAAATGTTAACCCCCACAAATAAATAAAGTCTTACTGTTTTCCTGATGGGGAAACTTAATGAGTCCCAAAGGTCAGGAGACACTGAGAGAAGTGTTTGTTCTCTGATGGCCACAGGCTGTAGTGGCCCTTTCTAATGGATAGGGCGTGAGTTGGCTCAGCTTCTCTGAGTCAGCTCATAAAAAGACAGCCACTTGTTTCATTTGTATTCAGAGTCCTCCACTAAACACCTGAGTAATAAGGCTGCTTTCTGGGCCAGGAAGCCTGTTTGTATCACTGGAATACTAGGTATTCCCTGCCTTAGTGTAGGCTGTAAATATGTAAAGGGATGGTAGGGGGACATTTCTTCAGTTGGATTTTACATCCAGCTCTGCAGCCTAAGTGCATCCAAGGAATAACACCACAATTGAGCAGATATCATGTGCTGTGTACATTCCTACTCTTAAGTTCCTCTCAATGAATCATTACATATGCCTTGGGTCACTAGTGTGGGGGGTCGCCTTGCGACTTGATGGTAGTTTTGTTGTCATACAAACCCTCTTCTGAGAAATTCTCTAGGACTTCATGAGCTCTATACAACCTCTTTGTCTTCAAAGGGGTAGGAGGCAGATCAAAGAAGGTAATCTAGAAATTGAATGGGGCTTGTTAGTATAGCCCAAATATGGACAGAGAAGGTTGGATAGCCCTCTTCCATATGGGAATCTATTTAGAATTCTTTAACTTGCAGATGATATTATGTCCTGCAAGTTGAAATAACCTGAACAGGAAATTGTTGTTGTTGTTTAGTCATTAAGTCATGTCCAAATTTTTTGTGTCCCCGTGGATTGTAGACCACCGGGCTTCTCTGTCCATGGGATTTCCCAGGCAAGGGTACTGGAATGGGTGGCTGTTTCCTTCTCTGGGGGATCGTCCTGACCCAGGGGTTGAACTTATGTCTCCTGCATTGGCAGGCAAATTCTTTATCATTGAGCCACCAGAAAAACCCAACATGAAATAGGGTTATCTAATCATATTGCCCTATTGCATCATACAATATGAGTATTTACCTAAGTATTCTGGTTCCAGGCTGTGGGAAACCTTCCCTACTCTATTCGGTTAGTGATAATGCCAAGATGCAACCCAACTCACTCCAGCATACATGTGGCTTCAACTAAACATTCCCTTATGTTGGATTCCAAAAGGATACTGCTTAAACTGAATAAACCAGAAATCTATAGAAGCTTGATTTTTGAAATTTCAGAGGAATGATTATCTTTATAGAAAAGATAAAAAAAAGTTGCTCCTGGGGCATCCCTTAGGGTTGCAGGTACATTCAGTAATTCAGCTAACCTTGCTCATAGTCACAGTAATGAATGCTACTCTGTTTTTTTGTGCAATCAATC
Organism: Neotragus pygmaeus; assembly: GCA_006410875.1. NCBI lineage: Eukaryota > Metazoa > Chordata > Mammalia > Artiodactyla > Bovidae > Neotragus > Neotragus pygmaeus. The sequence continues at coordinate 256,607 of SJYV01044791.1, read as the reverse complement.
CCTAACAGGGCCAAGTATGGATGCTGAAAGGGTTTACTGCTGGGTGCCTTTTTTCTTTAATTCTTTTTTATATGATTTAGAGCAGTGAGAGTTTTTTTTCCTTAAAAAAGAAAAAAACACTTTAAGTTAATGACTGTTCCAGCTCTTGTGCATCAAATGTCATTTATAGGGTCAGTGAGTGGAATAAAAAGGAAAATGACAGCCTTTGAGGACACATATGGATGGCATTTAACTACCAAAAAGTGCAGAAATGGAAGTATTTTTTAGATATTCAGAGTACAGACTGTGAGGAAAGAGAATGGAGAGAAAATGTGTCATGATTTAGGAGGAAAGGATTAGGGGGTTGTAGGGAGGTGTAGTGGCATGGAAAAGGAAAAGAAATGTACAAAGTTAAAGAACAAGGAAATTTCCTGCTGCTTTGTAAACTTTGGTAGACTTTGGGTTTCAAATGGAGATTTGAGTGCATGTGGTTATCTCACCTCCCTTCTAGAAACTCATTAGAATGACCAAGGAAATACAAAAATAAGGAAAGCATCTATTGTGTGATAGTATTAGAAATAACCAAGGAAAAACATTACAGAACAAGAGGGACTTCTGGATAGTATGAGACGTGCTCGGGTTCTTCAGAGAAATAGCAAACTGGAGACAGACAGATAGAGTGGGAGTAAGGAGAGAGAGATTTCTCTCTTGGTGATTTCTCAAGCTACGGGTATGCCTAGTGTCTCGGAGAAGGAAATGGCAACCCAGTCCAGTATTCTTGCCTAGAGAATCCCATGGACAGAGAAGCCTGGTGGGCTGCCGTCTATGGGGTCACACAGAGTCAGACACAACTGAAGCAACTTAGCAGCAGCAGCAGCAGCAAGGAAAGGGAGGAGGAGAGAGAAGGGGTAAGGAAAGGGTGGGGTGGGGGGTGGGTAAAGGAGAGGGGAAGAGAAAGAAAAAGGGGGACAAAAAGAGAAACTGTGAAGAATTGACTCAATTATCAGTTCAGTTCAGTTCAGTCACTCAGTCGTGTCCGACTCTTTGAGACCCCATGAATCGCAGCATGCCAGGCCTCCCAGTCCATCACCAACTCCCGGAGTTCACTCAGACTCACATCCATCGAGTCAGTGATGCCATCCAGCCATCTCATCCTCTGTCTTCCCCTTCTCCTCCTGCTCCCAATCCCTCCCAGCATCAGAGTCTTTTCCAATGAGTCAACGCTTCGCATGACGTAGACAAAGTACTGGAGTTTCAGCTTTAGCATCACTCGATTATGGAGACTGAAAAATTACATGATCTGCAGGGTGAGTCAAGTGGGGACCCAGAAGAGCCAATGGTGTAGGTGCAATTGGAAGTCTGACATGCTAAAGACCCAGGAAAAGCCAAAGTTTCATCTCCAGTCCTAAGTCAGGTAAAAGACCATGTTCAAATCTGAAGGCTTTTCAAACAGGGAGAATTCACTTATATTTGGAAAGGTTCCGCCCTGTCCAACCTGTTGAGCACAGCCTCTGGCCCCACAAAGTCAGATAGACCAAACAGTGGCCCTGAGCAGCCAAAGAGAAAAGCCTACGTCCATGCCCAGCCCTGAAACACAAATGACCCATACAGTTACTGAACATAGCTATGGCTTGTCAGAGACCCCAGCATGTGATCCTGCCCAGTTGTGGAGCAGAGCCTAGGGCCCTCCTGACCAGAACTGTAGACAGCAGTTTCACATGACCACAGAGCATAATACCCAGCCTCACCCAACTGTGGAGTCAACTGAAGGCCCGGCCAGATGAGAGAGCCCAATTTTGCAACCTCAAGCAATAATGGGGCACAGCCAATGCCTACCTGATTGCAAAGCCCAGTCCGAAGTCCCACCTCAATATGGAGTGACACCATCCAGGCAGGCCCCACTCAGACAGGAGCAATTGCAGAGCGTGATCTTGCAATTCTGACAAACTGAGGAATCTAACTGATGGCACCTGCCATGGAACACAGGGACACAGCCTGAGACCCTGCCTAAACAGAGGTGGGGCCCGGCTAGTGGCATCACCTGAGCACAGAATACATTCAGCAGCACTGCCAAACCAGGAAGATCACCCAGTGGCCTCACTTGAGAGTAGAGCCCAACCAGCTACCATCCAACCAGGAAGCTCAGCCAGCAGCACATCCTGACCTGAGAGCATGGGCAGTGGTTTCACCCATCAAGATACACCTGCCCACAGATACCACCATCTGATACTTTAAGCTGAGCTCTCTGCTAAAGGTATTAACCTGCTGAAACAAATCTATAAAGTCTGAAAGAGGAGACCACTTATTTAAATGTGCAAGACATATCAATGCAAGACATCAAAGATCACAAAGAATCAGATAAACAAGATACCACCAAAGGAAACTAATAAAACTTCAAACTAATACATCCACTATAAAGAAATGGATATCAATGAGCTGTCAGACAAGACATTCAAAGTCTCTAAAAGAAGTTTAGTGAACTACAAGAACATGCAGACTATTGAATTAGAAACATATTGCATAACCAAAATAAGAAGTCCAACAAAGAAACAGTAACCAATTTGAACAGACCAGTTACTAGTAAAAGATCCAATCAGTGTTCAAAAATCTCCCAACATCCAGCTCTTCAAGATCATAGTAGATAAACATTTCTCCTAAATTCAGAGACAGAGAAATATAAATAAAATGAAAAAGCAGAGGAACTACTCCCAATTAAAAGAACAAGAGAAATGCCCTGAAAGAACAATGAAACAGACCTCTCCAATCTAACTAAACCCCAAGTTCAAAAAGAAGTAATAAAAATGCTCAAAGAATTAAGAAAGATTATTGATAGAAATGCAGATCACTGTAACAAGGAACTATAAATCATAAAGAGGAATAAATCAAAATTAGACAGCTCAATTGCCAAAATGAAAACCAGCCTGAAAGCAACAAATAATAGATTAAATGATGCAGAAGAATGAATAAGTGCTCTGGAAGATAGAATAATGGAAATCACACGATCAGAACAGCAGACAGACAAATGGAAAAAAAAATGAAAGAAACATGCAAGATCTATGGGATAATGTAAAGCATGACAATCTATGCATAATAGGGGTTCCAAAAAGAGAAGAGAGATGGGGATCAAAAATATATTTGAGGAAACTATGGCTGAAAATTCCCCCAGCTGAAAGAAGGAGACAGATATACAGGTAAAGGAAGCCCAGAGGGTGTCCAAGCAAGGACAAAACCAAACAGACCCACACCAAGACATCATATCATAATTAAAATGGCAAAAGTTAGAGAGGTTTCTAAAGATAGCAAGACTCTGTTATAAGGGAACCTCAGGAAGACTATCAGTTGATTTCTCCACAGAAACTGTGCAGCACAGGAGGGAGTGCCATGACGTACATAAAGTCCTGAAAGGGAAAAGCCTGCAACCTAGGATACTCTACTCTGCAAGATTATCACCTAGAATAGAAGGAAAGATAAAGAATTTTTAGACAAGCAAAAGTGAAAATACCACATTATATCTAACCTAAAAGAAATAGTGAAACATCTCTATAGAAAAGTAGCAAGAATCTATTTTTTTTAAAAAAGGGAAAATCACAATAGGAAAGGCAAATATATAAAAAGGATTGAAGATCATTTACATAAGCTGGTATATAGATTAGACACAATTAAATTTTTGTAAAAGGAACTATAACTGTTATGAATAGCAAAAGGATAAACATGAGCATGTAATCTAGGACATCAAAATCAGAGAACGTGAGGGGAGGGGAATAAAAAAATTAGACATTTTAGAATAGCTTGAACTTACATGACTGTCCATCTAGAGCAACTAGACAACATACTTGAAAACCAGGGATACCAAAAGTCAAAAATATACAGTAAATTGACAAAAAGAAACTCAAGCATAATACAAAGGAAAACCATCAGACTCCAAGGGGGAAAAAAAAAAAGAACAGAAAGGAATAAAAAGAACTACAAAATCTACTAGAAAACAAGGATTAAAATGGCAATAACTACATGCTTATCAATGCTTATATTCAATGTTAATGGACTAAATGCTATGATCAAAGTACAGAGTGGCTTATGGATAAAAAGAAACCTCCAGTATGCAGCCTATAGAAGACTCACTTCAGGGCAAAAGACACACATACATTGAAAGTGAGGGGATGAAAAAGTTATTTTATGCAAATAGAAACACAAAGAAAGCAGGGGGTAGCAGCACTTACCCGAAACAAAATAGATTCTACAGAAGTCCATAAAGAAAGATACAGAAGGGCACTATATAGTGATAAAGGGATCAATACAAGAAGAGGATATTACCCTTGTTAATATATACACACTCAATACAGGAGCACTTTCTACTACCTTTGGGTTTTTCCTTCTTTTTTTCTAGTTGCTCGTAGGTGGAAAGTTAGGCTGTTTATTCGATGTCTTTCTTGTTTCTCAAGGTAGGCTTGCATTGCAATAAGCTTCCTTCTCAGCACTGCTCTTAGTGCGTCCCATAGGGTTTGAGCTGTCATGTTTCATTGTCACTTGTTTCTAGGTTTATTTTGACTTTCTTTTTTATTTCTTCAGTGATCTGTTGGTTATTCAGAAACATGTAAAAAACACAAACCCAGTAGCCTCCACATTTTTCTGTTTTTTACAGTTCTTTTTCCTATAGTTGATGTTTAATCTTATAGCGTTGTGGTCAGAAAAAATGCTCGAAATAATTTCAATGTTTTAAAATTTGCCAAGGCTTGATTTGTGAACCAAGATGTGATCTATCCTGGAGAATGTCCCACGTGCACCTGAGAAAAAAGTGAAATCTACTGTCTTTGGATGAAATGCCCTGTCAGTACCAATTAAGTCCAACTGGTCCAGCCTATCATTCAAAGCTTGTGTTTCCTTGTTAATTTTCTGCCTGGATGATCTGTCCATTGGTGTGAGTGGGGTGTTGAAATCTCCCACTATTACTGTGTTACCGTTGATTTCCTCTTTAATAGTTGCAGGGCTTTCCTGATGGCTCAGATGGTAAAGATTCTGCCTACACTGCAGGAGACCTGGGTTCAATCCCTGGGCTGGGAAGATCCCTGGAGAAGGGAATGGCAACCCCCCACTCTGGTATTCTTGCCTAGAGAATTCCATGGACAGAAGAGACCCATGGACTACAGTCCATGGGGTCAGAGTTGGACATGACTGAGTGACCTTCACACCCAGCATTTGCCTTATGTATTGAGGTGCTCCTATGCTGGGTGCCTATATATTTGTAATTGTCATAACTTCTTCAGTTGACCCCTTGATCATCATGTAGTGTCCTTCTTTGTCTCTTGTGATGGTCTGTTAGTCTACTTTAACTGATACGAGTATTGCTATACCTGCTTTCTTTTGATTTCCATTTGCATGGAATGCCATTTTCCAGGCCCTCACTTTCAGTCTGTATGTGTCCCTAGGTCTGAGGTGGGTCTCTTGTAGACAGAATATATAGAAGTCCTGCTTTGGCTGATCATTCAGCCAATCCATGTCTTTTGGTTGGAGCACTTAGCCCATTTATATTTAAGGTAATTATTGATATATAGGACACCGACATTTTTCCAAAGAAAACTTGCAGATGGCTAATAAACACATGAAAAGATACTAAACATCATTCATTATTAGAGAAATGCAAATCAAAACTACAATGCGATATCACCTCACATTGGTCAAAATGACCATCAAAAGATCTACAAAAAATAAATACTGGAGAAGGTGTGGAAAAAAGGGAATCCTCTTGCACTGTTGGTGGGAACACAAATTGAAATACCCACTATGGAGAACCGTATGGAGATTCTTTAAAAAACTAAGATTAAAACTACCATATGACCCAATGATCCTGTTACTGGGCACAGACCCTGAAGAAACAATTACTGAAGAAGACATATGCCCCAGTGTTCACTGCAGCACTATTTTCAATAACTAGGACATGGAGGCAGTCTAGATGTCCATCAATAGATGAATGGATAAGCAAGTTGTGGTACATATACATAATGGAATATTACTCATCTATAAAAAAAGGTCAAAATATTGACCTTTACAGCAACATGAATGGATTATCATATTAAGTGAAATAAGTCAGAAAAAGAGAAATATCATATGATATTGTTTACATCTCCTGTGTGGATCACAGCCTTGTTGTGGCAAAGGGGCTGCATAACTCAGTGAAGCTATGAGCCATGCCATGTAGGGCCACCCAAGATGGGTGGGTCCTAGTGAAGAGTTCTGACAAAACGTGGTCCACTGGAGGAGGGAGTGGCAAACTGCTCCAATATTCTTGCTGCAAGAAGCCCATGAACGGTATGATAGGGCAAAAAGATATGATACCAGAAGGGGAAACCCCCAGTTGGAAGGTCTCCAATATGCTACTGAGAGAGCAATTATCAATTGCTCCAGAAAGAATGACGTGGCTGGGCCAAACAGAAATGATGCTCAGTTGTGGATGTGTCTGGTGGTGAAAGTAAAATCCGATGCTGTAAGAACAATATTGCATAGAAACCTGGAATGTTAGGTCCATGAATCAAGGCAAACTGGAGAGACAAGCAGGAGATGACAAGAGTGAACATCCATATCATAGGAATCAGTGAACTAAAGTGGATGGGAATGGGCAAATTTAAATCAGATGACCATTATATCTATTTTGGTGGGCAAGAAGCCCTTAAAAGAAATGGAGTATCCCTCATAGTCAAAAAATCTGAAATGCAGTACTTGGGTGCAAATCTCAAAAATGACAAAATGGTCTTGGTTCATTTCCAAGGCAAACCACTCAACATCAGGGTAATCCAAGTTTATGCCCCAAATACTGATGCTGAAGAAGGTGAAGTTGAATGGTTCTATGAAGACCTACAACATGTTCTAGAAATAACACCAAAAAAAGATGTCCTTTCCATCATAGACGATTAGAATGCAAAATAGGTAGTCAAGAGACACCTGGAGTAGCAAGCAAGTTTGGCCTTGGAGTACAAAATTAAGCAGGCCAAAGGCCAACAGAGTTCGGTCAAGAGAACACACTGGTCATAGCAAATATCTTTTTTTTTTTTTAATAACAATACAAGAGACAAGCTACAAATGGACATCACCAAATTATCAATACTGAAATCAGATTGATTATATTACTTGCAGCTGAAAATGAAGATGATCTATACAGGCAGCAAAAACAAGACCTGAAGTTGACTGTGGCTCAGATCATGAGCTCCTTATTGCTTAAATTCAGGCTTAAACTGAAGTAAGTGGAGAAAACCACGAGGGCATTCAGGGATGACCTAAATCAAATCCCTTATGATTATACAGTGGAGGTGAATAGATTCAAAGGGTTAGATCTGGTAGACAGAATGCATGAAGAACTATGGACAGAGAACTATGGTTCATACTTTCGTACAGGAGGCAGTGACCAAAATCATCCCAAGAAACAGAAATGCAAGAAATTAAAGTGATTGTCTGAGGAGGCTTTACAAATACATGAGGAAAGAAGAGAAGCAAAAAGCAAGGGAGAAAGGGAAAGATATACCCAACTGAATGCAGAGTTTCAGAGAACAGCAAGGAGAGATAAGGCCTTATTAAATGAACAGTGCGAAGAAGTAGAGGAACACAATAGAATGGGAAAGACTAGAAATCTCTTCAAGAAAATTGGAGATATCAAGGGAACATTTCATGCAAGAATGGGCATGATAAAGGATAGAAACTGAAAGGAACTAACAGAGGCAGAGGAGATTAAGGAGAAGTGGAAAGAATACACAGGATTATACCCCCCAAAAATGTCTTAATGACCTGGATAACCATAACGGTGTGGTCACTTGCCTAGAGGCAGACATCCCGGAGTGTGAAGTTAAGTAGACCTTAGGAAGCACTACTGCAGACAAAGCTAGTGAAGGTGATGGAATTCCAGCTGAGCTATTTCAAATCGTAAAAGATGATGCTGTTAAAGTGCTACACTCAATATGTCAGCAAATTTGGAAAACTCAGCAGTGGTCACAGGACTGGAAAAGGTCAGTTTTCATTCCAATCCCAAAAGGCAGTGCCAAAGAATGTACAAACCACTATATAATTGTGCTCATTTTGCATGCCATTAAGTTTATGTTCAAAATCCTTCACACTATGCTTCAGCAGTACATGAACTGAGAACTTCCAGAGGTACAAGCTGAATTTAGAAAAGGCAGAGGAACCAGAGATTAAATTAGCAACAGTTGTTGTATCATAGAGAAAGAAAGGTAATTCCAGAAAAACATCTACTTCTGCTTCATTGACTTCATGAAAGCCCTTGACCATGTGGATCAAATCAAATTGAGGAAAGTTCTTAAAGAGCCAGGAGTATCAGAGCACCTTACCTGCCTGCTGAGAAACCTGTATGCAGGTCAAGAAGCAACAGTTAGAAACTTACATGGAACAATGGACTGATTCAAAATTGGGACAGGAATATGACAAGGTTATATACTATTACCCTGCTTACTTAACTTACATACAGAGTACATTATGTGAAATGCTAGGCTGGATGAATCACAAGCTGGAATCAAGATTCCCAGGAGAAATATCAACCACCTTAGGTATGCAGATGATAGCACCCTAAAGGCAGAAAGAAAAGAGGAACCAAAGAGCTTCTTGATGAGGGTAAAAGAGGAAAGTGAAAAAAAGTCTTAAAAGTCAACACTCAAAAAACTAAGATCATGGCATCCAGTCTCATCACTTTATGCCAAATAGAAGGGCGGGAGAAGTGGAATCAGTGACAGATTTTATTTTCTTGGCCTCCAAAATCACTATGGACAGTGACTGCAGCCATGAAATTATAAGATGTCTGCTCCCTGAAAGGAAAGCTATAACAAATCTAGACAGTATATTAAGAAGCAGAGACATCACTTTGCCAACAAAGTTCTGTAAAGTTAAAGCTATGGCTTTTCCACTAGTGTTGTATGCATGTAATAGTTGGACCAGAAAGAAGGCTGAATGCCAAAAAACTGATGCTTTTGAATTGTGGTGCTGGAGAAAACTCTTGAGAGTCTTTTGAACTGCAAGGAGATCAAACCAGTCGATCCAAAATGAAATCAACCCTGAATTTTCATTGAAAGGACTGATGCTGACCTGACACTCCAATACTTTGGCCACCTAATACGAAGAGCTGACTCGTTGGAAAAGACCCTGATGCTGGGAAAGATTAAAGGCAAAGGAGAAGAGGATGGCAGGAGACAAGATGGTTAGATTTCATCACTGACTCAAAGGACATGAATCTCAGCAAATTCTGGGAGATAGTGAAGGACAGGGAAGACTGGCATACTGCAATCCTTTAGGGTAACAAAGAGTCAGACACAACTTACTAACTGAACAACAACAGACATTGCTTATATGTGAACCTAAAAATGATCCAAATAAACTTGCTTGCAAAACAAAAACAGACCCACAGTCTTTGACAGCAAACTTATGGTTACCAAGAGGGAAAGGTAGGCGGAGAGATAAATCAGGAACTTGGGATTAGCATATACACAGTACTATTTACGAGACAGGTAACCAACAAGGACCTAAAGTATAGCACAGGGAACTCTACTCAGTATTCTCTATTAAGATATATGGGGGAAGAATCTGAAAAATAATAGATATAACGGAATCCCTTTGCTGAATACTTGGAAGTAACTCAACATGTAAATTAACTACACTCTAAGATAAAATAAAAAATTTAATTTAAAAGGGAAGAAATAGTTTGAACGGCCCAATCAAGCAGAAGTGAAATAGAACCTGTAACTTAAAACTCCCTGGAAATAAAAGTCCAGAACTCATTGGCTTCACTGAGAAGTTCCACCAAACATAGAAAGGAACTTACACTGATTACACTGATCCTTCTCAAAGTCTTCCGAAAGAATGGAGGAGAGGAGTACACGTCCAGTGTCATCTAAGAAACCCACTGATACCAAAACCAGACAAAGATATCACCACAAAAGAAAATTACAGGCCAGTATCTTTAAACCTTTGAAGAGTACAGAGGCAAAAATTCTCAACAAAGTCTTAGCCAATCAAATCCAACAACACATAAGAAGGATCATACACCATGATCACACCAGATTCATTTCAGGGTTGCCAGGATGTTTCAACCTATCTAAAGTGGTGCACCATATTCACAAAAGCAAATATTAAAATCACATAATCATAATTATCTCAACAGATGCAGAAAAAGTACGACAAAATTAAGCATCCACTCTTGATTAAAAAAAAAAAAAAAGCTCTCACCAAAGTCAGTATACAACACAATAAAAGCCATTTATGACAAATTCACACCCAATATAATGCTCAATGGTGAAGAGCTTTAAAAGCCTTCCCACTAAAATCTGAAACAAGACAAGGATGCCCATTCTCACCACTTCTATTTAACACAGTATTAGAAATCATAGCCACAGCAACTGGACAAGAAAAAGAAATAAAATATCCAAATTGGAAATTAAGAGGTAAAATTATCATTTGGGGCAGAAGACATGATACTCTATGTAGAAAACCCTAAAGACTCCACACAAAAACTATTCAAATAAATGAATTAGCAAGGTAGCAGGATACAAGGTTAATGTACAGAAATGTTGAATTGTTTATACAAACAATGAAATATAAGAAAAAAATTTTAATCCCATTTAAAATTTCATCAAAAAACAAAATAGGAATAAATTTAAACAGAGTGATGAAAGATCTATATGCTGAAAAGTATAAAACAAAACATTTTAAGAGAAACTGAAGATGATTTAAATAGACGGAAAGATATTTCATGCTCTTGGATTAGAGGAATTAATATTGTTTAAATGTCTATATTACCCAAAGCTAACTACAGATTTAGTTCAACCTTTGTCAAAATACCCACAATGTTTTCCCACAGAAGTAGAACAAATAATCCTAAAATTTATATGGAACCACAAACGACCCAGAATTGCCAAATCATACTAAGGAAAAAGAACAAAGCTGGAGGCATAATCCTTCCAGACTTCAGACAATACAACAAACCTATAGTAATCAAATCAGTGTGGTATTAGGATAAGAACCCACAGATATAGATCAATGGGACAAAATAGAGAGCCCAGAAATAAACCCATACACCTATGACCAATTAACCTTTGACTAAGGAGGTAAGAATATACAATGGAGAAAAGACAGTTTCCTCAACAAGTGGTATTAGGAAAGCTGGATACCTACATGTAAATCAATGAAAGTAGAATGTTGCCTCACATGACGTAGAAAAATTGACTCACAATTATTCAAAGACAAATATTAGACATGACACCATAAAACTCCTAAAGAGAACACAAGCAAAACATTCTCAGATATAAGTTGCAGCAATATTTTCTTAGGTCAGTCTCCCAAGGCAAAAGAAATAAAAGCAAAAATAAACAATGGGACCTAATCAAACTTAAAAGCTTTTACCCAGCAAAGGAAACCATTAACAAAATGAAAAGCCAACCTACAGAATGGAACAGAATATTTGCTAGTGATGTGACTGAGAAGGTTTTAATATCCAAAATATATGAAAGCTCATACAAGTTAACAAAACCCTCCAATAAAAAACTAGGAAGAAGACTTAAATAGACATTTCTTCCCAAAAAAGACATACAGATGGCCAACAGGCACAAGAAAAGATGCTCAATATCCTTCACTAATTATTAGAGGAATTCAAATCAAAGCCACAATGAGGATTACCTTGCACTGGTTAGAATGGCTATCATCAAAATGTCTACCAAAAATAAATGTTGGAGAAAGTGTGAAGAAATGGAAATCTTCCTACAATTTTGTTAGAAGTGTAAATTAGTGCAACCACTGTGGAAAACAGTATGGAGTTTCCTCTAAAAAAAAAAATGCAACTAAAAGTACAGCTACCATGTGATCTGATTCCTGGACATATATCTAGAAAAGATAAAAACTTTAATTCAAAAAAATACATGCATCCCAATTCTACTGCAGTACTATTTACATTAGTCAATATTTTAAAATAATCCATGTACCCATCAGCATATGACTGGTTTAAGATGTGGTGTGTATGTATGGGTATATATACACATACACACATATGTATATATATTTATGGAATATTATTCAACCATAAAAAGAATGGAATATTGCCATTTGTATCAATGTGGATAGACCTAGAGAATATCACACTAAATGAAGTCAGGCAGAGAAAGACAAATATTATATGCTATCATTTATATATAAAATCTAGAAAATAATACAGTGAATATATATACAAAACAGAAACAGATTCACAGATACAGGAAAAAAAAAATTTCCATTTACCAAAGGGGAAATGGGAGCAGGCAGGGGATAAAATAGGAGTATGGCATTAACAGATACAAACTATTATATATAAAATACTTAAGCAACAAAGATTTACCGTATAACACAGTAATACACTGTTGTTTTATAATAATCTAAAATGGAAAGTAATCTGAAACACACACATATAAAACCTAACAAAATAATCCAGGACCAGATGACTTAGCTATTGCATTCTACCAAATATTCAAATATGAATTAATATCAATCTTCCTCAAATGCTTCAAAAAAGTAGAAAAGGAAAAATTACTTCCAGACTCATTAAGGTCAGTATTATCTTGATCCCAAACCCTGATAAAGAACAAAATGAAAAAAAAAATTTTTTTTAAGTGAAGAAAACTTAAAGGACCTTTTGGAAAACATCAAGTATAACAACATTCACATTATAGAGGTTTCAGAAGGTAGGGAGAGAAAGGATGCACTGGAAAAAATATTTAAAGAAATAGTGACTGAAAACGTCCCTAATCTGGGATAAGAAGCAGACATGCACATCCGGGAAGCCCAGAAAGTTCCAAAGAAGACAATTCCAAAGTGAAAAACACTAACACACATTATAATTAAGATGGTAAAAGTTAAGGATAAACAGAATTTTAAAAGCAGCAAGAGGAAAACAACTTGATACTTACAAGAGAACCCCATAAGGCTATCAGGACACACTTGCTGGAGTGGCTATTACTGAGAAGACAAGATATAACAAATGTTGGAGAGGGTGTGAATAAAATGGAACCCTTGTACACTATTAGGGGAGTGTAAATTGGTGTAACCACTGAAAAGTAGTATGCAGATTTCTCAAAAAATCAACAGTAGGACTATCATATGACTCAGTTGTTTTACTTCTGGGTGTTTATCCAAAAACCACTAAAATACTAATTCAAAAAGATATATGAACCTCTATGTTAATTGTAGTGTTATTTACAATAGCCAAGATATAGAAACAACCAGCAGTCATGTATGANATAGGAATAAATTTAAACAGAGTGATGAAAGATCTATATGCTGAAAAGTATAAAACAAAACATTTTAAGAGAAACTGAAGATGATTTAAATAGACGGAAAGATATTTCATGCTCTTGGATTAGAGGAATTAATATTGTTTAAATGTCTATATTACCCAAAGCTAACTACAGATTTAGTTCAACCTTTGTCAAAATACCCACAATGTTTTCCCACAGAAGTAGAACAAATAATCCTAAAATTTATATGGAACCACAAACGACCCAGAATTGCCAAATCATACTAAGGAAAAAGAACAAAGCTGGAGGCATAATCCTTCCAGACTTCAGACAATACAACAAACCTATAGTAATCAAATCAGTGTGGTATTAGGATAAGAACCCACAGATATAGATCAATGGGACAAAATAGAGAGCCCAGAAATAAACCCATACACCTATGACCAATTAACCTTTGACTAAGGAGGTAAGAATATACAATGGAGAAAAGACAGTTTCCTCAACAAGTGGTATTAGGAAAGCTGGATACCTACATGTAAATCAATGAAAGTAGAATGTTGCCTCACATGACGTAGAAAAATTGACTCACAATTATTCAAAGACAAATATTAGACATGACACCATAAAACTCCTAAAGAGAACACAAGCAAAACATTCTCAGATATAAGTTGCAGCAATATTTTCTTAGGTCAGTCTCCCAAGGCAAAAGAAATAAAAGCAAAAATAAACAATGGGACCTAATCAAACTTAAAAGCTTTTACCCAGCAAAGGAAACCATTAACAAAATGAAAAGCCAACCTACAGAATGGAACAGAATATTTGCTAGTGATGTGACTGAGAAGGTTTTAATATCCAAAATATATGAAAGCTCATACAAGTTAACAAAACCCTCCAATAAAAAACTAGGAAGAAGACTTAAATAGACATTTCTTCCCAAAAAAGACATACAGATGGCCAACAGGCACAAGAAAAGATGCTCAATATCCTTCACTAATTATTAGAGGAATTCAAATCAAAGCCACAATGAGGATTACCTTGCACTGGTTAGAATGGCTATCATCAAAATGTCTACCAAAAATAAATGTTGGAGAAAGTGTGAAGAAATGGAAATCTTCCTACAATTTTGTTAGAAGTGTAAATTAGTGCAACCACTGTGGAAAACAGTATGGAGTTTCCTCTAAAAAAAAAAATGCAACTAAAAGTACAGCTACCATGTGATCTGATTCCTGGACATATATCTAGAAAAGATAAAAACTTTAATTCAAAAAAATACATGCATCCCAATTCTACTGCAGTACTATTTACATTAGTCAATATTTTAAAATAATCCATGTACCCATCAGCATATGACTGGTTTAAGATGTGGTGTGTATGTATGGGTATATATACACATACACACATATGTATATATATTTATGGAATATTATTCAACCATAAAAAGAATGGAATATTGCCATTTGTATCAATGTGGATAGACCTAGAGAATATCACACTAAATGAAGTCAGGCAGAGAAAGACAAATATTATATGCTATCATTTATATATAAAATCTAGAAAATAATACAGTGAATATATATACAAAACAGAAACAGATTCACAGATACAGGAAAAAAAAAATTTCCATTTACCAAAGGGGAAATGGGAGCAGGCAGGGGATAAAATAGGAGTATGGCATTAACAGATACAAACTATTATATATAAAATACTTAAGCAACAAAGATTTACCGTATAACACAGTAATACACTGTTGTTTTATAATAATCTAAAATGGAAAGTAATCTGAAACACACACATATAAAACCTAACAAAATAATCCAGGACCAGATGACTTAGCTATTGCATTCTACCAAATATTCAAATATGAATTAATATCAATCTTCCTCAAATGCTTCAAAAAAGTAGAAAAGGAAAAATTACTTCCAGACTCATTAAGGTCAGTATTATCTTGATCCCAAACCCTGATAAAGAACAAAATGAAAAAAAAAATTTTTTTTAAGTGAAGAAAACTTAAAGGACCTTTTGGAAAACATCAAGTATAACAACATTCACATTATAGAGGTTTCAGAAGGTAGGGAGAGAAAGGATGCACTGGAAAAAATATTTAAAGAAATAGTGACTGAAAACGTCCCTAATCTGGGATAAGAAGCAGACATGCACATCCGGGAAGCCCAGAAAGTTCCAAAGAAGACAATTCCAAAGTGAAAAACACTAACACACATTATAATTAAGATGGTAAAAGTTAAGGATAATCTGAATTTTAAAAGCAGCAAGAGGAAAACAACTTGATACTTACAAGAGAACCCCATAAGGCTATCAGGACACACTTGCTGGAGTGGCTATTACTGAGAAGACAAGATATAACAAATGTTGGAGAGGGTGTGAATAAAATGGAACCCTTGTACACTATTAGGGGAGTGTAAATTGGTGTAACCACTGAAAAGTAGTATGCAGATTTCTCAAAAAATCAACAGTAGGACTATCATATGACTCAGTTGTTTTACTTCTGGGTGTTTATCCAAAAACCACTAAAATACTAATTCAAAAAGATATATGAACCTCTATGTTAATTGTAGTGTTATTTACAATAGCCAAGATATAGAAACAACCAGCAGTCATGTATGAATGTGAGAGTTGGACTGTGAAGAAAGCTGAGCACCGAAGAGTTGATGCTTTTGAAGTGTGGTGTTGGAGAAGACTCCTGAGCGTCCCTTGGACTGCAAGGAGATTCAACCAGTCCATTCTGAAGGAAATCAGCCCTGGGATTTCTTTGGAAGGATTGATGCTTAGGCTGAAACTCCAGTACTTTGGCCACCTCATGAGAAGAGTTGACTCATTGGCAAAGACTCTGATGCTGGGAGGGATTGAGGGCAGGAGGAAAAGGGGGTGACTGAGGATGAGGTGGCTGGATGGCATCACCAGCTCGATGGACATGAGTTTGAGTGAACTCCAGGAGCTGGTGATGGACAGGGAGGGCTGGCATACTGTGATTCATGGGGTCACAAAGAGTCGGACACAACTGAGCGACTGGACTGAACTGAACTGAAGTAGATAAAGAAGATGTAATAAATATATATAAATACTACTCAGCCAATAAACAAAAAGAGAAATTCTGCCATTTGCAACAACATGGATGGACTTTGGAGGTATTATGATAAGTGAAATAACTCAGATGGAGAAAGAGAAATACCACACGATTTCACTCATATGAGAAAGCTTAAAAAAAAGAAACAAACAAAGTCATAGATACAAAGATGAGATTAGTAATTGTTACCAGAGGGGAAGGTGGTTGGAGCTGGGCAAACTGAGTGACCAGAATCAACTGTATAGTGATGGATGATAACTAGACTTATGGTGGCAATCATTCTGTAGTGCATACAGATGTTGAATGATAGTGCTATACAGCTGAAACTTACACAGTAAACAATACACACAGACAAAAAACAAGGAAGCTGTGGTGTATCTATACTAGAGTATTTTCAGCCATAAAAAAAGGAAATCCTGATATTTGTGACCAAATGGATGGACCTCGAGGGTATTTTGTTAATTGAAGGTAGTCAGACAGAGACAAATACTATATGATCTCACTTGTATGTTGAATGTAAAGTACAAACTTCTACTTATAAAATGAATATGTCATGGGGATATAAAACATGGTAACTATAGTTACTAATACTATACTGCATGTCTGAAAGTTGCTGAGACAGATCTTGAAAGCCCTCATAACTAGAAAAATAATTTGTAACTGTATATGGTGATTGATATTCACTAGATTATCTATAACAAGATTATTAATAATTATTATAAATTATTATTAATAATAATAGGAGAAGCATTATGGGTTCCTTCCCTGGAGTCATTTAACATTTGAGTTTTAGTTATTTCTACTGAAGAAGATAAAAGGAAAAGAAACAGCTATAACTATTGAATGACATGGTGTTTAAAAACCCACTAATATCACAGGAGGGGTGACCTTGTCCAAGGTAAAGAGCAGCAGCTATGCTTTGCTGGAGCAGCCATGAAGAGATACCCCACGTCCAAGGCAAGAGAAATTCAAGTAAGACGGTAGGTGTTGCGAGAGGGCATCAGAGGGCAGACACACTGAAACCATGCTCATAGAAAACTAGCCAATCTTATCACACGGACCACAGCCTTGTCTAACTCAATGAAACTAAGCCATGCCATGTGGGGCCACCCAAGATGGATGAGTCATGGTGGAGAGGTCTGACAGAATGTGGTCCACTGGAGAAGGGAATGGCAAACCACTTCAGTATTCTTGCCTTGAGAACCCCATGAACAGTATGAAAAGGCAAAATGATAGGACACTGAAAGATGAACTCCCCAGTTCGGTAGGTGCCCAATATGCTACTGAAGATCAGTGGAGAAATAACTCCAGAAAGAATGAAGGGGTGGAGCCAAAGCGAAAACAATACACAGTTGTGGATATGACTGCTGATAGAAGCAAGGTCCGATGCTGTAAAGAGCAATATTACATAGGAACCTGGAATGTCAGATCTATGAATAAAGGCAAATTGGAAGTGGCCAAACAGGAGATGGCAAGAGTGAGCGTCTACATTCTAGGAATCAGCAAACTAAAATGGACTGGAATGGGTGAATTTAACTCAGATGACCATTATATTTACTACTATGGGCAGGAATCCCTCAGAAGAAATGGAGTAGCCTTCATGTCAACAAAAGAGTCCAAAGTATGGTACTTGGATGCAATCTCAAAAATGACAGAATGATCTCTGTTCGTCTCCAAGGCAAACAATTCAATACCACGGTAATCCAAGCCTATGCCCCAATCAGTAACACTGAAGAAGCTGAAGTTGAACTGTTCTATGAAGACCTACAAGATCTTTGAGAACTAACACCCCAAAAAGATGTCCTTTCCATTATAGGGGACTGCAATGCAAAAGTAGGAAGTCAAGAAACACCTGGAGTAACAGACAAATTTGGCCTTGGAATACGGAATGAANCTATAAAAACAGTGCTAAGAGGAAAGTTCATAGCAATACAGGCATACCTCAAGAAACAAGAAAAAAGTCAGATAAATAACCTAACTCTACACCTTAGTGGCTCAGATGGTAAAGCATCTGTCTACAACGCGGGAGACCTGGGTTCGATCCCTGGGTTGGGAAGACTCCTAGAGAAGGAAATGGCAACCCACTCAAGTACTATTGCCTGGAAAATCCCATGGAGAGAGGAGCCTGATAGGCTACAGTCCATGGGGTCACAAAGAGTTGGACACGACTGAGCGATTTCACTTCACTTCACTTCACTTCACACCTAAAGCAACTAGAAAACAAAGAAATGGAGAACCCCAGAGTTAGTAGAAGGAAAGAAATCATAAAAATTAGGTCAGATATAAATGCAAAAGAAACAAAAGATCCATAGCAAAAATCAACAAAGCCAAAAGCTGATTCTTTGAAAGGATAAATAAAGTTGACAAACCATTAGCCAGACTCATCAAGAAACAAAGGGAGAAAAATNGCGGTTCCAGCCGTGGCTCCCTGATCCAAGGCAAAGAGGAGGGCTCAAGCTTTTACACTTTGTCGTTTTTTTTAATTGGGACCGGTGTTCCCTAAGTAGGAAAACCATTGTGAGCCTTAAATGGCGTTGATTCTTGCCTTGTCCTGATCTGCTTACTTTCTTGACCTTCCAGGAATAGGAGTCTACAAGCCCCCATGAGAGAGAGAACCAAACGCTACAAGGAGCTGACAAGGACAGGCCAGGACCCAGCGTGGCTTCCAGTGTTGTTCAGCCGCTCAGTCGTGTCCGACTCTTTGTGACCCCGTGGACGTCAGCACGCTAGGCCTCCCCGTCCATCATCAACTCCAGGAGTTTCCTCTTACAGTCATTGACTCAATGATGCCATCCAACCATCATCCTCTGCCACCCTCTTCTCCCCCTTCTCACCCGCCTTCAATCTTTCTGAACATCAGGGTCTTTTCCAATGAGTTGTCTCTTGGCATCAGGTGGCCAAAGGATTGGAGCTTCAGCATCAGTCCGTCCAATGAATATTCAGCGTTGATTTCCTTTAGGATGGACTGGTTTGATCTCCTTGTAGTGTAAGGGAGTCTTAAGGGTCTTCTCCAACAACACAGTTCAAAAGCATCAGTGGAGAGCAGGAATTTGTGTGTGTCTGCACCCTGTGCCCCCAACAAGGCAGTTTTAAATCGGGAATGTATAGCTGCGAGCAGACCAACCCACGTGAGGCAAGAATCCAAATAGGCAGCAAAATCTACGCCCAACGTGGGNTGGCGTGCTGCGATTCATGGGGTCACAAAGAGTTGGACACGACTGAGTGACTGAACTGAACTGAATGTCTCAGAAAGGCAATGGTGCTGGGCATTCCTTGTTTCAGAGCCATGCCCTGTGTCTGGCATAAAGCAAAAGTTGAAAACATACTCACTGACTGGAGAAATGAATAGTTTTGTAGTACCAATGAGGTGGTTTTTTGTTTTTGTTTTCTTTTTTGTCATGCCATGCAGCATCTTAGTTCCCCAACCAGGGACCTAACCCACACACCCTGCTTTGAAAGTATAAGAGTCTTGGATCAGACTGTAAAGAATCTGCCTGTAGTGCAGGAGATGCAATTTCAGTCCCTGGATTGGGAAGATGCCCTAGAGAAGGAAATGGCTCCCCACTCCAGAATTCTTGCCTGGAGAATTCCATGGACATAGGAGCCTAGCAGGCTACAGTCCATGGAGCTACAAGGAGTAGGACAGGACTGAGCAATTAACACCTTCACTTTCACATCCTCTGTCCTGACACAGGCCCGTGATTTCAGAGGTGGCAGTAACCTACCTTCCACAGACTCCTTCAGTTCACTTCAGTCACTCAGTTGTGTCCAACTCTTTGCGACCCCATGAATGAATCACAGCATGCCAGGCCTCCCTGTCCATCACCAACTCCCGGAGTTCACTCAGACTCACGGCCACCGAGTCAGTGATGCCATCCAGCCATCTCATCCTCTATCGTCCCCTCTTCCTCCTGCCCCCAATCCCCTTCCAGCATCAGAGTCTTTTCCAATGAGTCAACTTTTCGCATGAGGTGGCCAAAGTACTGGAATTTCAGCTTTAGCATCATTCCTTCCAAAGAACACCCAGGGCTGATTTCCTTAGTCTTGAACAAAGACTGGACTCTGATAGCATAATTTATCAAAACTAATAGGAAAAATGGTATTGCCTCTATAATATGCTCCATAAGAAATCTCAATGGTTTATTTAACGTTATTCGCAAAATTATCACTTATGTGTGACAAGTGTGTTCAGGTAAAGAGATCAGCCCATAGGCCTTGTTCAGGTCAAAGACTGCCAGGTAGCCCTCATAACTCATCATTAAACTTGAATTCTACTTGGATAATCGAGGATATGCATTTATTTTCTGGTGGCCATGCAAAACATGTTTCACATCTTTACTTTGTAGTTTTCCGTCAAATTTATTTTTAAACAATGGAATCTGGAGCGACAAATAGTCAATTCTGATGTCATTTCACTGTCCCCTTGATTATTCTTATTCCTTTGCCTAGGTCCCCAACTGTTCTTTTTAAAGGAGATTGACTAGAAGGCAAATTCTTTTGCCCTTGCTATCTTCCTCCTTGCTGCTATCTAGAATGTAGATGTAATAGCAGACGTGATAATGTCCATCAATCACAAGGTAGCTTTGAGATTGGAACCCATATGCTGAAAATGGCGAAGCAGAAACAGAGAGTCAGTTCTCTGCCAAGTAGTCCTCAGTTCAGTCGCTCAGTCGTGTCCAGCTCTTTGCGACCCCGAGGACTGCAGCACACCAGGCCAGCCTGTCCATCACCAACTCCCGGAGCTTACTCAAACTCATGCCCATTGAGTCGGTGACGCCATCCAACCACCTCATCCTGTCGTCCCCTTCTCCTCCTGCCTTCAGTCTTTCCCAGCATCAAGGTCTTTTCAAATACGAGCCCTAGAATTTGGCTTAACTGCAGAACTCTTTGTTTGAGAGGAAAACACACAATTATTTTGTTTTAATTGCTGTGATTTGTGTCTTATGTTATAGGCAGCAGAAACCAATCACAACTGGTAAGGAGGAAAAACAAAGCTAGAAGTAAAATGATGCACTGACAGGTTTCTGCATAAAGAGAGCTTTTTTTTTACACTCAGTAAAATAAAAAAGGAGATGGAGGTCAGTGGACGGATTTGGGAACTATTAATGAGGTGTGATGAATAAGATTGGTGATTGATTGGAGACAGGTGAGAAAAAGGAATTTAAGTTCCAATTTTCTGACTTTAAACAACGGGGATGACAGATTATTATCGTTTTACCACAGATTTTCAAAATGTTTGACACTGAAACTTAGACATTCAAAAAACTCAGAATCTGTCAGTTCTTTGCTGAACTTTCAACAATGCCCTCCCCCAACAAAACATATAATAAATTCCATAAGGGTCTAAGCAAACTTTGGAATCAATCTTATCGAACTTCATCCTTAAAACCTTTGGATGTATTTTCTTCCAGTTTTAACTGAGGTATAATTGACATAAAGCACTGTATAAATTTAAGGTGTATAGCATGATTTGATTTACATCATAAATGATTACCACATACGCTTAGCGAACATCGCATATAGATACAAAATAAAATAGAACTGTTTCCTTGTGAAAGAACTCTAAGGATTTACTCTTTATATAACATACAGCAGTGCTAATTAATTAATATTGGGCACTACATCCCTAGTACTCACTTATCTTATAACAGAAAGTTTGTAACTTCTGACTTCCTTCATCCAGTTTCTCCTCTGTCTACTTCCCACCTTTAATAACCCACAAATCTTATCCTTTTCTATGAATTTGTTTGTTCACCACTGAAGTATAACTGACCTACAATACTATTTAGTTCCTGGTGCATAATAATATACTAATTCAATGTTTCTACACATTCCAAAATGATCACAGTAAGTCTAGTTTTCATCCATCACAAAGATATTACAAAATTATTTAATATATCCCTTCACTGTATGTTTCACACCCATTACATATTTTGTAACTGGAAATTTGTACTTACGAATCTCCTTCTCCAATTATTCTCATTGTCCAACCTTCCTCCCCTCTGGCAACCAGCTTTTTGTTTTTGTTTTGTTGTGTCCATTTTTTTTAAGATTCTACACATAAATGAAATCATACAGTTGTTTGTCTGACTTATTTGACTTAGCATTACATACTCCAGGTCCATCCATGTTCTACAAATGGCAAGGTCTTATTTGTTTCTATGGCAATGTATCCACGCATGCTTGCTAAGTTGCTTCAGTCGTGTCAGACTCTGTGTGACCACATAGATGGCAGCCCACCAGGCTCCCCTGTCCCTGGGACTCTCCATGCAAGAATACGGGAGTGGGTTGCCATTTCCTTCTCCAGAATGTATCCATACACAATATGTGTACATATCACATCTTTTCATTTCTCTGTTACCTATCTACTGTTGATTCCTTCCAGTGCATTTGCATTGCAGTTATTATATTCTTTAGTTCTGTTTTCTTCTTCTTTATGCATTCTATCTCTCTGCTAAAGTTGTCACTGTGTTCATTCTGAGCCCAAGTTCTTTAAGCATCTCTATGATCACGGCTCTAAACTCTTCATCAGGTAGATAGCCTATCTCCATCTCACTTAGTTGTTGTTCTGGGGTTCTTCTGTTGCCTCATTTGGCCTCTCTTTTTTTTTTTTTTTCCTGTTTACTAGGTAGGTCGGGTTTGTTTCCCAGTCTTGGAGAAGTGACCTTGTACACGAGATACCCTATAGGGCCCAGTGGCAGTCTCTCTTCTGGTCACCAGAGCTATATTCTTTAGGAGTGCCCTTTATGGGGGCCATGTGGCTCCTGCTGTGATGGGGCCAAGTATCTTAGGGATGCTGACAGGCATGGCTGGCCCCTTGTGCATTTAGTTGCCAGACCCTGACTAGCAAGGAGGCTGCCAGTCATGGGTGGGCTGAGTCAGATCCCAGTGTGGCTGGATGCACAACTCAGGATGCCCCAGTCCCAGTGCCCACCTGCTGGTGGGAGGGGCCAGGTCACAGGTTCACTGGTCACAGGGCTGCAGGATTCTGGTCGCGATGCCTGCCTGCTGCTGAGCAGGGCTATGGCAGTCTGGAATTGGTGTTGCCTGCTGGTGGGCATGGCCTGGGACTATTATTGGATCACTTGTGGGTAGGGCAGCTAGTGGAGGGGCCCAATTCAGTTAATTCTTGGTCCCTTTGAAAGTAAAACCTAAATTAAAAAGAGAAATAGAGACTTTCATAGTTTAATTCTTCCCACCTTTTTAAAGAGGAAGTTATCTACCCTTAAGACACCTTCATGCACATGAATGTATAAATTGCTATCGCATTACAGTCCTCAGGTATGCATGTAAATTTGGAGAAAGGCAGACAGTTGCTATGGTTTTTATATGTTGGCTCTATTTCTGGAACTGTTCCCAACTTGGCATGGATAAATTTTGCACATCTTTTGAGGCTCAACTCAAATGTTATTTCTTTCATGAAGCCTGTTTTTATCACTAAAGCTGGAAGCAGTTCTGCCTTCTCTAAGCTTACATGCTTTTAGGGATTTACTGGATACCTTTACTCAATAGTCAATGTAACTGGCCCAATTAAATCAGTTAGGAATGCTATGCACATTATAGCCATAAAACCAATTATCTCACTTTGTGAACAATTCACTCTGACCTGGGGTTTTTCTTTTCTTCCATTTTTTGCAACACAGAAAATTTGCTTTTGGTATTGCAGCCAACTCTTCATTTTTTATTTCCTATAGAGGTACTAATTACATTGAAACTTACTTGTCACAAACTTTGTTTTCCACATCATGCCGAAGCTATCATTCCTATTCTAATCATTTTATCTTATAGACTTACAGGAAATTAACAGACGACATTAAAGAACAAAGGCATTTAGTCATTTCGTTGCCTGAACTTGAAAATTAAAATGACAGGAGGTTTAGAGAGACAATTTTACTTGAGGAGCCACTTTGAAAATCTGAAAAATGAGAGGAATTACTACTGTTAGCACTGCACAAGTTACTAAAAAGTCATTTTGCACTTTAACAAGTATCTGTTGAACATCCTCTATGTTACACGAGTGTGCAGAGCTGTGGCAGTAGTATGCTGGAACCAGCCCTGTCAACTGGCAAGAGCCAAAACTTAAAATTTCTGGAATTTTTTGATCATGTTTTTAGACCACTGGTAGTTTGAAATTGGCTGTGGTCGGAGTATTTACCCTGCAACCTACAAATCAGGGCATTTTACATTCAGGGAGCCTGTTTTAACACCACTGGAAACACAGTCATGAGTGAAATGCATTCCAAGTCCCCAGGAACTTGATTCCTTGTTGAGGGATTAGACAAGTACAGCAATGCTGAAAACACAAGGCACCATTATCTGGGCTAACATTCATACGTTAAATTACAATGCAAAAATCTTCGTGCACAGCAGCACTGCATTAAAAGAGAGAGTCACAAAAAAACTTCTTATTGTGTGTCCTATAAGAACACCATCCTTTGTGACGAAAGGACATCTTTTTTTTGGTGTTAGTTCTAGAAAGTATTGTAGGCCTTCATAGAACCAGTCAATTTCAGTTTCTTTGACTTCAATGGTTGGGGCATAGACTTGGATTACTATGATGTTGAATGGTTTGCCTTGGAAATGAACTGAAATCATTCTGTCATTTTTGAGACTGCACCCAAGTAGTGCATTTTGAATTCTCTTGGTGACTATGAGGGCTACTCTATTTCTTCTAAAGGGTTCTTGCCCACGGTAGTAGAGACAATGGTCATCTGAATTAAATTTGCCTTTTCCCATCCATTTTAGTTCATTGATTCCTAAGATGTTGATGTTCACTTTTGCCATCTTCTGCTTGGCCATATGCAATTTACCTTGATTCATGGAGCTAACATTCCAGGTTCCTATGCAATATTGTTCTTGACAGCATCAGATCTTACTTTTGCCACCAGACTTATCCACAACAGCATCATTTCTGCTTTGGCCTGTTCCATTCTTTCTGGAGCTATTAGTAATTGCCCTCCACTCTTCTCCAGCAGTATATTGGACACCTTCTGACACGGGAGGGCTCATCTTCCAGTGAAATATCTTTTTGCCTTTACATAATGCTTATGGGGTTCTCTCAGCTAGAATGCTGGAGTGGTTTGCCATTCCCTCCTCCCATGGACTACATTTTGTCAGAACTCACAATGATTCATCCATCTTGAGTGGCCTTGCATGGCATGGCTCATATCTTCATTGAGTTATGCAGGCCACCTCACAACAAGACTGTCTAGAACTAACACCAGAATAAGATGTCCTTTTCATCATAGGGGATTGGAAGGCAAAAGTAGAAGTAGGTAGTCAAGAGGTACCTGGAGTAACAGGCAAGTTTGGCCTTGGAGTGCAAAATGAAGCAGGGCAAAGGCTAACACAGTTTTGTCAACAGAACTCATTCGTCATAGCAAAGACCCCTTGGCAACAACACAAGAGCCAACTCTACACATGAACATCACCAAATGGTCAATACCAAAATCAGACTGATTATATTTTTTGCATCCAAAGGTGAAGAAGCTCTATACAGTCAGCAAAAACAAGACTGGGAGCTGACTGTGGCTCAGATCATGAGCTCCTTAATGCAAAATTCAGGCTTAAACTGGAGAAAGTAGGGGAAACCACCAGGCCATTCAGCTATCACCTAAATCAAATCCCTTATGATTATACAGGGGAAGTGACAAATAGATTCAAGAAGTAAGATATGGTAGACAGAGTGCCTGAAGAAGGACGTGACCAAAATCATCCCAATGAAAAAGAAATGCAAGAAGGCAAAGTTGTTGTCAAGGAGGCTTTACAAATAGCAAGAAGAGACATGAAGGCCTTCTTAAATGCAAAGAAGTAAGGGAAAACAATAGAATGGGAAAGATTGGAGATCTCTTCAAGAAAATTAGAGATAGCCAGGGAACATTTCATGCAAAGATGGGCACAATAAAGGACAGAAATGGTATGGACCTAACAGAAGCAGAAGATATTAAGAAGAGGTGACAAGTATACACAGAAGAACTATACAAAAAAGATCTTAATGACCCAGATAACCACAATGATGTGATCACTCTCCTGGAGCCATACATCCTGGAGTGTGAAGTCAAGTGGGCCTTAGAAAGCATCACAACAAACAAAACTGGTGGAGGTGATGGAATTCCAGCTGAGCTATTTCAAATCCTATAAGATGATGCTATTAAAGTGCTGCACTCAATATGTCAGCAAACGGAAAACTCAGCAGTGGCCACAGGACTGGCAAAGGACAATATTCATTCCAATCCCAAAAAAAGGCAATGCCAAAGAACGTTCAAACTGCTATACAATTGCATTCATTTTGCATACTAGTAAGGTTATGTTCAAAATCCTTCAAGCTAGGCTTTAGCAGTTTGTGAACTGAGAACCTCCAGAGGAACAAGCTGGTTTCAGAAAAGGCAGAGGAGCCAGATATCAAATTAGCAACATTTATTGGATCATAGAGAAAGCAGGGGAATTCCAAAAAAACCATCTACTTTTGCTTCTTTACTACATGAAAGCTTTTGACTGTGGGGATCACAACAAACTGTCGAAAATTAATAAAGAGATGGAAATACTAGACCACCTTACCTGCCTCCTGAGAAACCTGCATGTAGGTCAAGGAGCAACAGTTAAAAGTAGACATGGGACAATAGGCTGGTCTAAAATTGAGAAGAGTACGACAAGGCTGTATACTATCACCCTGCTTAGTTACCTTATATGCAGAGTACATCATGTGAAATGCCAGGCTATATAACACTCTCAAGATGTAATCAAGATTGCCAGGAGAAATATCAACAACCTCAAATATGCATATGATACCACTCTAATGGCAGAAAGTGAAGAGGAACTAAAGAGCCTCTTGATGAGGGTGAAAGAGGGGAGTGAAAAAGCTGGCTTAAAACTCAACATTCAATAAACTAAGATCAGAGCATCTAGTCCCATCACTTCATGGCAAATGTAAGGAGAAAACATGAAAACAGTGAGTCTGTATTTTGGGGGGCTCCAAAATCACTGTGGATGGTGACTGCAGCCATGAATTAAAAGACAATAGTTCCTCAGAAAGAAAGCTATGACAAAGCTAGACAGTGTTTTCAAAAGCAGAGACATCACTTTACTGACAAAATATGCTTATTTGCCATGTGATCAAAAGTATGGTTTTTCCAGAAGTCATGTATGGATATGAGACTTGGACCATAAAGAAGGCTGTGCACTGAGGAGTTGATGCTTTCAGACTGTGGTATTAGAGAAGATTCTTGAGAGTCTCTTGGACTGTAAGAAGATCAAACCAGTCAATCCTAAAGGAAATCAACCATGAATATTCATTAGAAGGACTGATGCTGAAACTGGGAAAAATTGAAGGCAAAAGGAGAAGGGGACAACAAAGGATGAGATGGCTAGACAGCATCACTGGACTCAATGGACATGAGTTTGAGCAAACTCCAGGAAATAGTGAAGGACAGGGAAGCCTAGGGGGATGCAGTTCATGGAGCTGCAAAGACCAAGACGTGATTTAGTGACTGAACAACAAGAACGTAAGAGCACACTATGGGTCCAAGGACAAAGCATAACACAGGTCTCAGCAGAACACTGATATCCCCGATGAAACGACAGCAGTTCTGAAACTCTGATCATAACACGTGCATACACATACACACTTTTAAATGAGTGGACCATTATTTTAAAATAAAGAGAAATCTCTTGAGGTAAAGATTGAAAAAGGAGTTGAAAAGAAAGCAGAGGCTAAAGAGAGAAGTGAGCATAGGAAATGAAAGTGATAGTCACTCAGTCATTTCCAACTCTTTGCAAGCCCACCAGGCTCTTCTCTCCTTGGAATTCTTCAGGTAAGAATAATGGGTTGGGTAGCCATTCCCTTCTCCTGGGGATCTTCCCAACCCAGGGATTGAACCTGGGTTCACATATCTCTCACATTTCCTGCATTGGAAGGAAATGTAATCTTTACCACTGGCACCACCTGGGCATCCGAAGTGAGCATGGTCATTGTTATCAAAGTGTCTGTGGATCCTCACCTTGCTAAATCCAGGTTCTAGTTACAAAGTAAAAAATAAAATATAAATTTGAAAACAGCTTTTCTAAAACTTCTATAATCATAAACTAGACTAGACAGAAGTCACACAACTCATTTGGGGCTTAAGACCTCTCAAAAAAGTTCTATTTAACATTTGTTTAACATTGACCTGCATCTGAGTGAATCAAGGTCCCTGGGAGAAACAAACAAATCCTCCTTGGAGAAATGCAACCCAAGTTTCAGAGAGACTGCAGAAAGTATCCTCCCAAAGCATAAGTTCCCAAACAAACAAACAAAAACATACCAAACACATGAAAAATTATCCTGATTAGAGAAAGCAGAAAGGAAAAACTACAATGACAAGCCATGTTTATAAAAGCTTCAGATACTAGAATTATCAGTCATTGTTCGGTTATTCAGTCATGTCTGACTCTTTGTACTGTAGTACACCACTTTTCCCTGTTCTTCACTATCTCCCAGAGTTGCTCAAAGTGATGTCATCCAACCATCTCATCCTCTGTTGCCCCCTTATGTCTGATGATTCTTTTTGGAAAAGAATTATCATTGAACTATATACTTAGCAGATGTGGTCTCATTAAATATGTCAAATGTATTTGAAGAAGCAAAAGAGAATTAAGAAATAAATAAAAACCTATTAAAATTGATCAGCAGTTTTGAAAAAAAGTGGAATTTCTCAGAATAAAGTGTGGTGGCTCAGATAGTAAAGAATCCACCTGCAATGCGGGAAAATTGGGTTCAAGCCCTGGATCAAGAAGATCCTCTGGAGAAGGGAGTGGCAACCCACTCCAATGCCTGGAGAATTCCATGGACAGAGGAGCTCGGCGGGCTACAGTCCATGAGGTCGCAAAGAGTCAGACATGACTGAGTGACTTTCACTTTAATTTAGGTTTTAAAATGCTATTAAAAAATTTAAGACCATAAAAAAGTAAGATGAAATTATTTGTGAACTGATAGGTTGATCTGTACATTTGGGGACTGCTTTTTAGACATCAGGAATAATATTTTTGGATATTTCTTTAATGAAGAATTCTATTTCAAAATTCCTTCTTAAAATTTAAAAGCATCCTATTTCACCCTCATTCTTTATATTTCCAACTTTTTATCATGAAAACTTCTAAGTATAGAATGGTTGGAACTAGTACAAAACCAAAATCTAGTGTGTGCATATGCAAGTTTATCTGCCTCTATTTTTGCTGAAGCATCTAAAGGTAAACTGCAACGGTTTTACCCTTAAATGTTTCAGGAAGCATCTGATTAAGGGTGGGGAAATGTGAGATTATAAGGCATGAAAGACTCAGTTAAAAGGCCCAGCAAACAATGAATGAGAATTCAGAGGAAGCTAAGACAAAGAATGGAGAGGCAATATTTGAAGGGATAACAGTTTAAATTTCCTAAAAAGTATAAGACTCAGGAAACCAAATGTAAGATAAACAAACAGAACTCCACAGCTAGATACAATACAGTCAAAGTGCAGAACACTAAAGAGAAGGAGAAGATCTTAAAATCAGCTGGAGGGTCTCAAAAGCAGAATCTTTAAAAGGCAGAAGGAAAAAAGAGAGAGACATGCCAGACCTCAACAGCTACAAAAGGAGCAAGCAAGCATTCGGATGCTGTTTTCAAAGTGTGCAGGCGGGCAAGGGGGATTATATCTTCCATTGTGTAACTGCTAAAGAAAAGAAAATCTTTCAAGAATGAGGCTGAACCTTGATCATATAATTACATTTAGCATCTCTGACACCAAGAAAAAGACACCAGGCAAATCCAGAAAATGAGACATTTTATAAGACAAGTAGATTTTGAAAAGTCGATTCATAAAGGCAAAAGGACAGCTTCAAGTTAAGCTAACAGGATTTAACAACCAAATATAATGTGAACCTGATTATATTAATAAGACATTAAACTCAGGGGTGAGTTTGAACAAACTCCAGGAGATAATGATGGACAGGGAAACCTGGCATGTTTCAGTTCATGGGGTCACAAAGAGTCAGAGTGACTGAACAACAAAGTCAGGGGAAATTATAAGCTATTAAGATATTTGGGGAACAACTGAGGAATTTTGAATATGTACCAAATATTAGATATTATGGGATTATAGTTACTGGTGTTTTTGTTGTTGTTGTTCAAGTGTGCTAATGATACTGTGGTTATATAGAATAAAGTCTGTCATGATGTGTGTGGCTAACTTTCAGATGGTTCCACAAAAAAATAAAATTTATCACAAAGTATATATATACTACTTTTTGTGCTGTGCATTTTAAGTACTTTCATAATGAAACTTAGAAATGTAAAGAAAATAGTTAACATGATATCTAAACAAACATTGATGGAGTTTGAAATGCTAACAAGATGAAACCAAAGATCTGGACAATAATACCACCCCAGCTGGGCGTGAAAGATTGACGTTGAAATGTTCTAAATTTCGTCTACTGATCAGCATGTATGTGCTCAGTCATGTCCGACTCTTTACCACCCCGTGGACTGTAGAGCCTGCCAGGCTCCTCTGTCCATGGGGTTGTCCAGGCAAGGATAGTGAAGTGGGTTGCTGTTTCCTTCTCCAAGGGGATCTTCCCAACTCAGGGATGGAACATATATCTTGTGTCTCCCGCATTGGCATGCAGATTCTTTACCGCTGCAGCATTTAGAAAACCCAATTTTTTTTCAGAGTCAATTATAATTTTTAGAAAATTTAAGATTAGGAAGAAAGTATTTTGCATTTTTCTGTGTATTTACCATTTTCAGTCCTCTGCACTTACTTGTGTGGTTACAAATATCCATCTGGTAACATTTTCCTTATGCCCAGAGAATTTTAATATTTTTGGAGTGCTGGACTACTGACAATGAGTATTTTCAGTTATGTCTGAAAAGAAATGCTATAGAGTTCTTTGTGTATTTTTTCCTTCTTTTCATATTTTAAAATACTGCTACTCCACTATATTGTGGCTTTCCTTGTTGGTGTCATTATTCTTATTTGTTAATTTGTGTATAATGGCTTTTTACCTTGGCTCCTTCTAAGATATTATGACTAATATTTGACATTTTTACATCTGATTGTGATATGCTGTGGTGTTTTCTTCATATATTCTCTGTTTGGCCTCCTTGGACTTCATTTGGTCTGTTTCTAGTCTTTGTTAATTTTGGGAAAAAAACTTCACATGGCTTCAGATATTTTTCTCTCTCTTCTTTTCTGGTATTTGAGCTACATGCATTTAGGCCACTTGACACTGTCCCGCAGCTCTCCGATGCTTCGTTATTTTTTGTATTCTTTTCTCTTCATTTTGGATGGTTTCTATTGCTAGAAATAGTGTTTGGATAGTTTTTATACTATTGCCATAAAAGTGAATGAAATAATGCCATTTCCAGCAGCATGGATGAATCTAGAGATTATCATACTAGCAAAATCAGACAAAGACAAATATAGGATATCACTTATATGTGGAATCTTACCAAAAAAATTTCTACAAGTGAACTTATTCACAAAAAAGAAAAAGACAGACTTCAAAAACAAATTTATGGTCACCAAAAGGGTAGGGGCAGGAGGAATAAACTGGAATACTGGGATTGATACATACATACTACTATATATAAAATAGATAACTAATAAGCACCTACTATATAAACAGAAGAACTTCACTCAATACTCTAATAACCTATATGGGAAAATAACGTGAAAATATGTATGCATATGTAAATGCATAACTAAATCACTTTGCTGTACACCTGAAACTAACACAACATTATAAATTGAATATTCTCCAATATAAAATTTTTAAAAAGTAAAGAAATCTTTGGGGAAAAAACTACACTATAAACTTGGATGAACCTTTGAAATATAATTTGAGTGAAAAGTTACAGAAGAATGAAAATAGTAGGATACCATTTATGAAAGTATAAGACAAGAAAAATGAAATAAAGATACTATTTAAACACATCCATTTTGACAAAATTATAAGGAAAGCAGTGGAAGGATAAAAACTTTAGAATACTAGTGGTTATGCTCGTGGGTGGGACAGGGTGGGTGAGGAGGCTGGGGGGTAGGTGAGGACATGGAACTGGAGAAGAGCATTGGAGAGTCGGAATACATTTTGCAAAGCTCTATTTTTTAAGTTGGGAAGTAGACTAATGAGTGCCTACTCGATGATGTTTCATAACTTATACTTTTGCATAATAAACTTCATGAAAACTGAAAAACAAGCAAAATAGACTCTATTGTTATATTCTTGAGTACTCTGCAACTTCCAGGAGCCCTTCACACAGAGGGCCCTGAAGAACTCTCTGCCTCAGATAAGACCTGTGTTTCCGTCCTGGCCCAGACTACTTCTCTCTGCTGCTGCTGCTGCTAAGTCACTTCAGTCATGTCTGACTCTGTGCGACCCCATAGACGGCAGCCCACAAGGCTCCCCCGTCTCTAGGATTCTCCAGGCAAGAACACTGGAGTGGGTTGCCATTTCCTTCTCCAATGCGTGAAAGTGAAAAGTAAAAGTGAAGTCCCTCAGTCATGTCCGACTCTTCACGACCCCATGGACTGCAGCCCTCCAGGCTCCTCCATCCATGGGATTTTCCAGGCAAGAGTACTGGAGTGGGGTGCCACTGCCTTCTCCGTACTACTCTCTAGACCTCTTCTATTTTACACAGTGGGCTGGGAACTCATCAAGCCCTCCCTCTCTCGCATCTCCACTCAAGAAAGCAGTCCCTACTCAGTTTGTCTACTTTCCTTTCACAAATTTGTTCTTGATATCTTNACTACTCTCTAGACCTCTTCTATTTTACACAGTGGGCTGGGAACTCATCAAGCCCTCCCTCTCTCGCATCTCCACTCAAGAAAGCAGTCCCTACTCAGTTTGTCTACTTTCCTTTCACAAATTTGTTCTTGATATCTTCAGAGCAGGTACTCTGAAGTGGTTCTCGGATACCTTTAGAACAGCTAAATCAGCACAGTCTGACTTCTGCATGGGGCAGAGGAAACAAAGGGGACAGGAACTCTGGTTTGGGGGTTATGGAAAGGCTTCAGGCAGAAGGCAGCAATCAGAAGGGGCCTTGAAAAGCAAGTAGGATTTTGATAGATGAATGAACATTCTCTTTAGAGGGAAATGTAATGAGATGGTTGGATGGCATCACCAACTTGTTGGACAAGAGTTTGAGCAAGCTCTGGGAGTTGGTGATGGATAGGGAGGCCCAATGTCCTGCAGTCCATGGAGTCGCAAAGAGCTGGAAACCACTGAGCAACTGAACTGAACTGATCATGCAAGAACATTACAGGGATTCTGGACTTTGATTCTTTGGTTTGAATCATTCACACAGGAAGAGAGTAGGTAACAAAAACTGGATTGAGGTAACAGCAGAGAGTCAGGATGATGTGTCAAGGAGACAGGTCTTTGTTCTTTAGACCATGAGAGGCCACTGAGGATTGTTGAATAAATGTTTAACATGGCCAGACCTCTCTATGAAGATTTAAATAATTAATCTTGAACTTCCCTGGTGGTCTGGTGGTTAAGAGTCCACCTGCCAATGCAGGGCACATGGGTTCAATCCCTGGTCCAGGAAGATTCCAAATGCTCCTGTGCAGCTAGGCCCGTGCACCACACCTACTGGCGCCTGTATGCCCTAAACCCCATGCTCTGCAATAAGCCATGCAACCAGACAGTACCCCCCCCGATTCCCCAACTAGAGAAAGTGCAATCTCAGCAACAAAGACCCAGCACAGCTAAAAATAATTAAAATAAATAAGCAAATAATCTTGAGAATTTACTAGGGAATCTGAACAGCCCCATGGTGTGCAGTGCCCACTGGAGGAGGATTTGCCTTCCCTAGGCAGTAGGCACCAAGAAAGGGGCTTCTCTCATAGACAGGCTGCAGGCCTTTTGATGCTACGTGTGCCAGACAGAATCTTCTTTTGCATCCCTTCAGCCTGATCTTTAAATTAGTTGTTTTGTGAATCTATCAGTCTGGATAAATGCAGCAACCCGCCTCAGAGGTTGGTAAGGTGATCTGTTTATCACTGTGTCCTAACTGAGGTCTTGACGACATGGAGCAAGCTGGGTCTCTTCCCCTCCATCTATCCCTCATCCCCTAAGCGCCAACACACCCTATTGGAAAGAAAGAGTCTGCCGAGACATCTGCTAGAATTATATTGTACTTCATCTTACTTTGGAAGTAATGAGATCGTTTAATGTGAAATGTAATTTAAAAGTGCAACGGGGCTTTTTTTCTTTTCCCCTCCCTTGGTAATAGCTTCAGATTCTCGTGCAGCTTGACTGACACATCAGTTACAAGGGCGGAATGAAACCTATTCCTTTCAGAAAATGAGTGTCCGCTGAAAGAGCAGGACAGAAAGCAGCCATGAGGTGGGTCTTTGAAGACTTTGCCTCTGCCTCCAGCTCATCTCCCAACTCGTTCACGGCTCCTGAGTCTGGGCTCCGCACAAAGCCTGGTTCACCGTGAAGAGAAGACTTCAAAAACATGCATATTAAGCTACCTCCAAAGTGAGACACCAAGAAACAGCTCAAACCACATTCCCTTCCCTTTTCCTCCACTCACCTGCTTTAGAAAATGATACTCTGTCCTTCCAGGATATAAAAACAGAGCGGCTGACTCAGATCAAAAGATCCCAGGTCCATTAGCCGTCTCAAGTGTATTTGTTACCCCTCGAGGGGTGTAACACGGGAAATTATTAGCACTGGGTGGGGCTGGAAATGTAGTCTTCTGGAAAAATTTCATAGTCAAGGTGAAGTCCCATAAGGCAGCTAATAGTTTTAGATTCACGTGTTTAAGAAGAAAAGTGGTAATTGTATGATAAAATGTTACTGAAGCTCAAAAAACAGAGCTAAAACATCTCAGTCTTTGGGAGGAATGATACGAGATGTGAGATTTGTTACCGGTGTTACCTGTAGGCATCAATAACAACATCCTGTGTTGCCATAATTTAAGTATATGATCAATATAAAAATCGCTACAGTCAAAAAAGAGAGGTAGAGATACAAATGCTAGTTATGTTAACAGACTAGAAGGTGACGGCACCAGGAAATTGGATTTGTGCTTGCTTCATTATTATTACTACTTCTGAGTGTGTTTAAAGTTATTCAACCCTGAAAACCATGAAGTAGAGGCAGGTGAAGAGTCACGTATCTTTTAATTGGCTTCTGCAGGAATTAGCCATGCAACCCTGAGCAAGTCATTTCACCTCTCTTAGTAGTAGTCAGCAGTTCAGTTACTCAGTCGTGTCCGACTCATTGCGACCCCATGGACTGCAGCACGCCAGGCCTCCCTGTCCTTCACCAACTCCTGGAGTTTACTCAAATTCATGTCCATTGAGTTGGTGATGCCATCCAACCGTCTCGTTCTCTGCTGTGCCCATCTCCTCCTGCCTACAATCTTTACCAGCATCAGGGTCTTTCCCAGTGAGTCAGTTCTTTGCATCAGGTGGCCAAAGTATTGGAGTTTCCACTTCACCATTAGTCCTTCCAATGAATATTCAGGACTGATCTCCTTTAGGATGGACTGGTTGGATCTCCTTGCATTCCAANTCTGTTGTTCCATGTCCAATTCTAACTGTTGCTTCCTGACCTGTGTATAGGTTTCTCAAGAGGCAGGTCAGGTGGTGTGGTATTCCCATCTCTCTCAGAATTTTCCACAGTTCATTGTGATCCACACAGTCAAAGGCTTTGGCATAATCCGTAAAGCAGAAATAGATTTTTTTCTGGAATGCTCTTGCTTTTTTGACGATCCAGCTCTTACCTTTATCATTTATTCTGTTTTGGAGTTCAGTTTTTTTTTTTGTTTGTTTTTTGGTACCTTTTCAGATTGTTACTTAGAACAGTGGTTTTTGGCCTTTCTACTGAATATGTATTTTAAAGTCAAAAGTTTTCTTCTTAAGAACAGTTTCAGCTGTGTCCCACACATTTTGAGTGTAAGTGTTTTAAAAACATTCCATTGAAAATTTGTTTTAGCTCTCCCTTTGATTTTTCCTTTTACTGATGGGCTGTTTAGAGGTTTATTGTTTAATGGTCACATATATAAGGATTTTCTTATATTGTTATTAATTCATGGCTTAATTTGTCTGAGATTACAGACATGCTTATCCTTTAAAATTTGTTAACACCTAGTTTTGCTCCAGCTTGTGGTCTCTTTTGGTAAATGTTTTTTATGCATTTACCAAGAATGTTATTTTCTGTACTTGTTGGGTGTAATTTCTATATGTCAGGTTGTTTGTTGTAAAGTGCAAGTCTTTTCCTGTGTCTTCTGGTCTGCTTGTTCTTATTTTGGCATGCTTGTTCCTTTAATTACTAAGAAAGCTGTGTTAAAATGCACTTGTTACAATTGTGGACTTCACATAGTTCTATTCATGTTGACTTTATATAACATACGTTTGTTTATTAGTTTATTTAGGAAAAAAATGTTGTGTTCCAGGTCCAGGTCCTCAAACAAACCGGGAGAACAAGTCATCCACGGCAATGCAAAAGCAGGAAGAGGTTTATTGCTTGCTCGAGCAAGGACACCTTGCCATATCCAACGCAGTGGTATGGAGCAAGAGCCCCAAGCCCTGAATTACAGCAGTATTTATAGGCTTAGAACAAAGACAGGGAGTTCGCAAGGGCGGATTGGTTGCAGGGGTTTCTAGGCATTTACTAATTGGCCAGATTTTGCGCATGAGGGCTCGCTTAGGGGACTTTTCATATTATCTGGGCTAGTTCTAACCAGGCTACAGGGAATATGCTGACTGGCTTGAGTCTCAAGGTCGAGGGGATGATGATCTCAGCTCCTTCTGGGCAGTGACCCAGCTTTTCCCGTGATTATAACTTTTTCTGTGATTGTAGCTCTGGCCTACTTTAGTCCTTGAAGCTTGTCATGGCTTCTGTCAGGTCTCAACAAAAATGGTTTTTACATCTATAAAATTTAATGTAATATTTTAACAAATTAGTCTATGAGGAAGGTCGCAAATCACCCTCCAAATGAAATTTCTTTAATATTAGAAGCACTTGTAGACATTTTGAAGCATCTGCTGAGTGTCACCAAAAGGAGAAGGGGATGACAGAGAATGAGATGGTTGGATAGCATCACCAACTCAGTGGACATGAGTTTGAGCCAACTCCGGGAGATAGTAAAGGATAGGGAAGCCTGGTGTGCTGCGGTCCATGGGGTCACAGAGTCAGACACGACTCAGCAACTGAACAACAACAAAACAAAAGGATTGTGCATCTCTAATATTGCTGGAAGTAAAAAAGATAGTATGGCAGAATTAAGTAATGCTTTAGTATGGTAAGTCTTTGATCCGTTATCTGCCATTTGTGTTTATCTTGAATAAATTTCTAGTTGCCTTTCATTTTTGGCCCTTGATTTTGCTTAGATTTGTAGAATGCACCAAACATGTTGAGGAAATGTTAAATTGTGTAGAAGGAAAGCTAAGTTACTGCATGTGAAGTCATATAATGTGCGTTTTACATCATAACTATGATAATTTACTATGATAAATGGATATTTTATATATTTTTGTGTGTTAGGCACTCAGTCATGTCCAACTTTAGGTGATCCCATGGATTGTAGCCCACCAGGCTCTTCTGTCCATGGGATTCTCCAGGCAAGAATACTAGAGTGGATTGCCATTTCCTTCACTAGGGGATCTGCCTGACCCCGGATTTGAACCCAGGTCTCCTGCATTGCAGGCAGATGCTTTACCATCTGAGCTACTAGGGAAGCCCAAAAGATTTGAAGTTTAAATGAGAAGTGATTAGGAAGTATTAGTTGATATGTTATATGATTTTTCATGTTTAAAGTGGAAAAAAGCTTCTGATAAGGATTTTGCAAAGAATATCTGCATTTCAGGAAAAGATACCCGACTTTTGGTGTTATTGAACGTGAAAGTGATGTCGCTCAGTCGTGTCCGACTCTTTGCGACCCCATGGACTGTAGCCTACTAGGCTCCTCTGTCCATGGGATTTTCCAGGCAATAGTACTGGAGTGAATTGCCATTTCCTTCTCCAGGGGATCTTCCTGACCCACAGATCGAACCCGGGTCTCCTGCATTGTAGACAGATGCTTTACCTTCTGAGCCACCAGGGAAATTTGGTGTTATTAGGTACATTCAAATTTGAAATTGTGGTGCCTTCCTGGTAAATTGAACAATTGTTATAATGAAGTATTCCACTATATTTTGACCCATGTATCTATATATATCTTCCTCATGCATTAAAGTTTTCTGTGATAAAGTATAGCCCCACAAGCTTTCTTATGGTTTGTGACGTACAAAATATATCTTTATTTATGCTTATTCTTTCCATAATCCCATATGTTAGATGTATTCTCTATAATCACCTTACAGTTAGGTTTTTAAAAATCTAATCTGGATTATTTATTGATCTTTTTTCTCCCTTTGTTATTAATAGCTTTGTTAGCTATACAGTTAGCCTTTCATATCCATGGACTTTGTACCTATGGATTCAATCAACTATGGACTGAAAATATCCCAGAAAAAAATTCCAGAAAAATCCTCAGAGTAAAACTTGAATTTACCACATACAAGAAACTATTTAATAGCATTTATACATATATTAGATATTATAAGTAAAATAAGAATGACTTAAAGTATATGAGAGAATGTGTGGTTTTTATATGCAAATGCTATGCCATTGAAGTCACTCAGTTGTGTCCAACTCTTTGTGACCCCATGGACTGTAGCCTCCCAGGCTCCTCTGTCCATGGGATTTTCCAGGCAAGAATTCTGGAATGGGTTGCCATTTCCTTCTCCAGGGGAACTTCCTGACCCAGGGATCGAATCTGGGATAAGGGACTTTAGCATCCTCAAATAAAATGGACCGGAATGGGTGAATTTAACTCAGATGACCATTATATCTACTACTGTGGGCAGAAGTCCCTTAGAAGAAATGGAGTAGCCAAAAGAGTCTGAAGTGCAGTACTTGGATGCAGTCTCAAAAACGACAGAATGGTCTCTGTTCATTTCCAATGAAAACCATTCAATATCACAGTAATCCAAGTCTATGCCCCAACCAGTAANCTTAAAGCTCAACATTCAGAAAACTAAGATCATGGCATCCAGTCCCATCACTTCATGGCAAATAGATGCATAAACAGTGGACACAGTGGCTCACTTTATTTTTCTGGTCTCCAAAATCACTGCAGATGACGATTACAGCCATGAAATTGAAAGACGCTCCTTGGGAGGAAAGTTATGACCAACCTAGATAGCATATGAAAAAGCAGAGACATAAATTTGTCAACAAAGGTCCGTCTAGTCAAGGCTATGATTTTTCCAGTGGTCATGTATGGATGTGAGCGTTGGACTGTGAAGAAGGCTGAGCACCGAAGAATTGATGCTTTTGAACTGTGGGATTGGAGAAGACTCTTGAGAGTCCCTTGGACTGCAAGGAGATCCAACCAGTCCATCCTAAAGGAGATCAGTCCTGGGTGTTCATTGAAAGGACAGATGTTGAAGCTGAAACTCCAATACTTTGACCACCTGATAATGGGAAAGATTGAGGGCAGGAGGAGGAGGAGACGNGGACTGCAAGGAGATCCAACCAGTCCATCCTAAAGGAGATCAGTCC
The DNA here is from genome assembly GCA_006410875.1 of Neotragus pygmaeus. Lineage (NCBI taxonomy): Eukaryota > Metazoa > Chordata > Mammalia > Artiodactyla > Bovidae > Neotragus > Neotragus pygmaeus. The sequence continues at coordinate 216,731 of SJYV01044791.1, read as the reverse complement.
TGGGTGTTCATTGAAAGGACAGATGTTGAAGCTGAAACTCCAATATTTTGGCCAGGTGATGCGAAGAGTTGACTCATTTGAAAAGACCCTGATGCTGGGAAAGATTGATAGCTGGAGGAGAAGGGGATGACAGAGGATGAGATTGTTGGATGGCATTCCCAACTCGAAGGACATGGGTTTGTGTAGACTCTGGGCTTTGGTGATGGACAGGGAGGCCAGGTGTGCTGCAGTTCATGGGGTCACAAATTTTCCTAGAGGACTGCTCAACTGAACTGAACTGAACTGAACTGATAGGATAGTTATCTTTCTCTTTCTGACTTAATTCACTCTGTATAATAGACCTACTTCTTTTGAAAAATAGTTCTTTATATTGTGGGGAAAGCATATTAAGAGATTTATCCTTTTAAATTTTAAGTGTGAAAAAAAACATCATTAACTCTAAAGACAATGTTGTACAGGAGAGCTCTAGAAATTGTCTTGTATAGCTAGAACTGGTTGAACAGCAAAATAGAGACTTGCTTTGTTGTTTATCTCTTAATGAAATGATATATCAACAATGACTTTATAAGTTGTTGATTTCTTTAATTTTATACGTTAGAATCACAAGCATTATCTCAAAGTTATTACTTGAAAGGATAACTAAACATTCACTCAGTTCAGTTTAGTTCAGTTGCTCAGTCGTGTCGGACTCTTTGCAACCCCATGAATCACAGCACGCCAGGCCTCCCTGTTCATTACCATTTCTTGGAGTTCACTCAGACTCATGTCCATCAAGTCCGTGATGCCATCCAGCCATGTCATCCTCGGTCGTCCCCTTCTTCTCAAATCTCTCCCAGCATCAGAGTCTTTTTCAATGAGTCAACACTTTGCATGAGGTGGCCAAAATACTGCAGTTTCAGCTTTAGCATCATTTCTTCCAAAGAAATCCCAGGGCTGATCTCCTTCAGAATGGACTGGTTGGATCTCCTTTCAGTCCAAGGGACTCTCAAGAGTCTTCTCCAATCCTACAGTTCATAAGCGTCAATTCTTCGGCGCTCAGCTTTCTTCACAGTCCAACTCTCACATCCATACATGACCACTGGAAACACTATAGCCTTGACTACATGGACTTTTGTTGGCAAAGTAA
>SJYV01044791.1:164160-215352 GCA_006410875.1 Neotragus pygmaeus | reverse complement strand
AAGGTCCGTCTAGTCAAGGCTATGGTTTTTCCAGTGGTCATATATGGATGTGAGAGTTCGACTTTGAAGAAAGGTGAGCACCGAAGAATTGATGCTTTTGAACTGTGGTGTTTGAGAAGACTCTTGAGAATTCCTTGGACTGCAAGGAGATCCATCCAGTCCATCCTAAAGGAGATCAGTCCTGGGTGTTCTTTGGAAGGACTGATGCTAAAGCTGAAACTCCCATTCTTTGACCACCTCATGCGAAGAGTTGACTCATTGGAAAGGACTCTGATGCTGTCAGGGATTGAGGGCAGGAGCAAAAGGGACAACAGAGGATTAGATGGCTGAATGGCATTACTGACTCGATGGACAGGAGTTTGAGTGAACTCAGGGAGTTGGTGTTAGACAGGGAGGCCTGGCGTGCTGTGGTTCATGGGGTCGCAAAGTGTTGGACACGACTGAGCGACTGAACTGAGGTTCCTGGAACAGATTCCAAGGAGCAAGTATATATAGTCTAATTGACCTCCTTAAAGTAAATGAGAACTTTTTCCATTTCCTAGTCATTGAAAGGTTTAGAACACTTTAGCTTATCAGTACTATACTCCTCCAAATTATGTACTGTTATTGTTGTGCATTGTCATATTTTAGATTCCACAAGATACTGTCATTATTCTGTTTAGTCAGTATTCAGTTAGAGTTACAGATTTACCCTGTTCAGTGTATTTCATTTTCTGGTGTATATCCAAGCTGCATCTGGAAGCCCTCTTTTCCTTCTACCTGAAGAAGTCTCTTTAGTCCTTCTTGGTGACAGATTCTCTGATTCTGTTTGACTGAACATGTCTCTATTTTGTCTTCATTTCTGAAGGGTATTTTTTCACATACAGAATTCTGTTTTGACAGTTCCCCTGTTCTCAGCACTTTGAGGATATCATTTTGTTGTCCTCTGGCTTCCATTACTTATTCAAAGCCAGCTATATCTTACTGTTAGAGTTAATATTCTTTAATTTATTCTGGCTGCTTTTTTAGATCTGTTGCGGCTGTTTCTGTCTGTTTCTGTCCATCCCTCCACCTTCCCCCTTTACTTTGATTTGCCTAAGTGTTGTTTTCTTTGTATTTGTTATGCTTGGGAGTTTAGATCTTGAATCTGGCTTGATGTCATTGTTCAGTTTTGTTTTGTTTTTGAAGTTTTAAATTATCAGGCCCTTAAGTATTTTTTCTCCCTCGTATGTGGTTACCTTCTTTCTGGATTCTAGTTATGTGTATTTTGGACCTTTTCTTCATGTGTCATATTTTTCATACTTTTGTGTATTTCCCATTTTTGTGTCTTTTTGGGCCGCAGGGTAAGTGTGTTCTTCTTTTCTGTTTTCTGGATCATTCTTTCTCCAGTTGTATCTAACCTAATGTTAAAGTCATCCAGCAGTTTCTTAATTTCTGTTTTTAAAATAGTATTTTTCAGTTTTCTGTTTCCCATGTTTTTAGCGTTGTTTAAAATTCTTTAAAAAAAACCCCACAAACTCCTTTTAACACATTAAAGTAGCTTAGTTTATGACATTATTGACTGCGGGATTTTTGCAGAAACTAACCCCTGTGGTTGGTGATTTGTTATATATGAATATTGCAACGTCTCCAGTTAATAGCATCCAGGTGACAAAAGATGTGTTAATATGACTCTGGTCAATAGTGTATTAAAACTGTTTTCTGCTAGCACCATTATCTGTATCTACTATGGGTCTATTTCTAGTGGTATTTTAAAATCTTGGTTTTCAGTCAAATCTTGATTGGTTTTTTTTCTGTCGACTTTTATATGAATAATGATAAGATACTTTAAATTTGGGGTCTTTTTGCTGATGAGATTTACTTTTGCCAAAACCTTTTGGAAAGATTTTATTGGTATGCAGCTAGGCTAATGATACTAGGTATAGCCTATGTTATCTTAATATGGTCAGATTGAAATGATTTGAAGCTATACTTCTTTCTTTGTGTGGCCTGTTCTCTTTCTGGTTTACCTTTATAAAATATGGTATAGTCCTCTGGATTCTCTCCAGCTACCCAATGTGTTTACTGAAGCTATTCCTCCTAACTAGACCCTGAATTGAATTTTTGTGCCCCTCTGCAAAGAACTGTTGAAAGCTCTGCTTAGCTTCTCAGACTCTCTGCTGATGTTTTAAGAATCAGTGAGTCTTAAGTGTGGTCCCACCTGTTTCATCTAGGTCTCAGAAGAATTTCTGTGCAAATTCTCACTGTCTTGAAAGTTCTTCGGTTTTAAACAGAGTACTTTCTGCTCTGCTTTTCTAGTGATTCTCAGGGACATACTGGTTTAAAGCAACCTACTCTACCATTTTCAAAAGCAGAATGCTCAGATATGTTTAGAATTTTACAGATCATACAGGATAATACAGTGCATATACCTTATAGAATTTAACATATTATCTCAGTGGTGAAATGTGTGAATATTTGTCTTGCTTGCTACAGTGCAAGTTTTCATAATGGGAATTGGGTGCACTGTCATCTGTTAGGGAACATGATTTGGAATAAGCCAACTTCTATGGTTTATATTACAGTCTGTTAATAAACAGACATTCTACAACACAGCTACTTGTTTGATTGATGTGTACAAGTGACTAGCCATCCTTCAGTTCCTCTTATATTTCTTGCTCTTTCTTAGCACAGTTTTTGCACATACTATTCTCTGTCTGGTATAAACACCTGCATACTCAGGTTTGAGTATGAAGCAGTTCTCAGTGAAGCCTGCTCTGACCATGAATTTAGGTCAGATAAATGAGTTTTTATACATACTCATTTGTATGATGGTTTGACTAATGTCTGTTTGCCCCTACTAGACTCTGAACTGTGAGGTTAGAAATTTTGCCTTTTTCCTTGACTATTTTATCATAGGTACCTCATTCAGTATTTCAAAGTACCTGTTTTGCATAGGTTATTAGTTATTAATAGATTATCAATTAATACATGTATAAATGAAATAACAGGATGAATAAGGGAAGAAATGTAAGAAATGCTGACATAATAATGAATAAAAATTGAAGGCTCACCACTTTTGAGCAAAAGCCAAATTTTAATCAAACACTGGATTTGCATGGTACAGTTAAAGTTCTATAGAGTTACATGTACAGTGTTAAAAAATACTTCAAAAGATTCCCCTGAAAATTTATTACTGTGTTCTAAGATTTTCCACCATCCATCTGTAAATATTTTATTACTTAAGTTTTAATAGCATTGTGTTTTTGATGAAACTATTGTTCAGAGCATGACAAACTATATCATTGCCAGTCATTCTACTATAGAGATAAAAAATTGTTATTCTTGAAAGATTCACAGTCTGAGAGGTAAATGATTTTGGAACTTATACACAAAATAAGATGCTGTGGTTTATTCTGCCAAGGGCTATTGGCCTTTTATTCATCCAGGGTGATGACATTTGAACTGAATCTTGATTGATGAGGAAGATTTAATTAAATGGCTAAAGAAATAGTTTCATTTAGGTATGTATTATTAAGAAAGCATATAAATGTCTTTGTGGATTGACAAATAGTAATTTTGTTAGTGGCTGGGGAAGTTTGCAGGAAGAATTTGTAAAAGCAGATTGGGGCTANGATTTAATTAAATGGCTAAAGAAATAGTTTCATTTAGGTATGTATTATTAAGAAAGCATATAAATGTCTTTGTGGATTGACAAATAGTAATTTTGTTAGTGGCTGGGGAAGTTTGCAGGAAGAATTTGTAAAAGCAGATTGGGGCTACACATGTAGATTTATGAGTTCATCCTTTGACATGGGAGCCATCAAAAGCCATTAAGGATATTTGCTGTTATTATATGCATTAGGGAAAAACTTAAAGGTTATAATTGTTATAATTGCATTGTTTTAGCCAGAATTAAGGGCCTGAAAAAGTTCAGGAGATATTTTAGTGGTAAAATTAACAAGATTTCAACTTGTTTACTGATTTTATGTAGTGAAAAATTTCAACTAATAATATAGTCAAAGTTAGGTTTAAAATTTGTATAACATTTGCATGATGTGCTACAGAACGTAAATTTTCTAATTTGTGTTTTCTTTCAGATCTTACAGAAAATTTTGGCTGTAGCCCTCAAACTAGAAGCTGAAGTAATAGAAGCTGTGTACCATGCATTAGGGTATTAAAGAAAATTAATTTTTGATTTAAATATTTGGACTATAAGAAAGGAAAGGTGACTGAAAATGGGGCGGAAGAAAATACAAATCACACGCATAATGGATGAAAGGAACCGACAGGTAAATGAAAATTTTAACTTATCTATTTTAATAAATGTAAATTTAAAAAAANGAAGTAATAGAAGCTGTGTACCATGCATTAGGGTATTAAAGAAAATTAATTTTTGATTTAAATATTTGGACTATAAGAAAGGAAAGGTGACTGAAAATGGGGCGGAAGAAAATACAAATCACACGCATAATGGATGAAAGGAACCGACAGGTAAATGAAAATTTTAACTTATCTATTTTAATAAATGTAAATTTAAAAAAAAGTGTAGAATGGTGTTTTAATTTAAAGTCTAAATATTTTTATTTCTAGACTACATTAAAAAATTTAGTTACCGAAATTTCTGACTTTCCATCATATGCTTTAAAGTAACTTTTTTATATTATTACAGAAATCATTTTGTTAATTATAGAAACATAGATAAGCAACATAGGAATGTAAAATCACTGCAATTCCACTGGTACCATCCATTGTGTAGGTTTCAGTTCAGTTGCTTTTTTGTGTACGACTCTTCACAACCCCGTGGACTACAGCACACTAGGCTTCCCTGTCCTGGAAGTGAACAGAGATCATTTTGTTGTTTTTGAGATTGCACCCAAGTACTGCATTTTGGACTCTTTTGTTGACTATTAAGGCTACTCTATTTATTCTAAGGGATTCTTGGCCACAGTAGTAGATAAAATGGTCATCTGAGTTAAATTCACCTTTTCTGGTCCATTTTTGTTCACTGATTCCTAAAATGTCGATGGTCACTCTTACCATCTCCTGTTTGACCATTTCCAATTTACCTTGATTTGTGGACCTAACATTCCAGGTTCCTATGCAGTATTGTTCTTAACAGNTCATGTCGATGTATGGCAAAGCCAATAGAGTATTGTAAAGTAAAATTTAAAAAATAAAAAAATAAATTAATTAAAAAAAAAGAAAAATGTGGGTAATACTCAGTAAATTATCTCTGAAGATAATTTTATGAAAAAGGAGATTTTGAAAACCTCATGATGTTTTTTTTTTCTTATAATCTCTAAAATATTCCATACGTTATGCTGGGATTCATGACCTCTGGAGGAGGGGATTTTGATCCAGGGTCAGAGACAAGGCTTGACCACTTGGAGCTTTTTGTGCAGTAAAGTTTTAATAAAGTATAATAGACATAGGGAAAGCTTCTGACATAGACATCAGGAAGGGACAGATAGAATGCCTTCTTGCTAGTTTTTAGCAAGGGGTTTTACATCTGTTAGAAATCTATTAATCGGGTAAGACACCTCAAGGCTGAAGGAGTTTCATCAGGCCCTTCTCCCACAAGATGCACTTTTGAGATAGAATGGCACAAGGTGTGTCATCCCACAGCAATAAAGCAATTGACAAGAATACTGGCTTGTTGAGCCATTATCAGTTCAAGGTTTGAGAAAAGAAAAATATTAATCTTAGGTGGTACCATTTTGAAGAAAGGCAAATTCCAAAGCAAATACATAGTTTCATTAAGATAGGAAAAACACATTGGTTACCTCAAGCCAGAACCAGGTGTGGTCAACATAATTAAATAAGCCCTTTTTAATTTTGTGTAGAGAAGGAAAAAAAAAATCTGCCACTTACAGTTTATTTCCTCCAGCTGCTTAGGGACCTCTGGCCTTCCTGCCTGTTACCCTTTCAGTTAGAGATTTTAAGATATTTTTTAATGTCACATGATGAGCAACAGCAGAGTTGAGATTAAATTCTAGATTTTAATATATAGGACCCTCCCCCAAGGTTTTCAGTAAATGCTTTTATGAAGCAGTCAATGAAGACTCTTTCTCAGGGTCTTACTAGAAAGGTACAAGGTCAGCAATCTGCAAATATAGTTTAGGTTAGTCTTTTATTATACCTTATCCTTACACTTGCCCATCTCAAAAGTCACTTCCCACTTTTCTGCTTATCCACAACCTCCAAAATTCTTCCTATAATTTAATCTTGCTATCGTGACATTTCAAAACCTAGAGAAATTTAGTATCAACAGCAAACTTTGATAATTTTTTTAAAAGTTTCATAACAGTAAAAACTTTCAAAGTTAGAAAGGGACCTAGAAATTACCCAATTCAATATCCTTGTTTAAAAGGAGAAAACTGGGATTCAGACAATTAAAACTACTTCTTTCACAACACGACACAGTGGAAAACCAAATACTAACCAAAACATGTTCTAAATTCCATCCCAATAATCTTTTTTGAAAACCAACTGAGTCATTCTTGCCAATAATTTATTAAAACATGCTCTAGGAACAATACTCAAGAAGGCTCAAATTTATGGACTCAAAAGAGATATTTGCTTGTCCTTAACTCTGGTTTCCTGTCTGATCTGATATTAAGCAAAAATATCATCTTGAATGTCATGGATGTTCATAGATTTTGCTTAATACTTTCTTGGGATGGACCACTATTGAAAGCTGTCAAAAAAGAAAGAAGAAGCTCAAAATGGAGTCATTTATGCTAAGGCTTGTGTCACCAAATTAAGACTTAATACCTAACCTAACTGCAGTCATAGCCTCTCCTAGAAATATTACCTTAACCAGTCAGTCTGGAATTTCCTGTATGATCAGTTGCTCAGTCATGTCTGACTCTTTGTGACCCTATGGGCTGTAGCCCGCCAGGCTCCTCTGTCCATAGGATTCTCCAAGCAAGAATCCTGGAGTGGGTTGCCATTTCCTTCTCCACTGGAATTTCCTAGTCAGCACTACTTTGGTAACCTGCCAGGTAGATTCTTGCTGTCCTCCAAAGGGAGGTAACCTTGCCTAAAACAATCAAGTCTTTGCAACTAACTTCCCTTTTCCAAGTTCTGCCTGTAGTATGGTAAAACCACAAAAAACTTTGTATTCTTTTATCCAGTAATCTCAATACTGGGATTATTTAAGGAAATAGTTCAATAGAAATAAATATCTATAAACATAAAAATATATGCCCAGAATGTTAAAACTAGAAAGGGGAAAAGAGAAATATAAACAATGCTATTTTAGATGAATAAATTATTTCAAAACTATTACAAAGAAAATCATAAATGTTAAAGTGGCAAATGTTGGCCAGTTGTTCACCAAATCTTTCTCTTTATTCCTGAACCCAAGACTAGCCTGCAATTTCCAGTTTCTTTTGCATTAAGATATTGTCATGTGACTGACCAGACATGAGGTATACAGTTTTTCTGTCAGGCTCATAAACACCTCTCTGATGATCCTCCTCCTCCTCACTCTTTTTCCAATGATTAATGTTGATGCCTCAAACAACACTGGAAGCCATGTCTTGAAGATTACAGAGACTATTAGCCTTGAGACTCCCAAGTCACTACACAAACAGGATGTCTTCTCTTTTATCTTTTCCCCCTCACCAAGGTCCTATTTTCTCTCTCTCTCTCTCTTTCTCTCTCTCTCACACACACACACACAGACACCAATTAGATAACTAATATGAGCAGGAGATAAGCTCCTGCTGTGTTATATTTCTGAGATTGTTGGGCTTACTGAACACAAAACCCTGAATTTCCTGAACTAACACAACTAGAATAGCACCACAGGGGAATACTTAAGATACAATGCAAAGTTGTTGTTGTTTTTTAAAGTACAAAGCTTTAAGAGAAAAAAATTACACCTGCAAACTTTAAGAAATTAAAAATTTAGCCTGTGAAGAAGCAGTTTGTTTTCATAAATTTTGTTTGATACTACTGTTGTATCATACTTAGCATTAAAATTACCTCAATGACTTCTAGTATCATTCATGTTTGTAACACTAAAACACTTGCAAATACAGTACCTTGCTCTTATGGAGCAATGATCAAGAAGGAGCATTTCAACTGAACACACAATTAGCCTAAACAGCAAATGCATAAATAAAAGTCTCATTTTTAATTTGTTCAACACATTTTACCTTTAGATATGGCACATTAAAAAACTTTACCTAGCTCAGTCAGACTCTAATTTCAGCAGTTCTAATAGCAAGAGGTAGAAAAAAAAAAAAAAAGCTGCACCAATTTACACACTATTTTAATTGCAAAGGATCTTCATTTAGCCAGGCTTCCCTGGTGGCTCAAATAGCAAAAAAATCTGCCTGCAAAGTGGGATACCTGGGTTCGATCCCTGGGTTGGGAAGATACACTGGAGAAGGGCCTGGCAACCCACTCCAGTATACTTGCCTGCAGAATTCCCATGGACAGAGGAGCCGGGCAGGCTGCAGTCAATGGGGTCATAAAGAGTTGGACATGACTGACTAAGCATGCATTCATTTAGCCACTACAACACAGAACTTCAAAGACAGACTAAAACCACAAGAACATCTTCACCAAAGTGGAAAACAGGGAAGGACCCTGTTAGAGATAACACAAAATAATGACTTGACTACTTCATATTTCATTCTGTAAGATGTGAGTTACTTAGAGCTGGTATCATTACTGTGTACTGCAAGACAGAAAGACAGCGACATATTTTTATTCACACCCAAGCCACACAACAGACATTTATTAGACGTCTCTTTCTAACTCTCAGTATAATTTTATCATATCTACTGCAAGATTAACAGTAGGAGCCTTTTTTCTATATCCTCCTATGTTTTCTATAATCAAATTAACATGGAAATAAACAACAAACTATCCAACTGTCCATTTTCTCATAGTTATGAAGAGCAACTAGGCGATCATAGGCAGAATGATCAGCCAAGAACAGCAAACCGATTATGTTCTTTCAATTTCTAGGCTCCTGGCTCCCCTCCAGGGTTAAGAACCACTGGGCACCACAATTCTGTTACAAAAGGCCATGGGGGAAGTAAAGTTTTCTGACAGAAGATCAAAAACACCTTAGAAACCAGTTTCCTGTGTTGCTCTGCATGAAGACTAAAGAATGGGTAGGCTTTTCACCTAAAGCACTCTCCTTCATTCTAACAGTGAGCCTTCTCAAGTGTTGGTGTCTCCCAAGCTGGAACCAATTGAGAAAACAACCATATCTTTAGCTATCTTTAGTGGTTTGGGCTTCTCAGTTGTTAAAGAATCCGCCTACAATGCAGGAGACCTGGGTTCAATCCCTGGGTTGGAAAGATCCCCTGGAGAAGAGAACGGCTATCCACTCCAGTAGTCTGACCTGGAGAATTCCATGGACTGTATGGTCCACGGGGTCACAGAGAGTCGGACACGATTGAGCGACCTCCACTTCACTTTAACAGGGACAGGGAAGCATGGAGGAAGAATAACAATGTACCCATGGATCCATAGTTCAAGTCTTATAGGTTGGTATTCTCAGAACATAAAGGAGCAGAAAGACATTTTAAACAGTTAAGTGTCTCAACTAACACTGGTGTCTTTAATGCAGATAAAAGTTGAGCCTGAGAAGGAAATAAAAAACTATTCAATAAGTTGCTCCCTGAAAAAGTTCCAGTTCTGACTGTATACAGTAAGAAGCAAGAGGGCAGCTAACAGAGATGTCTTCTTCATTTTTCTCACCCTAAACCCCCATACAAGATCTCAATTGTGTTCCCCAGTGTTCTGTGAAGCAACAAAAGTCATTCTAAATCAATCCTTGTTATTAATTTATGTACCAATTCAAACATTCATTATTGAGTATCTACTAAAATGTCAAGCCCCGGGCTGAGCAAAGGGGAAAATGTGCATTACTAAATATACATTCTACGAGGGCAAAGCTGTTTAGCTTACTATATTTTTGTCTTGCCCAGTGCCTCACTCATAGGAGGCATTAACATTTGTGAGATTAATGAACCAGCACATTAAATTCCTTCAGGGTGGGAGAGAATCCTCCCACAGACATGTACCTGTATTTGTCCTTTTTAGGAATCCTATGAGGTATTTATATTATTCTAATATCATGGAGGAGGAATGCCCTGTATTCACTCAATAAGTCTGCCATCAAAATTGTTTGCCTTGAGAGTGAAAGCTTGTTTGTGTGTATGGCAGGAAGAGGGAGCAGCAAAAGAGGAATATNAACTCTCAGTATAATTTTATCATATCTACTGCAAGATTAACAGTAGGAGCCTTTTTTCTATATCCTCCTATGTTTTCTATAATCAAATTAACATGGAAATAAACAACAAACTATCCAACTGTCCATTTTCTCATAGTTATGAAGAGCAACTAGGCGATCATAGGCAGAATGATCAGCCAAGAACAGCAAACCGATTATGTTCTTTCAATTTCTAGGCTCCTGGCTCCCCTCCAGGGTTAAGAACCACTGGGCACCACAATTCTGTTACAAAAGGCCATGGGGGAAGTAAAGTTTTCTGACAGAAGATCAAAAACACCTTAGAAACCAGTTTCCTGTGTTGCTCTGCATGAAGACTAAAGAATGGGTAGGCTTTTCACCTAAAGCACTCTCCTTCATTCTAACAGTGAGCCTTCTCAAGTGTTGGTGTCTCCCAAGCTGGAACCAATTGAGAAAACAACCATATCTTTAGCTATCTTTAGTGGTTTGGGCTTCTCAGTTGTTAAAGAATCCGCCTACAATGCAGGAGACCTGGGTTCAATCCCTGGGTTGGAAAGATCCCCTGGAGAAGAGAACGGCTATCCACTCCAGTAGTCTGACCTGGAGAATTCCATGGACTGTATGGTCCACGGGGTCACAGAGAGTCGGACACGATTGAGCGACCTCCACTTCACTTTAACAGGGACAGGGAAGCATGGAGGAAGAATAACAATGTACCCATGGATCCATAGTTCAAGTCTTATAGGTTGGTATTCTCAGAACATAAAGGAGCAGAAAGACATTTTAAACAGTTAAGTGTCTCAACTAACACTGGTGTCTTTAATGCAGATAAAAGTTGAGCCTGAGAAGGAAATAAAAAACTATTCAATAAGTTGCTCCCTGAAAAAGTTCCAGTTCTGACTGTATACAGTAAGAAGCAAGAGAGCAGCTAACAGAGATGTCTTCTTCATTTTTCTCACCCTAAACCCCCATACAAGATCTCAATTGTGTTCCCCAGTGTTCTGTGAAGCAACAAAAGTCATTCTAAATCAATCCTTGTTATTAATTTATGTACCAATTCAAACATTCATTATTGAGTATCTACTAAAATGTCAAGCCCCGGGCTGAGCAAAGGGGAAAATGTGCATTACTAAATATACATTCTACGAGGGCAAAGCTGTTTAGCTTACTATATTTTTGTCTTGCCCAGTGCCTCACTCATAGGAGGCATTAACATTTGTGAGATTAATGAACCAGCACATTAAATTCCTTCAGGGTGGGAGAGAATCCTCCCACAGACATGTACCTGTATTTGTCCTTTTTAGGAATCCTATGAGGTATTTATATTATTCTAATATCATGGAGGAGGAATGCCCTGTATTCACTCAATAAGTCTGCCATCAAAATTGTTTGCCTTGAGAGTGAAAGCTTGTTTGTGTGTATGGCAGGAAGAGGGAGCAGCAAAAGAGGAATATGTTAACTCATATCCTTCAGTTAACATGTTTATTCCAACTGTGGCATTCCTGTCAAATGTGTTGTGAAGCCAGCAGGATTTGGGTTAAGAAAATTCACCTGAAAGTCACAGGCTTCATTTTCTATTCTCAGCCCCTTCAGCCTCTGGGCATGGTGTATTAGACGAAGTTAAAGATTAATTCTCCATTTACTATGAAAAAGACCCCACCTCTCCCAGATCAGGAGGAAAAGGTATTTGTAGGCTGTCTCCCTTACAACCACTGACGATCTTCCCACTTCTATCTTGAAGTCACCTTAATGTAAATGAAATCAAACCCAAATACTGGCTACCTCATTACCAGCTCATTCTTGCTTTTATGATGAAGGCAATCCCAGACCATTTCTTAACATTCACAGCTCCCCACACCACCTTCACATGCTAGAAGTCTCTTAGTCTTGCTTAAGATTACACAAGATGAAAACAACAACAAAAAAAAAAGGAACAGGAAATATTCAATTGCCAAAGGGAATAAGATGAAATTGCCACACTGCAAAATCTAGGGTTAGCCAATAGCATCCTGACTTTTTTTCCTAGGGTAGATTTATGTGAATACAAACTAAGTGAGGAGATAAATTCTGTAGTCTAAATCTGAAATATCAAAAAAGCTTCTGGGGAGCTACTTGGAACCAGAGACAATACTGGAAAATAATTTGTGATTTCATAAAAACAGAGCATAGCTGGACTAAACCCAAAAGCCTTTTAACCCTGACGGGTCTATTCTTAAATAAGAGAAAACTAGACCTACCTTCCGGAGGACTGACCCTCCTTTAAAAGTTGCTCTCCTTGCACAGAGAGGCATAAGGGTAATTTCTACTAGTATCATATGTAAAGCATTATTATTAGAATCATATTTCCTAAATGCTCTTCTATCTCAGCCTCATCCATCATACTTCACCCTCTACTTATTGCCCTATTTACCTCTTCACAGTCCCCTGAATTCATCATGTCTTATCTGATTACCCTGTCTTAGCTAATGTTGTTTCCTATGATGATTCCTCCCCTATCACACTCCTGGTCAATCAATAAAAGTCTTCCAAGTCAATCCTTAAGCTTCCTTTAAGACTCACCCCTAATTCCTTTCTGGCACTACTTACTCTTTTTCCTCTATCTCTCCCAAATCTTACCCAAGTTCAATCCATTGAATCCATGTAAAGAACCAAAAGAGAAAATAAAAATCACCAAGAAATTAAATACATTTTTAGAACACTCCATATTCTCTCAATTCAACAACTTCCAAAGTGGACTCCTCCAAACTTTTGAGTATCTCCTGAAGTGAATCTTTTTCCAATTGAGACATTCTCCACTGTATATCTTACTCATTCCCACTCATCTCCTTTTGATGATATAGTTCCCTCTAACTTTTCTATCCAAACCTCTAACACCTATTAAATATTCACTTTTGCCTTCAAGTCTGGCCTTCTCACATAGACAGCATTTATGAACTCTAGCAAATAATTAGGCATTATTCATACTGCTTTATATCACAATACATTTTGTTCATTATAACACTGCTTTCATAAATATTCTTCATATTTTTAATATCACTCTATATTATATGTGTATATCTCTACTTTTATAACTATATTTTAAGCATAATATGGTAAAGACACAGATACTTTACATTTGTGTAACACGAAGATCATCACTCTTTGATGTTTCCCTCAACAGTTCTTTGAAACAGGCAAACAAGACAGAACTTCTCATTTCACAAATGAGGAAACAAGACTCTTAAGAGGCTAAGAGAATTTCCCAAAGTCTTATAGGTAATTAAGGCAGATTTTGATTGCAGGGTGGGTCTTCAAACTCCCATATTCTTTATAAAATGGCCTACTACCATATACATTTATGGGCCTAGACCTTTCCTGACCTACACCTCAGGCTCAAATATATAATGGTTAGTTAAAGTGAAAAGTTGGAATGGTAAGTGTGACTGTCTAGGATGGCAATAAAACTTCCTCTCTCCACCCAACAAAATGTTTTTTGACACTGACAATTCTTCACCGCCCACCCCCAACACACCAAGGATGTATTACTTAGAAAATCTGTCTTGTCATTGCCAAAAGAGTCATATCTATTGTATCTGCCATTTATGGTGTCTGTGACTATAAGACATCACATGGGAAACTGAATTTAAAGAAACCATATCGCCAAGAAGGTTATCAGATTCTTTATTCTTTATCTTTTTCATATTTAATGGGATTTTCTATTACAAATCATATTGACAGCATATACAGTTTGCCACTTCAGAAGCACTTTAGAGTTGAGTCTATATTGAGTTATAATTGACAAGCAGAAAGAAGAAAAATGCTGCTGCTCCCCTGGGAATAAGCACTGCATTGCTCCCAGTGATTTCCAAGCCTCATCTCAATATTGGGCTCATACAGATAAAGTAGGTCACACTCATAGCTATGTCCCAAAGTCCAATGTTACCAGTCTCATTTATATAAGAAAGAAAATTAAGAGACATTTCAAGCCAACACCTCACTGAGAGTAGGATTTGTACTCAATATTAGAAAATGCACTAGCTAATGTTTGTTTTTGGAATTTTTGTTTATTTGCTCAC
Source organism: Neotragus pygmaeus (assembly GCA_006410875.1). Taxonomy (NCBI): domain Eukaryota; kingdom Metazoa; phylum Chordata; class Mammalia; order Artiodactyla; family Bovidae; genus Neotragus; species Neotragus pygmaeus. The sequence continues at coordinate 201,117 of SJYV01044791.1, read as the reverse complement.
TTTTAAACAACCTGTTATGGGATGAAGGCAAAGATTCCATTTATTCCTCACAAACCCATGCAAAGTTTGCAGGCAAAATTATATTATTGCAAACTTAATATGCCTGAGACAATGTGCTAAGTGAAAACCATTGATCATATTATCTAATTTAATCTATATGACAAACATGGAATATATACTACTATCCCTTTCTACATGTAAGTCATTGATGTGAAACCACTTAACTTTCAGATTAGGAGAAAATGTATGAAATATTTATTTCTTTCAGGTATTGCTGATCATGAGACACTAGAGGCAAATGGGCAACAGTTTGTCACACTGTTTGAATGACAGAGTCACGTACAACGCAAACATTATCTTAATTTTAGATCTAGACTGCAATCGTCCTAAAATTCCAGTTTGAAACTCTCTATGCCTTACCTCCATTTAACACAATTTAGTCATTCAATTGGAGATATCAAAATAAAAAATAATGAAAACTTTAAAAGAAATCTTATATCAAAACATAAATGATATACTGAATTTTGACTCAGAACTGTGTGTGAATTCTTCAAGCTGAACTTCTGTGGGCTTTGGTTGCCTCATTTATAAAATCACCCTACAAATTTTGATACTAGATTAGTTAAAATGTGTGTAATATTACATAATACATGTGAAAGTATCACATAATTCTAATTACTATTGCAGTTATTATAAATAAACTGACAAGGAACTAAAGTTATATACAGTTATATATAGAAGAGTAGGATGTTCAACACAAATTAAATCAGACAGCTCTCTTTGGACCAGAAAATTCTCTCCTGGTGCTGCTAAGTATTCATCCTCGCTGATCTGAGCTGCATTTGTAAGAAGGAAATAGTGTTCTTGCTAACAAGAGGAAATATTCTCTCTCTCTCTCTTTCTCTCTCATCTCCACAAATCTTGGCCGCCTGACATTTTCAGTAAAATGAGATGTCAGCCAAACATACAGACCCAAGAACTCCCAGATCATGACATTTCCTCTTCAGACTAGCTGTGCTGTCCTGAAGTAACCAAATTCTCTCAATTGAAGGCACACATGCTATGTCCCCAGCAGCTAACTAAAGCTGGTTAAGCTAGCTAGCAGACCCCTCATCCCATTTACTCAGATTCATCCTAACAAAATGATTAATGCAAAGCCATGAAACATACAAGCCCAGGTGTCTGTATTTCAAACAACATAGACACATAGACCTAGGGAGAAAATTCCTTTGGGTGTACTTTTAATTTAGGGGCTAGGGTAGGATGAGGGTAGGAAAAGGGAAGTGTTAGTCACCCAGTCAGGTCTGACTCTTTGCAACCCCATGAATGTCAGCTTGCCAGAGTGTTCTGTCCTTGGAATTCTTCAAGCAAGAATAACTGATTTGGGTAGCCGTTCCTTTCTCCAGGAGATCTTCTTGACCCAGGGATGGATCAAACCCTCCTGCATTGCAGGCATACTCTTTATCCTCTGAGCCACCAGGGAAACCCCTGAGGGTAGGAATCTTTGGTAAAGGAAACATTAAGTTACAAAATTCCAGAGCATTCCTGAAAGCCAGCTGAAATTCAGTCAATATATTTTCTATAGGCCAAATTTATTTCCAAAATTTCCCTTTTGCAGAATGTTTACACTGCATACTTTTGCTGGCCTCTTCTCTGGTATTCCTCAGTAAGGAAGCCAAACTTACAAGTGTAACAAACATAGACTCCTGGTAACTCAGTAACAATTAGTACCCATTTCCTGCTGTTACTAAGTCACTTCAGTCGTGTCCGAGTCTATGTGACCCCATAGAAGGCAGCCCACTAAGCTCCCCCGTCCCTGGGATTCTCCAGGCAAGAACACTGGAGTGGGTTGCCATTTCCTTCTCCAATGTATGAAAATGAAAAGTGAAAGTGAAGTCGCTCAGTCAGGTCCGACCCTTAGCGACCTCATGGACTGCAGCCCACCAGGCTCCTCCATCCATGGGATTTTCCAGGCAAGAGTACTGGAGTGGGGTGCCATTGCCTTCTGAGCAATTGATCCCAAAATGGTAGATAGGCTTTTTAAAAAACTTGTTTTCAAATTTAACATTTAGTAGGTTCTATGAATACACACTTATATTCCTTTCAGTAAAGCTCATTCATGATTAAATTAAGACTGCAAATCACAGAAACAGAAATGATAAGCCCAGTAAACCCTACCTGAGCCAATTATTTAACCTTAGTGCATTGCATTCCTCTGAGGGGTGCCAGATGGGAAACAAAGTCTCCCAAAACGTGGCAAATATGAGTCATAAAATTACTGAGAATTGCAACATATCATATGGACATCACCGAATGAGCATCTCTATTCTTCTTATAGAGGGAAGAGGCCACCTTGATTTTAGAGAATTACCTTTTAAAGTTAAGTTTATGAGTGTGTAAATAATGAGTCCATAATGTTGTATCTCTGCCTAAGTGTCTTCATAAAGAGTAAACGAATGCTGATCATAACTAGGCATTCCAGTTAGCCTTAGGAATGCTAGCCTAATAGCAATTTTGCTTATACTTTTATTTTCTTATTACATAACAATGATAATTTAATAAATACATGTGAAAGGCCACATACTACACAGCAACTCTCCTGGGTTGGAAATAGCTTCTATTTATGTAATTTAGCTGCTGACACACCAAATCTAGTATAGCTGTGACAAATATTTCACTAATGCCTCTTTTGGACGCTAAGAATAGACTCGTTCTCAGCTGGTTCTCCTCTGTGCTGGCCCGTTCAAATGCAGAGTAGGGGTTAGGGACAAAAGATGGGGAGGTCCAGAGCATTAATGTTAACCTTTTGTAAATCTTAAAGGAACTCAGTTTGTCTGATTTGAAACTCATTTATGATGTTAGGAAAGAGGCAGAAAAGGGCTACTTTATAACTAGTGAAATAACATGGAGAAAAGAGAGAGAACTTGAAAGAGATGTGGAAGAGAAAGACGTAAAATGTGGCCTTGTAAGGTGCCCCCTAGTCTATCTCTAGATATATGACTGATATAAACCTTTACAGTCACCTGGAATTTTTTTTTTTTCTCATACAATAGGATGCATAAAAGAGTAGAGGATTGGGAGTGATCCCAGGGCACTTTTGTCTTCTAGGTATACAACATATCTCTAAAGTTTATAGAGGCAAATTTCTAACAATGGTAGCCAAGCCTCAAACAGAATGATTTAAAATAAAAGATCCCCCATTCCTGTCCTGAATAATGGTATTTGGAACTGGATCCAGAATAAGGGCAGACAAGGGTTTTTTTTTAACATCCAGAATCAGGTCTGGTTTAAAGGGTGGAGACTGGCTGAGCGGAACAAAGATAGAGGAAACATGTCTCTCCATCCTAATCCTGCTCAAATAGGCCTGCTCACAAAGGCAAGGTTTCTGTTCTCTTCTGTTGACTTCATGGGAACTTGGCTGAGTCCCCAATTCTGCAGAGGGATGCAGGCAGAGGGGAGTACTGCACACAGGCTTTACCCTGGATGCAGGCAGAGGGGAGTACTGCACACAGGCTTTACCCCGGATGCTTAAATGATAAATGTGAAAGAAATGGTGTGGACACTGTCAGTGGGAGGAGGCACTGAACTGAACCGAACAGGGAAATACTGCTTAGCCTGGAGCTTTTTCTTGTATCTCTACCTCATACCTTCAACTTCCTGCACTGACAAGAACACTGTTTGGAAATCAAAATCCTTCCTAACACACACACACAAACACACTCACATACAGAGAGCCAGGCACAAACTCTGCCTTATTCATTTCAATGTCCTGGCTTCCGACATGCTCCTAAATCCACACACTGGCACCAGTAGCCTGAGGTCTGTTAGTCTGAGCCAGTAAGTATTCTTACCACTGTAAATTAGGAGAGATCATGATTTAAAGGGATATTTATGATACTGTGTTGTTTCAGATAGATTTTACTTTTTTGGGGGGGACAGGTTCTGATGTATTTGGGGAAGGCATGGAGTATATCTATATCCCTTTGGTCTCTGCTGGTACTTTCCAGTCTCCATACCCTCCTGCAGTCTCCTGAAAGTGCCTAGATATTAGGGCAGGGCTCTGCATCTATTTTTACAACCAGAAACCATCTAGTTTGGGAACTTTGAAAGCCAGAGGAAGGCAGCAGGGGTTGCCGAGGCTCAGATTTCCTTGTCATAATTCTCAGTCAGAAAAACAGTTGAAAATCAACACCAGTTTGCCTCTTCTTTCTTATCGCTCCACCCTTACAATGTTCCAGGACTCCCAGATATTACCTCCAACACACACACACACACACACACACACACACACACACACACGNCAGTTTGCGTCTTCTTTCTTATCGCTCCACCCTTACAATGTTCCAGGACTCCCAGATATTACCTCCAACACACACACACACACACACACACACACACACACACACACACACACACACACACACACACACACACACACACACACACACACACACACACGGGTTTAGAAGCTTTTTGATTCTTAAGACAGCAAACCCACTGAAAGGGTCTCTGCCACCATCCCTCTTCCATCCCACCTCGCAAGGTTACTTAATTGTCTACACACAATAAAAACCCCATACATTCCAAAGACCACAACATAACCCGGACCCGCCTGTGACTCTAGCACGCGTCCCATACCTGATATGCAGACGATGAAATTGGCTTGAAGAAGAAAAAGCACCTCCCAGACTATTTCCATCCTCTGATTCTCATTCCAAGTGCATCACTCGACGTGAAAACAGGGGGGGAAGGGGGAGCCCCACAAGGAACACACACATGCACACACGCACACTTCCGAGCGAGCGCACACTTGCACTTCCACCGAATAGTCGGCCAGGGACAGTCACCCCCAAAATCAATATCGCAGTTTGAACTGTTCCAGCAAATTTCCCCTCGGGCTCGACGGACGTGAGCCCCAGACGTGCTGACACATGACCGATGCCTCGCTGCCCGGGAGGTCTCCTTGCTCACCGGTCTCTGCTCTTTGCACAGGCGGCGGAAATAGCACTAGCAGTGGCGGCGGCAGCCACCCGAACGCACCAGCTCTGGGCTCTTCCTGCAATAACGAGACCCCGATCCGCCTGGTTCTCCAAAAAGACATAGACGATAGCCCCCCGCCAGGCCGTGCAGTGCAGTTTTAGGTCCCTGGCTGCTCGCAGTTTGCAGGCTAAGCCCCGGCAGTCCGCGACAAGTTGCCCTCGAAGTCCGCCCCCCTCACCGGGGCATGGTCAGAGGGTGGCTGCTCCGCGCCGCGTCGTTCTCCTCCTACTCCTGGGTACCAGAGGGGCGCAGACACAGCATACAGAGAGACAGAAAGAGAGGCAGGGGTTACTGCCCGAGACTGCCAGCCGCTCGCCACCTCCGCAGACCTTTCCTCCCGCCCCAGTCTTGCGCGCAGCCTGCCTCCTCGGAGCCCGGCTCGGGCGACACTCCAGGGCGTGGAGCGGGGGCCGTGCGGGGCCGGCTCCCGCCTGGCCTCGTGAGCTCACGGGCTTCCCACGGCGCGCGCGNCTGGAATTCCATCACCTCCACTAGCTTTGTTCATAGTGATGCTTCCTAAGGCCCACTTGATTTCACATTCTAGGATGTCTGGCTCTAGGTGACTGATCATACCATCATGATTATCTGGACATTAAGATCTTTCTTGTATAGTTCTTCTGTGTATTCTTGCCACCTCTTAATATCTTCTGATTCTGTTAGGTCCATGAGATTTGTCTTTTATCGAGCCCATCTTTGCATGAAATATTCCCTTGGTATCTGTAATTTTCTTGAAGAGATCTCTAGTCTTTCCCATTCTATTGCTTTCCTCTATTTCTTTGCAATTATCACTGAGAAAGGCTTTCTTATCTCTCCTTGCTATTCTTTGGAACTCTGCATTCAGATGGGTATATCTTTCCCTTTCTCCTTTGCCTTTCACTTCTCTTCTTTTCACAGCTATTTGTAAGGCCTCCTCAACCATTTTGCCTTTTTGCATTTTTCTTTTTCTTGGGGATGGTCTTGATCCCTGCCTCCTGTACAGTGTCATGAACCTCCATCTATAGTTCTTCAGGCACTCTATCAGATCTTATCCCTTGAATCTATTTCTCACTTCCTCTGTATAATCTTAAGGGATTTCATTTAGGTCATACCTGAATGGTCTAATGGTTTTCCCCACTTTCTTCAATTTAAGTCTGAATTTAGCAATAAGGAGTTTATGATCTGAGCCACAGTCTGCTCCTGGTCTTGTTTTTGCTGACTATATAGAGCTTCTCCATCTTTGGCTGCAAAGAATATAATCAATCTGATTTGGGTGTTGGCCATCTGGTGATGTCCATGTGTAGAGTCACCTCTCTTGACCTCATTTTTTCTCATCTACAAAAGGAAGCTATTGCTAGTGAATAACTTATCCTTATAAAAAGCACCTGGTATATGTATTTTTTAAAAAGCTCATTAGGTACTTTTCAAAGATATTTAAAAATGCCCAGTAGAGCCTTTTCAGTCTGGTCCACAAACCAATAGCACCCTCAAGACCTAAAGCTCACTGGCAAGACAGGCTCTCACCCGTCACTTGATACCTACCTTATTGGAATACATGTTTTAACAGGAGTCAGGTGATTCATATTGCTCTTAAAATGTTAATTTGCATGCAGCATATCTGGGGTAGACTCTGAGGCTCTGCTCTTCCTAGTAAGCTCCCAGGTTATGCCTATACCACTGATCTAAGGGCCACAATTTGGTTAGACAGGGTCTAAAGCAGGGGTCCCCAACTTCCAGAATCTTATGATTGATGATCCGAAGTAGAGCTGATGTAATAACAGAAATAAAATGCACAATAAATGTAGTGCCCTTATCTTATTCTAAAACCATCCCCTTAACCTCGTGTGTGGAAAAACTAACTTCCATAAAACCAGTCCCTGTTGCCAAAAAGGTTGGGGACCACTGATCTAAAGAATGTCTACCACATTGGAGATACCTAGTAAAAGTGCCTAGAGCACCCGTTCTCAAACTGGGTGCCTCAGGATCACCTGGAGCGTTGTTAAACCACAAATGAATAGGCCCCACCTCCAGAGCTTCTGAGTCAGTAGATCTGGGTAGCACCCATAATTTGCCTTTTTAACAAGTTCCTAGGTGATACTGATGCTGCTGTCCAGGGATCACATTTTGAGTATTATTGGTCTCCAGACTTAAGTGGAAAATCAAAGATTACATATTATAAGAACAGGGAAACAGGATGTTAGTCCAGCATGATTTTTAATTATAATGTACATGTTAAAACATACAACATACAATAGAGATTGCTTAAAGGAATCGTGTGTGCATGCTCAGTTGCTTCAGTCATGTCTGACTCTGCAACCCCAGGGACTGCAGCCTGCCAGGCTCCTCTGTCCATGGGATTCTCCAGCAAGAGTACCACAGTGGGTTGCCATGCCCTCCTCTAGGGGATCTTCCTGACCCAAGGACCAAACCCGCATCTACCAGCAACAGCACGTGGGTTCTTTACCACTAGCGCCACCCGGGAAGCCCTAATGAGTCGATACTAAAGAGGAATTTGGGGATTTCTCTATTTGCCACATTTAATTGACAATAAAAGATTACTCCCCTTAAAGCCACCCCTTTCTTCCTAGGCTGCAGTTCCAGAACCAGCAGCTCTTCTAACTGACCTTTTCCAGTTACACAAAGTGACTACTGGCTTTTAGAGATAAGCACGTTGATTGGAATGGAAAGGGGGAGTTTAAGAAACACAGGAGGGTGCAATGCCTAAAAATACAGGCATGAGTGACCGAGTGAGCATATTAAAGGCTAGATATTCTCAGATTTAGCAAGGTGGATATGTCCATATACTCACCATTTTCTGTTTATTTATGTTCCAGTGTGCTCCTAAAAGTTTTGAAAATATTCTGAAAATGGATCCTGGCTTTATTAACCTCAAGGTGTTGAGCTGGGGAATATTAAGTCTCTATAGTGCAGGAAGTACAGCCCTGAGTCTCCACTCTCACCCTTTGTTGCTGGTGGAACCATAAGCTAGGCTCTGTCCTTTACAGAGAAGCAGCTGCCTCCACTGGACACACAATCATATATGCCTGGCAGATTAGATCCCACAGCCATAGCCCTTCAGAGTAAATGCCCTCAGATTTAAGAAGGCTGTAACACCCGCTGACTCCAGCCCAGGTTTATTTCAAAGGGCAGTTATCCCATCTGCTGAGAAAGAGCTGATGCCTCAGAATTAGGGGAACAAATGCAAAGTATAATAGTCATCATAATAATTTTTAAATTGTATACAACATAATAGAATCATCCTAATATGAGATATTCATTGTAGTTATGTAGACAATGACAGATTGTCCACAACTGCCCAGAGTTTAGTCGACAGAACATTACATAGCCACTAAAAATTATGACTGGGAATACCAAGTGTTAATTATTGCATTACGGCAACAAACATTTTTGAGGTTAAGTTAAAAGAGAAAACAATGACACAGTATTGCATCTGGAGCTTAATTACCTCTATATTTTTTTAAGTTTGATGCCCTAGAAACACCTGAAAGAAAACACCACAAAATGTAGGCATTTTATGTTTGCAGGACTCTTAAATTTTTCTCTTTTCCCCTTAATTACTGTTTAATATAAGTGTGCACTAAGTTTATCATGAAAACATGAGCATTTTTAAAATTATGGCTTTTAAAATTATACTATTTTAATGCTGATAACATTAAGAGTAAAAAGGAAGAAATTATTACTCTCTAATTACAGTTATGCTAAAATATCTACTTGTTAAAAATAGAAGTCAATGCATTAGCAGTGTTGCTTTTATGAGGATTTAGAGCAATGGGGGAGGGGGCGTGGGGGGATTCTCTAATTGCCAAATGTATTCAGTGGGGTTTTCAAATGAAACAAATGCAAAATATGAGAAAATGAACGTGTCAGCACCTTTGCCATTCATAGGCACAGGAGACTTCTCAGAGAAGCTCCTGAAATTTGGGGGATCCATCTTAAAATGAAACAACAGCTTGCTCTTGACGCCTTTTCTCCCATTGAAGAGCTTGGAGGACAGATTCCGGCCTCACTCAGCCACCCCATGCCTGAGCCTGGCCTCCCACAAGGGGGCAATGTAGCTGGGAGCTTTCTGCTCTCCTCGTTTGGATGAGAGCCCTGTGGAGGCTCACGTCCTACCTCTCAGGACCTCAGGGGAGGTAACAATGCCTATAAGGCAGAATCCTGTAAACCACAATGCAGGCGGGTCACCACACCTGTAAACTAGAATGCAGTCCGTGGAAGCCTCACTCCTGTAGGTGTTGGCTAGCACAACTCTGCACCCATCAGCTATATGGGCTACACACATACCAACTCTATATATACCATCAGCTACATACATACCAACTTCAGGTGACCATGAGTCCCCACAGATTTGGGGCTCAGGATGCACTTGCATGCAGAGAGCAATAATCCTATTTGTAACCAACATGCCCAAGGAGGGCCACATATCTATCAGTCAGGGTCCCATCTAGTGACGCTTTGCAGAATCTCATTGGAAAACAAAAAGTCCTTTCGCCCCAAGTCCTGAGGTCCTAGGAATTTTGTCAGTAAACTTGAGGAAATTTAACTTTTTCATATTGTGAGTGCCATGAAGATGTTAAAGTGTGTTCATGCCGATCTCCAAATAATGTTCCAAATAATGGCAAATGATCCCCTAGGGTATGCAAGAGGACTCAGGAATTCATTTGCTCATTCTCTCCATTCATTCAATGACTACTTGAGGGCCTTCTGTATACAAATAGTGTGCCAGGTTACAGGTAAGTGATACATGAGACAGCAGCCACTCCCAATGAGCTGGAGGAGCAGATTCAGAGACAGGAGGAGGCAGGCTCAAGGAACGTGCAAAGGCTCCCCCTGCTCGCAACACGGGGAGCAGAAGAACAATAGGCTCTCTGGAGAACTGGGATCTCAGCTGAGCACGGACGCACAGGGGGAAGTTAACCTGGCAAAGGTGATGGCAAGTGGGAGAGTGGAAAGGGGAAGAACTTTCTAGAAAGAAGAACAGCCAGGACAAGAGCGAAGGGATAAGAGAGTTCTAGGGGAATAAAGAGGATGGGGGAGGGGAAGGGACAGGGATTTTCAAGGCCTTCGTAAGCCATGTTGTCTTGGGAGCACCTTCAAAGCTACCTGCCTCCCCCACCTGCTAATCTTGGGGAAGGAGGAGGGAGCTGATGACAATCAGAGCCCAGGTCACAACCGGACCAGTTAGGGGCCTTTCCTTGTAAATGCAGTGGGCTTGAAAATGTCCAGCCTCCCATCATATTCTCTTGGGTTTGACTGTTTGCCTTCCTTTCATTGGCCTCTTTTTCTCCAGGACTCCTTTCTTGTCAGAGCATCTGGTTCCTATGGGGTGTCTGGAGCTATCTCTTATTCTGGAAGGGTCCTGCCCTGTGGAGGCCATGTGGTAACTAAGGTAGAACCCAATGGAAGGGAGGCAACTTCCAGATCCTTAAAGCTGCCTACTCTCAGCTCAAGGACCTTTGGCTGATGGCTGTGACCTCAATATGATAGCTACAAATGTTTGTTCATCAGATAATGTATAAAATGGGATGCTTAAAAGGTTGCAAAGACTGTCAATGTAAAAAATAGGTTCTATGGAATATGAATATACAAAATGTTAAGATTGCTTAGGCTTCTCTTGGGAAGTGATTGAGACACTGAGGTCACATTGGAACCTAGCTCAAAGCAGATGTTTATAAGCTCCTTCCTTTCATCTCCATTCCTCTGAGCCCTGTAGTTCACAAAAACATGCAAGTTAAAATCAGCTGTGAAAATCCACAAGAGGAACCCTATAGAGGACAACAAGCATAAAATGTTTTAAGGGGGAAAAAAAGATCACTGTGCCCTGAACACACAGTCAGGGACAATTTTTGTTAGGCATTGTGCAAAGAAACCACTTTGCTCTTGGGAAGTTGTCTGTCCAGTGGTGAGAGGAGTCCACCCAAATTGCACAATTTATGATTCAGACTACATGCAGGGGAAGAGCGAAGAGATGTAGCTACTGAAACAGGTGCCATCTCTCCCAGCTGGGAAAGCTATGGATGGTTGTGTGGAGGCAGCGGCATTTGGGAGAGCGATAAGGTTTGGATTCCAGGGTAATAGAAAGACCCAAGGCAGGGAGGAAGGAAACACGGGAAAGAGAAAAGGTCAGTTGGGTTGCCCATGAAATGAATCAGATGTTAGAACCAAAGGCAGGCAGGTCGGAAAGTCCCATTGGGTTGAGGGGATGTCAGGTCTAGAGGGCACCCGCTTTCTGCTCACTCCAGGAAATCCGTCCTGCCTGGCTGGGGTCTCTGGGGACCAGGGTCAGGACTGGACGTGGTGAGTGAGTATGGTTGACAAGAGGATCTTGTGACCTCCGGCGGCACATATTCACACTTTCGTGTGACATGCCACAGGGAGCCCAGGAGCACTCTGTGACCCTGGAGCCCCTGGCCAGACCTCGCACCAACCTCACTCGGGTAATTGCCTGTTTCCAACCTTGGTAGCCGTGTACTTGGCACCCTCTCTGCTCATCACATTTCAGAAAACCACTGCCACTCTCACCAGGGCTGACCTAGGGGCATCCTAGGCAGCATGGTCAAAAGACAGTCAGGATCCAGAACACCAACAGAGCAGCCTGGCCTGCTGACGACAAAAGGCAGCCGCGCTCCTGGCCTCCACTTGGCAGATTCAGGGCGGCAGCTGTGAAAAGCAGCACGTGTTGCACTTCTGCCTATTCCACACGGCCTCCGAGCCCTCTGCTGCTGAGGAGAGTGCAGAGTATCCCGTGTGAGCCTCTCGTGAGCCACGATACTGCTTCTCCTGAAGGCCCTTTCATTCCAGCATGTTTCCATGTCTCAGTGTTTACTGCCCTTCCATCCTAACTTGCCTGTGGCCAACAGCTCTCACAGTCATCCATGTAGACAAGCTCGGAGTACCCTCCCTCCTCTCCCAGCCCCAAAATGTCCTGTCAGTCCTCTCCACATCTGTATCCCATATGGTGGAAGGAACAGCCTCCACCAGGAGTAGTGGTCAACAACTCAAATGATGAGATAGAGTTCCAACGGAATGCCTTGTTAAGCACATATGATCAACCCCAAATAAACTGACACACTGCTAATAAGGAACCACTGGCCCCAAGGGGATGATCCCAGGGAGAAACACACATTCTGTAACCAAATCTCTGACATATGCAATAAGGAGGCACCCCCCTTTAAATATGAGCCAACAAAATATAACAGCGAGCAGAATATTGAGGGAAATCAGCATTATTATTACTGGTAGATTTAAATTGTGCTCACAAAGCAACTCAGATTTTTTTAAACCTCTGATTTCTAAAGAGATTTTCACTTGAAAGTACATAACAGGACATTCGCTTTTGACAGAAACAATGAGATCATAGGATAGTCAATAAAATCCTCTTAACCCATAATTACATTAAAGAGCACTAGTGCCAGACCAGTCTTGAGTAGTCTGTATCTCCATCTCTGTCTCCATCCCTTGCTATGCCCACCTGTCAAGTCCTACCTCATTACAGACATGAAAGGCAGGAACATCTTCTTCCAAGAAGACCTCCTTACAACTCAGACAAGAGAAAGCTCTATCCCTTTATGCTCCTGGAATGCTTTTATAGCCTACCCCATTGTGGGCTATAATACACGTGTCTTCTTTGCCCTGTTCAGCTGGGAGTCCCTTACTGGGAGAGAGGACATCTTAATCATTTTGTCCACTCTACAGTAGCTATCTTGATGTCTTGCAAAGACTAGTCCTTTCATATAAGTGTTTTAATTGAAAAACACATGTCTGATGTTAAACCAAGCAGAATAATGAAGAATAAATGGAACTTTGAGAAAATGACTGATAGTGCCTTATCTACAGTTGGATGCACAGAAAAGGCTAATAAAATTTAAACCTGGAAAACAACAGAAAGAAGAAATGTCTTTCTTAGGACAGCATTCCATTGTATTGCTCGGCCATACTTTAATCAACCTCTAATTACTGAACACATGGAGCACTGGGATTTTTTTCCATTAATAAAGAATCATACAATGAGCAAAAATGAACTATCAATTTTGTGGGTATAATCATTATTTTAGAATAAACTACTGGAAGGCAGTTTGACCCATAAATGTGCATGTGTGTTTAAGACTTTATACAAATTGATACTTCTAAGTGGGAATTCTAATGTTTCATAAATATGTGTAACCTTTGCATGTGCTTTCTGTTAGCTATGCTCAATTCAAGTTAAGGAATTTCCCTTTCTTCATAGCTAGTTTGGCTCTTGAATTTGTGCTGGACGTTATCCAGTGTGTGTTGTCTGCTCCTTTTCTAGGCCTTCACTCTGTTGGGCCCCTGGATCCACCTTTTACCACGTGCTCTGCGTGAGGAAGGGGGCTTGCTTGCCATCTAGGGACTGGGTGGGTTCAGCCAGTGCAGGGACCTTTAAGAAAGCTAAAGAGGTGTTGGTGGGGGGAAAAGGGAGAAGCTCAGCACACCCACTCTCCTGGCCTCCTCACTATTGTCTTGTCAGCAGGTGCATTTCTCTAAAAAGGACCATGGCTTTGCTTAGATGCCCCCACTCCACAGTTTCTGGAAAATATTCCCTCCTCTTGCCCATCAAGCTTTGGGTGGCAGGGAATATGCAGTAGGCATCTCTCCACTCTTACCTTGCTTTGTGGACTCCTGCAACCCAACCCACGTCTCTACAAAGAGACCCTTCCTTAAACTCTCCCACTCACCCTTCTGAGTGTTCCAACTACTACTTGACAGGCTTGGACTGACATAGTAACTGGTACCAGCAGTAGTTCAGAGGCCATGTGGCAACACACAACCGTTAGAGATAATGTGGACACAATTTCTAAAATCAACAATGGTGTCTTTTGTGAAAATGCAAATATTTTAACCCACAATGCCTGTGACAATGGCTAATCTGATGATGGATCCCCTAGAAATTAAATAAATGGACAGCTTATGAGGTGTACTGGTTCTGGTGGGCAGAATGCTAATATAAATCACTATCATGGGTTTCTATCACCTCATATACACTTTCTAGTCATAAGCTGGTTTATAGGCCCGGAGTAGGTTTTATCCTTTGAGGAAAACACTACAGTGTGGCCACAGGTATATGCTATGAATTTTCCTCTAGGCCTTCCCCAGAAGGAAGAAAATATTCAGGAAAAAGAATACCTAGACCTTCCAAACGTTATTAGATTCTGTCTCTGAACTAATGTCAGGCTCTGGAGATTGACAAGTGGCCCATGCTGGCAGTTCAGAGTGGTGACTTATGTAAATTAGATGATGCATAGAGTTTTGTACCGACTCCGCCTCTCCATTAGACTAGTGGGATTCATCATGGTTTATTTGTCCAGTTCCAATATGTAGAAGTCCAAAGACAAGATATACAGAAGTGGTAACTCTTGACACAGCCCCATTTAACAAATTATTTGGCTCATAAAAAAACCAGCTGGCATTCCAACACAACTGTAGATAATTGTTTCTCCTAAACTCACAGAGTAAGAGAAATATAATTAAGAAAGAGAGGCCCACTCTCAGCTACAGAGCCAAGAAACAAACAATGAAACAGACCTATCCAGTCTAACAGACACCACGTTTGGAAAGGAGGTCATGAAAATACTGAAAGAATTAAGAAAGGCTACTGACAGATTACTCAAAAAAGAACAAAAAATGATAAGAAGCCAAGAAAAATTAGAAAATTCATTAGCCAAGATAAAAGCTGACCTAAAGGCAATGAACAGCAGAATGAATAATGCAGAAGAAAGATTAAGTGATTGGCAAGATAGAATAATGGAAATTATTCCATCAGAACAAACAACAGAAAGCCAAATTGGGGGGAAAAAAATGAAAGTGACATAAGAGACCTATGGGACAGTATAAAGTATGTCAATCTACACATAATCAGGGTTACAGAAGGAGAAGAAAGAAAAAAGGGACTGATTATGTATTTGAAGAAATTATGGCTGAAAACTTCTAAAACCTAGAGAAGGAAACATATATCCAGAAACAGGAAGCACAGAGGGTCCCAAATGAGATAAACCTAGATATAATAAAAATGGCAAAAGTTAAAGCTTGAGAAGATTCTAAAGGCAGCAAGAGAAAAATAGAGTTAATTACAAAAGAACTCCCGTAAGTCTATCATCTGATTTATCTATAGATACATTGTAGGCCAGAATGGAGTGGCAAAATATTAATATATTCAAAATCTTGGAAAGGAAAAATCTGCAATCTAGAACAGTCTGCCCAGAAAGATCATTATATAGAACAGGAGAGATGAAGAGCTTCTCAGATAAGCAAAAATAAAAGAATAGAGTAACACTAAATGGATCCTGAAAGAAGTGTTGAAAGGTCTTCTCTAAGTAGAAAAGAAGCAAAGAGATACAGGAAAGAGACAATCATAATTAGGAAGTAAATCACTTAAATAAGTGAGTATACAGATCAAAAAGAAAATAATTGTGAAAGATGATAAATACACGGGAAAATGAAATGATAAACATGAAGATGTAAAAGAGGATAGCAAAATTATAAAATGGGAGTAGTAAGAAAATATAGATTCTTTTTATTTTTTAGGATGTTTTTGAGTCTATATGACCATCAGTCAAAGTAAGCAGATATAGGAAGGGGTTAACACACTTGAAAAACAGGGTAATCACAAATCAAAATATAATAGATTCACAAAAATAAAAAAGAGAACACAAGCATAAAATAAAAAGAAATTATCAAGCTGCAAAAAGAGAAACAAAAAGAAAAAATGGAATCAACTGGATAACATTTAAAATGACAATAAATACATATTTATCAAAAATTACCTTAATTATCAGTGGACTAAATGTAATCAAAAGATAGAGTGGCATATTGGATTAAAAAAACAAAAAGCCTATAAAATGCTGCCTACAAAAGATTCATTTTAGGGCAAAGGGCACACTAAAGACTGAAAGTAAGGTATAGAAAAAGATATTTCATGCAAATGGTAAGAAAGTAGGCGTCACAAGACATCTCAGATGAAATAGTCTTTAAAAGAAAGGCCATAGCTTGTGTACACCTGTGGTGGATTCATGTCGATGTATGGCAAACCCAATAGAGTATTGTAAAGTCAAATTAATAAATAAATAAATTAAAAAATAATAATAAAAAAAAATAAAAGAAAGGCCATAAAGAAGAACACTACATAATGAAAGAAGGATCAATACAAGAAGAGGATTTTACACTTGGCACCATAGGTGTACCCAATAAGGATCACACAGACATATAAAATAAATACTAACAAACATAAGGGGACATCCCTATAGCTCAGATGGTAAAGAATCTGCCTACAGTGCAGGAGACCCAGGTTGGATCAGGAAGATCCCCTGGAGAAGGAAATGGCAACCCACTCCAGTATTCTTGCCTGGATAATTCCATGGACAGAGGAGCCTGGCAGTCTTGTCCATGGGGTTGCAAAGAGTTGGACATGACCAAGCAACTAATGCAAACAGTGCCACCTGGGAGGGCTGCCATCTATGGGGTCACAAAGGGCTGGACACAAGTTAGTAATCGACTAATACATACAGGGAGAAATTGACAGGAATANGTCTTGTCCATGGGGTTGCAAAGAGTTGGACATGACCAAGCAACTAATGCAAACAGTGCCACCTGGGAGGGCTGCCATCTATGGGGTCACAAAGGGCTGGACACAAGTTAGTAATCGACTAATACATACAGGGAGAAATTGACAGGAATACAATAAGAGTATGAAACTAAAAGATATGAGAAAAGAACAGTAATGTGGAGACTAAAAAATATGCTACTGAAAAAATGAATCAGTGATTAAATCAAAGAAGAAATTCAGAACTACTTAAGACAAATGACAGAGAAAACATGACTATACAAAGTCTATGGGATACAGCAAAAGCAGTTTTTAGAGGGAAGTTCATAATGATAGAGGTTTTCCTCAAAAAACAACAACAAGAAAATCTCAAATAAACAATCTAACCTCCTACTTAAAATAATCAGGAAAAACAAAAACAAAACCTGAAGTCGGCAGATGGAAGGAACTAGTAAAGGTCATAGAGAAAATAGAGATTTTTTTATGAAAAAGAATTAATAAAACCAGAGCTTGTTCTTTGAAAGGGTGAACAACATTGACAAACCTCTGGCCAGGCTCACCAAGAACAAAAGAGAGGGAACCCACAAAAGCAAAAGAAATGAAAAAGGAAACGTAATAAACAGTACCACAAAGAGACAAAAATTAAGAGAATATTATGAACAATTCAGTTCAGTCGCTCAGTCATGTCCAGCTCTTTGCGACCCCATGAATCGCAGCACACCAGGCCTCCCTNGATTCAGGATTGGGAGCTCGTGTACACCTGTGGTGGATTCATGTCAATGTATGGCAAAGCCAATAGAGTATTGTAAAGTAAAAAAAGTTTAAAAAAAAAATAAATAATAAAAAAATAAAAACCTCCATACAAACAAAAGTACAGGACCAGATGGCTTATTCTACCAAACATAAGAAAAACTCACATCAATCCTTCTTAAACTCCTCCAAAAGTTTTGAAGAAGGAACACCCACAGACACTCTATGAAGCCACCATCACCCTGATATCAAAACCAGACAAAGACACCACCACAGAAGAAAATTATAGGCCAATAACTCTGATGAATATAGATGCAAAAATTCTCAACAAAATATCAGCAAACAAAATCCAACAGCACATATAAACATTCACACACCACAGCCAAGAGGATTCACCCAAACTCACAAGGATGGTTCAAAATATGCAAAACCAATGTGATACACCACACTAAAAAAAAGAAGATACAAAGCTTTGTGATCATCAAAATAGATACGGAGAAAGGGGCATAGAAGGACATATATCAACATAATAAAAGCTATTTATGACAAACCCAGAGCCAGTATAATTCTCAATGGTGAAACACTGAAAACCTCTCAATTAAAATCTGGAACATGCCCACTCAGCACTTCACTTCAATATAGTATTGGAAGTCATCACCACAGTAATCAGATAAGAAAAAGAAATAAAAGCTATTCAGATTGGAAGGGAAGAGGTAAAATTGTCACTATATGCAGATGGCATATACTATATAAAGAAAACCCTAAAGACTCCACACAAAAACTACTAGAACTGGTAAATGAATTCAGCAAGGTAGCAGGATACAAGATTAACTTACAGAAATCAGTTGCATTTCTTTTCACTGTAACAGTGAAATATCAGAAAGGGAATGGGAAAAAAAAAAAAACATTTAAAATTACACTAAAAAATACTTAGGAAACCTGACCAAGGAGGTGAAAGACTATGCTGAGAACTATAAATCATTAATAAAGGAAATTAAAGAGGATTCAAAGAAATGGAAAGATGTCCCATGTTCTTGAAGAATGAATATTGTTAAAAAGACAATACTCCCAAAGCAATCTACAAATGTAATGCAATCCATATCAAATTACCNCTATGCTGAGAACTATAAATCATTAATAAAGGAAATTAAAGAGGATTCAAAGAAATGGAAAGATGTCCCATGTTCTTGAAGAATGAATATTGTTAAAAAGACAATACTCCCAAAGCAATCTACAAATGTAATGCAATCCATATCAAATTACCCATGACCCTTTTTACGTGACTAGAACAAATAATCCTAAAATTTATATAGACCCATAAAAGACCCAGAATTGTCAAAACAATCCTGAGGAAAAGTAGGGCAAAAGGCATAACCCTCCCAGACTTCAGACAATATGACAAAGCTACAGTAATCAAAACAGTGTGGTACTGGGACAAAACTAGACATATGGATCAACGGAACAGAATGGAAAGCCCGGAAATGAACCCACACATCTACAGTCAATCTTTCACTAAGGAGGCAAAAATAAAAAATAGGAAAGAGACAAAGTCTCGTCAGCAAGTGGTACTGGGGAAGTTGGACAGCTGCGTGTAAATCAGTGAAGCCACAGCACACCTTCACACCACGCATGGAAATAAACTCAAATCGCTGAAAGATTTAAGCATAAGACATGACACCTTAGAACTCCTAGAAGAGATCATAGGCAAAACATTCTCCAACATAAATTGCACCAATATTTTCTTCTATCAAACTCCCAAGGCAATAGAAACAATAACAAAAGTGAACAAACATGACCTCATCAAATTTACATGCTTTTACACAGCAAAGGAAATCATAAGCTAAATGAAAAGACAATCCACAGACTGGGAGAAAACATTTGCAAACAATGGGACCGGCAAAGGCTTCATTTCCAAAATATAAAAACAGCTCACACAACTCAACAACAACAAAAACCAAACAACCCAATCAAAAAATTGGCAGACCTAGATAGACATTTCTCAAAATAACACATACAAATGGCTAACAGGCACATGAAAAGCTGCTCAACATTGTTAATCATCATAGAAATGTAAATTAAAACTACAATGACATACCATCTCACATCAGTCAAAATGACCATCATTAAATAAACTACAAATAATACACGCTGGAGAGGGTGTGGAGAAAAGTTAACCCTCCTGCACTGTTCATGAGAATGTAAGTTGATGTAGCTACTATGTAAAACTGTATGAAGATTCCTCAAAAAACTAAAACTGGAGCTGCCATATGATCCAGCTAGGCAACTCCTGGGTATATATCTGGAGTATATAATTCAAAAAGATACATGCACCCCTGTGTTCACTGCAGCACTATTTGCAATAGTCAAGGCATGGAAACAACCTGAATGTCCATCAGCAGATGGATGGATAAAGACGATGTGGTGCACACACACGATGGAATACTACTCAGCAATTAAAAAGAATGAAACAATTTCACGAGCAGCAACAGGGATGGAGGAAGAGATTGTAATACTCAGTACAGTGAATCAGAAAAAGAAATACCACAGTATATCACTTACCCAGAATCTAAACTGTGACACAAAGGAACCTATCTGTGAAACAGAAACAGAGTCACAGACACAGAACACGGATTTGTGGTTGCCAAGTGGAGGCAGGGGAGGACATAGGGGAGAGATGGACCAGGAGTTTGGAATCAGTATGTGCCAACTAGTACATATAGAATGAACAAACAACAAGTTCCTACTTTATAGTACAGGGAACCATATTCAGTATCCTATTATAAACCATAATGGAAAAGAATATAAAAAAGAATATACTTATGTGTACCACTGAGTCACTTTGCAGTAGAGCAAAAATCAGCACAACATTATAAATCAGCTATACTTCAACAAATAAATAAGACCCAAAACAAAACAAAACCAGATGGCTGTGGAGAATAATTGTGTGTTATTGCAAACTTAATCAGGCAGTGAAACCAATTTTAACTTTGGTTGCAAATATGGTGATTTACTAAGAAAATCAGCACACTGGCCACAGGAATGCAGCTTGACACATGCTATTTCTCCAAGTTCTATTGATAAAGATGATCAGGATGGATTTGCCTTCACATTGTCAACTCTCTTGCTCTTTTGTCAGAATATTATCCAGATGGACCTTGACTATTCAATATGCCATAGAACATAATGAAGGGCCATTGTGTCAGTAATAGTGTACAAATGGTGCATGGTGACAAAAACTGCCTATGGCGAATTGGGTGGCATCTAATTTCACCAAATCAGAGTTGGACACAGAATGCCTTGTTAAATCGAAATGGTCTAATTGAGACTAGAGTCAAGTAAGTCCAGAGGGCACAAGTAAATGGCATGAATAGGCACATCCTCCTAATATTTCCCTGCTTTTCCATCTACTCACACTAATGGCCTCATTGGGAATTTTCAATCATCAGTTAGAGGAGGAAAAAATATGAGCACAGTTTATGCATAAATCTGCAGATATATATTTCCAGAGGGGGCAGGGTGGGGGCTGGCCTTGAAAGAAAAGAGATGACTTCATTTGGGCTGACACTGAGTAGCACCTCTTCCTGCCTACCTCTCCTGAAGAAGGAAAAGACCAGAAGTAAGGCCTGGCATTAAGTCATTGGCAGTGGTTAACAGCTGGGTGGCTGGTGAGGAGCTTGAAAAGATCAAGATTGGAAAATTACTGATAAAGAAGCCAGGGCTAAAGATGTGCAGATGGATCTCTCAGCATGAACACAAAGAAGATAATCACTTCTTACAAAAATGCCACCCCCAGAGGGCATCACTATAGAGCAAGTCCTCAACTGTCAGTCAGACTGACAGTGGATGTCAGTCAACCTTTTCCCAGCCACCCAGTGCATGCTCAATGGGCTCGTGCCCAAACTAGCCATGGAGTCATGGTTGGAAGATGAACTCAAATGATTTTCCCAACCTACAACCAAGAATACTCTACCCAGCAAGGCTCTCATTCAGATTCAATGAAGAGACCAAAAGTTTACAGATAAACAAAAGCTAAAAGAATTCATCACAACCAAACCAGATTTATAACAAACGCTAAAAGAACTTCTCTAGGTGGGAAAGAGACCAGGAGCTTACAAGAACCTTGTACACTTATAGACTGCTATATCAAAACCTCATGGGAACACCAAACCAAAACAGTACAGTAAGTACACACAGAAGGAAAAACAACCCAAACTCAACACTGTGTATGGTCATCAAATCAAGACAGAACAAAATAAGACTAAAGATTTACAAAAACAAACCCAAAACAATTAAGAAAATGTCAATGTTGGTAATTATTAATACTTTAAATATAAATGGATTAAATGCTCCAACCAAAAGACATACACTTCCTGAATGGATATAAAAGCAAGACCATATATATGCTGTCTACAAGAGACTGACTTCTGATCTAAGGACATATATAGACTAAAAGTGAGGGGATGGAAAAAGGTATGCTATGCAAATGGAAACCAAAAAACAAAATCTGGAAGAGCAATACTTATATTAGAAAAAAGTAGACTCTAAAATAAAGGCTGTTATCAGAGACAAAGGACACTGCATAATGATCCAGGGATCAGTCCAAGATGATATAATAATTGTAAATATATGTGCACACAACAGAGAAGCACCTCAATATATAAAGCAACTTGCCGACGCCTTATACATAGACGGGGAAATTAGGAGTATCACAGTAAGTGGGGGACATTAACACCACACTCACATGCATGGACAGATAGCCAGGCAGAAAACCATTAGGGAAACATAAGCCTTCAATGACACATTAGACTGGACAGATTTAATTGATATTCATGGGAGATTTAATTTGAAAGCAACAGAACACACATTCTTCACAAGTGCACATGAACATTCTCCAAGATAGATCACACCTTGGGCTACAAGTTAAGCCTCAGCAAAACTGAGTCAAGAAAACTTCAGTTAAGAAAACTGAAGTCACATCAATCATCTTTTCCAACCATGGTGCTATGAGATTAGAAACCAATTACAAGAAAAAACTTCAGGAAAAAACCCACAAACATGTGGAGGCTAAAAAATATGCTATTAACAACTGATGGATCACTGAGGAAATCAAAGAGGAAAAGTTAAAAATACCCAGAGACAAGTGACAATGAAAACATGTCAAGGCAAAGCCTATGGGGCACAGAGAAGCAGTTCTGAGAGGGGACTTTATCTGAGGCATCTCAAGTAGACAACCTAAACTACGTCTAAAGCAACTAGAGAGAAGAACAAACAGCACTCAGACCTAGTAGAAGACAAGACACCACAAAGATCAGAGCAGAGATAAATGAAGACAAAGAAACAACAGCAAAGATCAGTGAAACCAAAAGCGGGCTCTTTTAAAGCTTCCGTCTCATTTTTGCAGTGAAAGTTACAAACAATACACCGTAAATTAATTGAAAGTTATAAACTTAATAAATGTCAGGTTCATAAAAAAATAAAAGCTGGTTCTTTGAGAAGATAAAATTGATAAACAGCCAGATTCATTAAGAAAAAAGGGAGAGGGCACAAACTTAATAAAATTAGTAATGAAAAGTTGCAACTGACACCACAGAAATTCAAAGGATCATAGGAGTACTACAAGCAACTATATGCCAATAAAATGGACAACCTGGAAGAAATGGACAAATTCTTAGAAAAGTACAACTTTCCAAGACTGAACCAGGAAGAAATAGAACATATAAACAGACTAATTACAAGTACTGAAAGTGAAACTGTGACTAAAAATTTGCTAATAAACAAAAGAACAGGACCAGGAGAATTCTATCAAACATTTAGAGAAGAATTAATGCCTTTCTGTTTGAAACTGTTACAAAAAAACCTACAGAGGAAGTAACACTCCAAATCTCATTCTATGAAGCAACTATTTCCCTGAAACCAAAACCAGACAAAGACATCACTTGCGAAAAAGACAATTACAGGTCAATATCACTGAAGAACATAGACGAAAATATCCTCAACAAAATACTAGCGATATGAATCCAACAATACATTAAAAGGATCATACATCATGATCAAGTGGAATTTACCCCAGGAATGAAAGGATTCTTCAATATATGCAAATCAGTGTGATATATACTAGCATACTTAAGAATAAAAACCATATGATCAACTTAATGGATACAGAAAAGGCTTTTGACAAAATTCAACACCTATTTACGATTAAAAAAAAAAAAAAACTCTCCAGGAAGTGGACATAGAGGGAACTTACCTCAACATTAAGTCCATGTATGACAAACCTACAGACAGCATAATACTCAGTGGTGAAAGGGGGAAAGCATTTCCTCCAAAGTTAGGAGTGGACAAGGATGTCCACTGTTGCCACTTTCATTCAACATAGTCTTAAAAGCCCTAGCCATAGCAGTCGGGGGAAATAAAGGAAATCCAAATTGGAGAAGTAGTGGTAAAACTCTTGTGGTATGTCCCTGGCACTGTGCACAGGAAATCCTGAAGATGTTACCAGGAAACTATTAAAGCTGATCAACGAATTCAGTAAATTTGTAAGACACAAATTATCATACAGAAATCTCTTGCATTCCTATACACTAACAACAAAAGACCAGAAAGAGAGCTTAAGGAAAAATTAAGGAAACAGGAAACAATTTACCATTGCATCTGAAAGAATGAGATACCTAGGAACGTGCCTTAGCGACTAAACAACAAAACCTGCCTAAGGAGGCCAAAGGTCTGTACTCAGAAAGCGGTGAGACACTGATGTAAGAAATCAGAGAGGACGCAGACAGATGGTGAGATACATGTTCTTGGACTGGAAGAATACCCAAAGCAATCTATAGATTCAATGTAATCGCTATCAAATTACGAATGGTATTTTTCACAGAACTAGAACTTTTTTTTTTTTTTTTACAATTTGTATGGAACGTGTCTGACTCTTTGCGACCTCATGCACTATAGTCCATGGAATTCTTCAGGCCAGAATACTGGAGTGTATAGCCTTTCTCATTTCCAGAAGATCTACCCAATGCAGGGATTGAACCCAGGTCTCCCATACTGCAGGCAGATTCCTTACCAGCTGAGCCACTAGGGAAGCCCAAGAATACTCGATTGGGCAGCCTATCCCTTCTCCAGAGGATCTTCCCGACCCAGGAATCGAACTGGGGTCTCCTGCACTTCAGGCAGATTCTTTACCAACTGAGCTATGAGGGAAGCCATAGGAACACTAAGGGCCCCAAACAGCCAAAACAATCTTAAGGAAAATGGTGCTGGAGGAATCAGGGCCCTTGGCTTTAGACTGTACTACAGTAACTAAAACAGTATGGTACAGGTACAAAGACAGAAATATCAACCAGTGGGTCAGGATAGGAAGCCCAGAGATAAACCCACACACCTATGGGCACCTAATCCATGACAAGGAGACAAGAATATACAATGGAGACTAGACAGTCTCTTCAATAAGTGGTATTGGGAAAGCTGGATATAGCCATATGCAAAAGAAAAAAAATCAGAACACCCTCTAACACCATACACAAAAATAATCTCAAAATGGACCAAAGACCTAAATATAAGAATGGATACTATAAAAGTCTGCAGAAGAAAATACAGGAAGAACTTTTTGATGACATAAATCACAACAAGATCTTTCTTTCACCTACCTCATACAGTAATGAGAATACAAAACAAATGGATGGGATCTAATTAAACCTAAATGCTTTTGCACAGGAATGGAGACCATAAATAAAAACACAACCCACAGAATGGGAGAAAATAATTGCAAAAAAAACAACCAAGAAGGGATTAATCTCCAAAATATACAAACAGCCCACGCAGATCAATAATGACAACAAAATGCAACCCAATTTAAAAAAAATGGGCAGAAAATTTAAATAGATATTTCTCCAAAGCAGACATATGGATGGCCAATAGACACGTGAAAAAAATTTTAACATTGCAAATCAGTACTACAATGAGGTGTCACCTCACACTGGTCAGAATGGCCATCAGGAAAAAATCGACAAACAATAAATGCTGGAGAAGGTGTGAAGAAAAGGGTACCCTCATACACTGTTGGTGAGAGTGTAAACTGGTATAGCCACTATGGAGAAAAGTAGAGATTCCTGCTTCCCTGGTGGCTCAGTGGTAAAGAATCCATCTGCCATGCAGGAGACATGGCAAGAGCTGTGGGTTCGATGCCTGGGTGGGAAAGATCCCCTGGAGAAGAGAATGGGAACCCACTCCAGTATTCTTGCCTGGAAAATCCCATGGACACAGGAGCCTGACAGGCTACACAGTCTGTGGGGTCACAAAGAGTCGGACACAACTTAGCAACCAAACAACGGCAACAGTTCAGCAAGCCTGATCCCAGACACATACCCAGAGAAAACCATGCTTTGAAAAGGCACGCGCAACCCAGTGTTCATAGCAGTGCTCTTGACAACAGCCAGGCCATGGAAGTAATCTGAATGTCCATCAATAGAGGGATAGATGAAGATGTGGTACACACAGAATAGAATACTAAGGAGCCATAAAAAGAACAAAGTAATGTCATTTGCACCCACACTGATGAACCTAGAGACTGTCATACTGAGTGAAGTCAGAAAGAAGGACATGTATCGCATGATACCACTTAAAAGTGGAATGTCAAAAGTGGTACAAATGAACTTATTCACACAAAAGATATAAAGCTATAGATGTAGGAAGTAATCGTATCATTGCTAGGGTAGAAGAGGAGGAATATCACCATATACACACTACTACATTTAAAGCAGATAAAAAAGGACCTGCTATATAGCACAGAAATACTCTATAACAAATTATATGGGGAAAGAACCTGAAAAAGATGCTTTTGCAATGTTTTGTTATTTTCTGTTGTACAGTGAAGCAAATAAGTTATTTTACATATATATACAAAACCAACTGTGGGGCTTCCATCTTAACTCAGTCAGTAAAGAATCTGCCTGCAATGCAGGAGACCCAGGTTTGATTCCTGGGTCAGGAAGATCCTCTGGAGAAGGAAATGGCAACTTACTCCAGTATTCTTGCCTGGAGAATCCCATAAACAGAGGAGCCTGGCAGGCTACAGTCCATGGAATCACAAGAGTCAGACATAACTTAGAGACTAAAACCACCACCAAAACCAACTGTACTCCAATAAAAATAAAAGGCAATGGCACCCCACTCCAGTACTCTTGATTGTAAAACCCCATGGATGGAGGAGCCTGGTGGGCTGCAGTCCACGGGGTCACTAAGAGTCAGGCACGACTTGAGCAACTTCACTTTCAATTTTCACTTTCATGCATTGGAGAAGGAAATGACAACCCACTCCAGTGTTCTTACCTGGAGAATCCCAGGGACGGGGGAGCCTGGTGGGCTGCCGTCCATGGGGTCTCACAGAGTCGGACACGACTGAAGCAATTTAGCAGCAGCAGCAGCATACGCCAATAAAAAAAAAATTTAAGCAAAAAACAAACAAACATAAGACCTTCCCTCTTGGGACACACTTGGTTCCTACTCCTTACTGAATGCCCTCTCTGCCAATGGCAATTCATACTCAATATGGCTCTAATTCCTGGGTATACCAGACAGTCATGTGGGACACGTTGATGACATTGTTCCTTCCATCTTCCATTGTGGAAAGGGCAACAATTTTGCCTCACCAGAATAAATGCACTTCATGCTAATAGACTTGCTTTCTCATATATTGTTTCTACTTACAGGACAATCAATGCCTTATCTACTATCATGTTTCCAAACCAAACTTGGGTCTGCTCATCTGTGCACAGGAAAGCTAATCTGCTTAGACCAGGTTATGGCGAAGAAAAGTGTAGCACTTACTGTAAGACCAAGCAAAGGGTATGGGCAACTAATGTTCAAAACCTTCTGTTTTAGGAAAAGGTTTTTAAAAACAGGGCAAGGAAAGGAAATACAAAGTCACTACACATAAAAAATAAAAACAGGGTGAGGGACAGGATCTGAGGGTATGTTATCAGCTCGTGGACATTCTTCTGACCAGGCTGGTGGTGGGGTAATCAGGACTCAACATCAACTTTCTGGTTTCCACCAGTCTAGAAACCAGATTAGCCTAGTGTCAATGTGCTTGTGATCAGCATGCAGTTCGCTTCTTCCACCTGGTGGGGGTTTCAGCACCTGTAGCTCACGGTGTTATCCATTGCCCTTGTTATCCAACTAAAGGTCCCTGACTCTGTTTAATGGCTAAATTCTAATTATTTTGTCTTGCTTGACTGTTTTGGCTTGTTTCAGCATTTTTCACTTCTGAATTAAATTGGTTCTTTGGAACTTGATGAGGGCCTATGAGACTTTGCTGTGGTTGTTTTAGGTTTTTGTTTTTCTGATGGTTTTTAAATTTATAAATAAGAAGCAGATGGAGGACATGGGCAGTGGGATGGGGTATGTTCTGTCCCAGGAAGGGCCCATAGGGTGCGGCTCAGTTACAATGGTATCCTAAAAAAATTATCTCCAACAAAGCACACTTTTTATGGCAGAATTACAGCACTGACTTCACGCCCATGAAATTACAGTGTGCCCTAGTACCCAGAGGCAGCTGGCTGGTAAGATGTTGAAGGCTTAGTTACAGAACCAGTAGGAAGATAACATGTACCATTTAGGCTGAGGAGCTAGCTTACAGAGTGTAGTATGTTCCTTAAATCAGCCCATATTGGGGTCTCTCCAGCTGCCAGAATTCATGGGTCTAACAGGTAAAGCATGGAACTGGGAGTTGCGTCTCTCCCAGTTTCAGCAAAGGATTCACTGAAGACGTTCTTTCCTTTACTATGGCCATGGCTTTGATGAGGTTGAAGTTTCTAGTGCAGAAAGTGGGAAAGCTTCCACCAGAGATCAATTTCATTGACATTGCAGCCTGGCACTGAAGCCTGCACGTGCGCATGCCACATTGCTTGAGTTGTGTCTGACTCTTTGCAACCCATTGGACTGCAGCCTGCCAGGCTCCCCTGTCCATGGGATTCCCCAGGCAAGAATACTGGGGTGGGTTGCCGTGCCCACCTCCAGGGCATCTTCCCAACCCAGGGATTGAACCCGCATCTCTTATGTCTGCTGCATTGGCAGGCGGGTTCTTGACCACTAGCGCCACCTGGAAAGCCCGACACTGAAACCTACCCACGTTTAAATCCTTGTCCTACCAACCTAACTGGTAGAGGAGGTATTTCACTGACTTAGGTGACTGATCCACTACCAAGGGCAAATTGCATTGCTGTGCAAGTGGGACTATATCTGGGAGACAGGGGTTCACTGTAATTGGTAGGAAATTGCAGAAATGAAGTCTGTTTCACAAAAATGCCACTTTGTTATTTAAAGAATGGGAGATAAATGATACAAATTATTAAAATATAAAAAAAAAGAATTGCAGAAATCCAATGAAGATGGGACCACAATGAATTTGATCTTGTGACAAATTAGAGTGGGCATTCACAACAGAATCCCACCCAATCAAAATGCTGGTAGACAGTAAGGAAAACAAGGAATAAGTGGTGGAAGAGAAAACCATCATTACTGAGGGTTCTTGGCCAGTTACACAAGCAGGGTCCCCAGTAGCTGCTAAAACTTACAGTAATTGCTTCCCATCCTTCCCCCTGTGCAGCCTCAACTAAGATAAAGAACATCTGAAATTTCATGTGGTGATGCCACTGAAGTCATATTCAAGTCAGATCACTTTTAATGTTCCCCATCTTCGGTGTCTCCTAGAACTTTTGTTCTCCGGATATTGAGTCCCTGGGTCTATTCTTGATATTTCTTTATATTTTCTGTATTGATTCCCAAGTTTTGGGTTCTAGGAGGATAACATTTGGCCTGATTTCTAGTATAGTTTTCTGAAGTATCCATTGTGATATTCATTTTATTTTGTCTTGTGGAAAACATGATTTCCAAGATCTCTTCCTTCATTTGTAGAATTTTCTTTCCCCGTGTTTTATTTTTATGAATGTGATAGCCTCTCCCATCTCACGGCAACTGTGAATTTAATGCTTTTGAAGTCATTCCTGTTTCCTGGCCACTCAGCTGGATTCTCCTCTTCAAACTGCTGATCTGTTTATTTTACAGAGGGAAATTGAGGTCAGTGATTTGAGGACGGTATATCAGAATCACTTGGCAAGCATTTTCAAAATACACATTCCCAGTTTAACTCTCCCTCCTTCAATGCCGCTGCTCCCAGTCCCAACGAAAGTGTAACAGTCTCCAAGAACTGTGTCTAGAGAAGAGTCTTAGAAAATAAAACACCTACCCAGGTGATTCTGGCACGCTTCCTCACCTCACAGTGAGAAATAGCAAACTGATATGAACTGTACACAGATGGTGTGAACTTCCTCTGGGAACCCGGGTTATTAGTTGGTTAGCATATTGACTTGCTATAATGTGTTGTGTGTGGACATTCTGTGTTGGCAGCGGTAGCCCACAGGAGAAAACTTTCAGCAGTAGCAGGCCAGGAGAGCTAGTGGAGTCTTAGAGGTGGCCGTTTAATCAGATTATTATTATGCCGCATTGCTTGGTCTTCAGATGGCATTCAGTAAATATTTACTCTGGAAGGAATGAGAAGATCAGAGCACTAGTTGCCAAGGAGAGTCGGGAAAGCACTGGCTTGGAGGCTGTGAGCATCCAGGAACCCACTGCTGTGCCGCCGACTCCTCCCTTCCACACTGGCTGCGGCACCTGCAGCCAACTGCAGTCCTGGCCCCTCTTCTCTCCACGGTCCTGTCGCACAACTGCTGGCTCCTGGGTTTGCTCGTGTGATGTCACGAGTAGGAGCTAGAGTCAGCAGGCCAGAGTACAGAGGCTTCGTCACCTGGTTCCTAATGTTTTCATAGGTTAGTTGTGGGCACCTCTCTCTGACATGTTTCCAGCATTTGTTCCAGAAATGCTCGCAGTTTCCGGAAATACCATTGAAAATAATCTCCATCCATCCACTTACTTCTACGCGATTAGTTATCTGCTCTCCTTGTGCTGACTTGCAGGTTTGCTGTCTCTGCCAAGCACATCCATCACTCTGAACCTATTTACTCTCATCTGAAAATGTTGCAAAATGCCTGCCTGGCCTATGGATAATAACTGTTATTTCCTCAAGTTACTACAATATTTACCTTTGTTTTAATGTAATTTTTGTCATTTCAAAAATTGAGCTCTCATCTTTATCTTGAACACTGATTTTTCTATGTAAATTTCTACTTCTAAGTCAGGAGATGCAGGCTTGCAGACCGTAGGGCAAATGCAATTACAGATATATTTTCTGACCACCTCAATATTACTAATGGTATAAAACATTTGGATGAAAGATTAGAAGGAAGCATACTGCAGAGGACATGACTGATGCTCATCAGTATTGAGTCCCTTTCCTCTCCTGGTCTTAAAGGTGACCATCTATGCCCCTTGCAGTTGGAAAGGGCCATGGGACTTGTTTACATCAACGAAATGTGAGATGTTAGCTACATCCCTTTCTGCCTATTCTCCAGCCTGTCCCCCTGTGGCAGCAACTACAGGAACCGCCCGTCTCAGATGGTGGAGTCACAAAATGGTAGGACACAGTCAGCCTGAATTCTGGAGTGATGGTAGGCCCATGTGAATCGACCTTTGATGTGTTAAAGACTTTGAAACTGTTTTTGAGTACAATATAACAATTCTTTCTGATTATTTTCTATTTGGGCTTTCTTTTTTCCCCACATAACACATCAGCATTTTTCCATGCCTCTAACATTCATCCTTGGAAGGAAAGTTATGACCAACCTAGATAGCATATTAAAAAGCAGAGACATTACTTTACCAACAAAGATCCATCTGGTCAAGGCTATGGTTTTTCCTGTGGTCATGTATGGATGTGAAAGTTGGACTGTAAAGAAAGCTGAGTGCTGAAGAACTGATGCTTTTGAACTGTGGTGTTGGAGAAGACTCTTGAGAGTCCCTTGGACTGCAAGGAGATCCAGCCAGTCCATTCTGAAGGAGATCAGTTCTAGGTGTTCTTTGGAAGGAATGATGCTAAAGCTGAAACTCCAGTACTGTGGCCACCTCAAGCAAAGAGTTGACTCATTGGAAAAGACTCTGATGCTGGGAGGGATTGAGGGCAGGAGGAGAAGGGAACAACAGAGAATGAGATNTGAAGAACTGATGCTTTTGAACTGTGGTGTTGGAGAAGACTCTTGAGAGTCCCTTGGACTGCAAGGAGATCCAGCCAGTCCATTCTGAAGGAGATCAGTTCTAGGTGTTCTTTGGAAGGAATGATGCTAAAGCTGAAACTCCAGTACTGTGGCCACCTCAAGCAAAGAGTTGACTCATTGGAAAAGACTCTGATGCTGGGAGGGATTGAGGGCAGGAGGAGAAGGGAACAACAGAGAATGAGATGGCTGGATGGCAGTCACCGACTTGATGGACGTGAGTTTGAGTGAACTTCAGGAGTTGGTGATGGACAGAGAGGCCTGGCGTGCTGCAACTCATGGGGTCGCAAAGAGTCAGATATGACTGAGCAACTGAACTGAACTGAACATTCATCTAAGAACAAGATTTTTAATGGCTGCAGAATATTTCATCATAAGTTTGTATGCCACAAATTTTTTGAACTAATCCCCTATCACTGAACATCTAGTCAGAAGCATTTTTAGAAACTAATACTTTGATGAGCTTTATTCTGTTTGGCATTGGTTCTGTATCAAATTGCACTAATGCTATTCTTATAATTAGTGTTAAACACTGCTGCAAGTAAAAGAAAACTTCATTGTTAACAGGTATAAAAATATACAGACTGTTTAAAGATAGCATGATTATTTACGTAGAAAATTCCAAGGAATCAAACAACTAAAATAAGTGAATTTAGCAAGATTAATCATATAAACACTCATGAACGTCAAAGTGTTATTGCTCATTCATGTCACCCTATGGACTGTAGCCTAACAGGTTCCTCTGTCCAGGGGATTTTCTAGGCAAAAATACTGGAGTGAGTGGCCATTCCCTTCTCCACGGGATCTTCCTGACCCAGGGATCGAACTGGGTTCTCCTGCATTGCAGGCAGATTCTTTACCATCTGAGCTACCAGGGAAGCCCTATAAATATGTATAAATTGTATTATATATATGTATTAGTATTGTATATATATATGTATTAGTATAATACATATGTGTTATATATGTGTATATATATGTATTATATGTATTATATACTAGTGTGCAAATGTATATATATATGTGTGTATATATGTATATATGTGTGTGTATGTATATATATGTATTAGTATTGTATATATATATTTATTAATATAATACATATGTATATGTATTATATATTAGTATTGTATATATATGTATTAGTATAATACGTATGTATATGTATATATTTATTAGTATAATACGTATGTATATGTATATATATGTATTATATATACTAGTGTGCAAATGTATATGTGTGTATATATATGTATATATATGTATATATATGTATTAGTATAATACATATGTATGTGTATTATATATATGTATATGTATGTATTATATATACTAGTGTGCAAATGATTGAAAAATGTAAATAAAATCAATTTATAATAGCAACAAAAAAGCCCCCACGTGACTAGAATTTAGTTTATAAATAAAAGAAATACAATAGACAGATGAGATTCAAGACAGAATGACTTGAGCTCATCTCCTCTCATGGAAGCACCAAAATCACAATGAATAACCACAGACAAGAAGACTCAAATCTATCAAAAAAGATATTCCACACACAAAGGCAAAGAGAAAACCATAACGAGATGGTAGGAGGGGTACTTTAGCAATATAATCAAGTCCCACCAACTGGAAAATAATTATATTGCGGAGTTTCTTTCACAGGAGTGAGACTTCTGAGCCCCCTATCAGGCTCCCCAGTCTGAGGGGTCTGGCGTTGTGAGGAGGAACCCCCAGACCACTTAGCTCTGAGGGTCAGCAGGACTTTAGTGAGGAAACAGACCGTACTTGAGAAGATAGACTGTACTCTTGGAGGGTACAAACAAGATTTGACATGCACTGGGATGCAACAAAGGTGGTTCTAAGAGGGAAGTTATAGCAATAAAATCTTACCTCAGGAAAGAAGAAAATTCTCAAGTAAAAAACCTAACTACACCTTCAGCAACCAGAGAAAGAAGAACAGAAAAAAACTCAAAGTTAGATAGGATGAAATTATAAAGATCAGAGCAGAAATAAATGAAAGAGTCAAAGAGCAATAAGAAAGATCAATGAAACTAACTAAAGTTGGTTCTTTGAAAAAGACCAAAAAAATGACGGATCTTTACCTGGACTCAAGAAAAAAAGGGAAAGGGCTCAAATTAATAGAATTGGAATTGAAAAAGGAGAACTTACAATGGACACCACAAAAATACAAAGGATCATAAGAGACTACTGCAAGCAACTACATGCCAATTAAATGAACAGCCTCAAAGAAGTAGAATGTCGTACCTAAGAATTTGTCCAAGACTGAACCAGGAAGAAACAGAAAAATTGAACAAGCCAGTCAGAAATACCGAAATTGAAAACTGTGATTTAAAACTTTCCAACAAAGAAAAATCCAGGACCAGATGGCTTCACAGGTGAATTCTATCAAACATATAAAGAAGAATTAATACCTATCCTGAAACCATTCCAAAAAACTGCAGAGGAAAGAACCTTGAAAAACTCATTCTATGAGCCACCATCACTGTGATACCAAAGCCAGACAAAGATACCACAAAAAGAAAATTATAGTCCAGTATCTCTGATGAACATAGATGCAAAAATACTCAATAAAATACTGGCAATCCAAATCCAACAATACTTTAGAAGGATCATACACCATGATCAAGTGGAATTTATCCCAGGGATGCAAGGATTCTTCAATATATGCAAATCAATGTAATACAACACATTAACAAATTGAAAAATAAAAACTATGTGATTCTCTCAATAGATGCAAAAAAAGCTTTTGGCAAAATCCAATACCCATTTATTAAAAAAAAAATAACCTTCCCAGAAAGTGGGACTAGAGAGAACCTACCTCAACATAATTTAAGGCCACGTGTGACAGACAACTAGCATCATACACGATGGTGAAAAGCTAAAAGCATTTCCAAAAACAGAAACAAGACAAGGATGTCCACTCTTGTCACTTTCATTCTAGATTTTCAGGTCCTAGCCATGGTAATCAGAGAAGGCAATGGCACCCCACTCCAGTACTCTTGCCTAGAAAATCCCATGGATGGAGGAGCCTGGTAAGCTGCAGTCCATGGGGTTGCTAAGAGTTGGACATGACTGAGTAACTTCACTTTCACTTTTCACTTTCATGCATTGGAGAAGGAAATGGCAACCCACTCCAGTGTTCTTGCCTGGAGAATCCCAGGGACGGGGGAGCCTGGTGCGCTGCCATCTATGGGGTCGCACAGAGTCAGACACGACTGAAGTGACTCAGCAGCAGCAGCAACCATGGTAATTGGAAGAAAAAGAAAAAAAAGAATCCAAATCGAAAGAGAAGTAACACTGTCACTGTTTGCAGTTGACATGATACTATACCTAGAAAATTCTAAAGATGCCACCAGAAAACTATTAGTGGATTTGGTAAGGTTGCAGAATACAAAATTAATACACAGGAATCTCTTGCATTTCTATACACTAACAATAAAATAGCAGAAAGATACTAAGAATCCCATTTACCAGCACATTGAAAATAAAACACCTAGGACTAAACCTACCAAAGGAGGCAAAAGATATGTCCTCAGAAAACTATAAGACATTGGTGAAAGAAATCAAAGGTGACACAAACCGATAGACACACCGTGTTCTTGGATTAGAAGAATCAATACTATCAAAATGGCTATACCACTCAAAGCAATCTACAGATTCAATGAAATTCTTATCAAATAACCTATGGCATTTTTCACAGGACTGGGAAAAAAAAACTACAATTTGTATGAAAGAAGCCCCAAATAGCCAAAGCAATATTGAGAAAGAAAAATGGAGCTGGAGGAATCAGATTCCCTAACTTCAGACAATTCTACAAAGTTACCGTAATTGTAATGGTATGATACTGGCACAAAGAAAGGCTTATAGATCAACAGAACAAGATAGAAAGCCCAGAAATAAACACATGGTCAATTAACTGCAACAAAGGAGAGAAGACTATTCAATGGAGAAAAGACAGTCTCTTCAATAAATGGTGCTGGGAAAACTGGAGAGTTACATATAAAAGAATGAATTCAGAACATTCTCTAACACTATATGAAAATAAACTCAAAATGAATTAAAGATCTAAATACAAGGCCAGACACTATAAAACTCTTCAAAGAAAAACATAGGCAGAACACTCTTTGACATAAATCACAGTAATATCTTTTTGGATTCACCTCCTGGAGTAATAGAAATAAAAGCAAAAACAAATGGGACCTAATTAAAATTCAAAATCTTTTGGATAGCAAAGGAAACCATGAGCAAAACAAAAAGACAACACACAGAATGGAAGAAAATATTTGCAAATGAAATGACCAACACGGAGTTAATTTCCAAAATTTACAAATAGTCCACGCAGCTCAAACAACCCAATCAAAAAAATGTCCATATTCAAGTAGACATTTCTCTAAAGACATACAGATGGCCAGAAATCACATGAAAAAAAAAATGCTCAACATCACTAATTATTAGAGAAATACAGTTCACAAGCACAATGAGGTGTCACCTCACACAGGTCAGAATGGCCATCGAAAAGTTCACAAATAATAAATGCTAGAGAAGATGTGGGGAAAAAGGAACCCTTATGCACTAAATTGGTACCACTATTATGGAGAACAGTATAGAGGCACCTTAAAAAACGAAAAACAGGACTTCCCTGGTGGTGCAGTGGAAAAGAATTCACCTGCCAATGCGGGGGATATGGCTTCAGTCCCTGGCCTGGGAAGATTCCACATGCTGTGAAGCAACTAAGCCCATGTGCCGTAAATACTGAGCCTATGCTCTAGAGCTTGCCAAGTCACACCTGCCAAGCCTGCATGCTGCAACTAGAAGGCCTCACGCTCTAGAACCTGTGGGCCACAGTACTGAGCCCATGGTCCCTAGAATCTGTGCTCCACGATAAGAGACACCATCACAATGAGAAGCCCACGTATCACAATGAAGACCCAGTGTGTAGACAAAAATAAATAAACCAAAAATAGAACTACCACATGATCCAACAATCCCATCGGTATCTAGAGAAAACCATAGTTCAAAAAGATCCATGCACTCCAGTGTTCATTGCAGCACTATTTATAACAGCCAGGACATGGAAGCAAGCTAGGTGTCCATCAGCAGAGGGATGGATAAAGAAGACGTGGTGCAGATATACAGTGAACTACTACTCAGCCATGAGAAAGAAAATAACACCATTTGCAGCAACATGGGTAGACCTACCAGAGATTACACTAAGTACCGAAGACAAATATCATATGATATCACTTAAAAGTGAAATCTTTCAAAAAAAAAATTGGCACAAAGAACTTATTTACAAAACATATCATTTGAAAACAAACTTATGGTTACCAAAGGGGAAAACTGGGGTGGGGGTGGGGGGGGTAACAAATTAAGAATCTGGGATTAACATATACATCCTGCTGCTGCTGCTAAGTCACTTCAGTCGTGTCC